>JACBFG010000014.1:749505-788768 GCA_013435955.1 Diaporthe sp. HANT25 | reverse complement strand
GGGGGGGGGGGGGGGGGGTTGGGGCTGCGTTGCTGGCTGCGAGCTGTCGCTGCTTTCAATTCAACTAATCTGCCAGGTGGCTTTATCTACTCGTCACATTTCAGATCGTCCGACTGTGATCTTTAAAGCAGTACCAAATTGTATTAGTCAAGTGGCCGCTAGACACTGTGCGTTGTGGGTTTGTTGACCTTGTTGTCTAATTGCTTGTACTTAGTGGGAAAAGGACTGGGCTCTGGCCCAAGGTGACGATCGGTCTCTGCAAACCGCAATGTTTTACAGGTGAATGTGATGTAAAACAAATAGTGTTGCGGTGACTGTTTATACTCACCTTTGCAGTCACAGATCCCTCCGCCAAGTATTTATACCATGGACTGCAGGCCATCTGGTGTCTCCCTTTCTCCCTTCCCTCCATCGCTGCTGGTAGCTCAATTGTTTCTCATCGTACATAATGGATGACACAGTGCACTCATTTAATCGTCTCCCTCGGCCACGTACGACGCCCAGTGGCCTCCCAAACCACTGGGTCTTCGGAGTACGCTCGATGCCGCTGCAGACATCTAGCGATGTCGTAGTTGTCGTCCATCCACTCAGCAACTTCGTCCTGCAAGGTGGGCGTGGGCAGAGCATGTCTTCGTTGAAAATTTCAGAGAAAGCCCAGGCTCTGCTCCCTTGCCTGCTCAATGCCTTTATCAAGGGTTACCACTCTCCCCTGGGCCGTCAGCCCACCGATCCACCACCGTTTGCTCCATGGACCTGGGCGACCGAAGACTCAGAGCTGGCCAATGCTCTTGAGGATTGTCTCAGTCAGCATGGCATCGTGGATGAGCTTTGCAGGGTCAGCAAATGTTCAAAGGACGACATTAAAATCCTGGAAGACGTGTGGTCTAGGGTTTGCCAGAACATTGCCACCCTAACGGGCCAAGATCCTCAACTGGCTCCTTGCCAACCTGCTGTTACTCCAGGAGATACCACGAGATGCCACGGATGTGGGGTAAGCGGCCACATATTCTCGGAACCACTGAAAAAGTGCTCTACCTGCGGTCAGGCCTGGTATCATTCGAAGGACTGCCAGCAGAAACACTGGAAGCAGCACAAGCCAGCTTGTCTTGCAAACCGTCCAGTCAACACGAACGCAAGTACAATCACTCGCAACTCCGCCTCTTCCAACACTGCTTTCTCCTCTAAGGTAGACGCATGCAAATTCTACAATACGACTGCACGCTGGTCGCCTGAGGCGCGGGCATTGATGAGGGCCTTGCACCTGAGTTTTCCATCTTCTCCGTCAGCTATCGAGGGCATAGGGCAAGTCTCCTTACGACCATACACCATTCAAGGCAAGAAGCTGACTAGAAACAGTAAACCGCTGCGAAGCCTGATATACGTAGGCAAAGACACGCCGGAGAACATGAAAGCGCTGTTCGGACCCGACTGGCGCGCTAGCATTGGCAAAAACCACGATGAAACGCGGCTTGAAGTCCTGCTCGATCCACCCCGCGGCTCTCCGAGCTACGCCCTACACCAGTTTGATGGCCGCCTCGAGCGCTCGCCGCGACCAGCCACGGACGCCGAGCAGCAGGTGATTGGGAAGGCTAGGGCGATGCAGGATGCGGTCCGCCGGAGGATCGGCGCCGGCAATTCGCCTTCCACAGCTGACATGCAAGCCATCTTGAGCTCTTACGGCTCGGACTGGACGTCTCATCTGCAGACATACATGCTTGCGATCAACACAATGGACCAGGGAGTTCAGCGGTGATGTGAGTGTGCCTGGGCAATATTTATGTATCCAGTGTTTCCAGCATCAAGACAGAATATACGCCTCTTTCGAAAAGCCTGGCCCTCATAATAGACTGCCATGGGGCAGAAAGGATGGAAAATTGGGCAAGATTATTCCAGACGGTCCGACTTACGCCGCATGTCTTCTCTTCGCTTTGACCATCAGAGAACCCTCTAAGTCACTAATTCCGACGCTGATGAGTGGTGGAAGAACGCCTCGGTAGTCACCACGCGATGCCAACTTTTGTTCATCCGCATCCGCCAGGCAAAAATCAAACTCCCTTAAGAGGGTGCTCGCCAACTTGTAGATGTTGGTCTGAGCCACAGTCTTGCCTATGCACTGGCGCCCTCCAAGGCCAAAGTGCATGAGATACCTGGCTCGCGTGGAAAACTCTGGTTTCTCCCATCTATCGGGATCAAACACTTTGTGGTCAGAGCCCCAGATTTCGGGGTCGTGGTGGAATGCATGGTTGCACACTGCGACTGATGTCTTAGTTGTATGTTAGTTCCGGCCAGAATTTCATAGTCAATTGAGTGACTTACTCCTTGCTCAATGTGCTCCCCTGCAATGACAATCCCCTCAGGTACCATGACCCTCCGAGGAAGTGGCATAGTGAAGACCGGTGTGGTGCGGAAGTTTTCTCGCACGCATTGACGCAGGAAAGGCAGTGACGCTTCCACTTCAGTGACCGAGTACGCTACTTTGTCAGAGTCCAGGTTCGGAAGCTTGCTCCTGACCTCATCCACGCATCTTTCCATGGCCTCAGGGTTATGAAGCAGATTCCAGAACAGCAAGGTTGTCGTTGCACTAGTTGTGTGTGTTCCTGCAATACTATTTCCATGTTCCATAAGTCAGCCAGGAGGTGCAAAATGGCGAGCAGCAAATATGAGAGACTGACATGAACCCGAAGGCTTCCGTTTCCAGATCTACCTGAGTGAGCTTTTCGCCAGTCTCTGGGTCTTTCGCGAGAATGAGATTGGTTAGGATGTCTTTCCTCTGCTCATCACTGGCAATACCCTGGGACTTGGCCTCTTGCAGCGCTGCCATTCTTTGCTTGACGCAGCGAGAAGCCAAGGATGCGCAGGCCGCTCTCCCTTTGAAAAGGGCTTGTAGACCCTTGTGAGGGACCTTGGGCAGCCACTTCTTCAGGGTGAAGGTCATCATGGGCCATGCACCAGTAACCGCAGCGAGTAGACTGTGCTCGATGACGGGCGGAACCAAGGACTCGTCGTCTGCGACTTGTATCCCAAACGACTTGCTGAAAGCCAACTCCCCGAGGACGTCAACTACGTAAAACTGCACGAGCTTTTTCAAGTTGAACGCTTCGTCTCTGTCGGCATACCCAGCGATTTTGTTTCTTAGAATCACAATATTCTCGTCAAGATACTTCTCCATCTCCTTGACATAGCTGATGGAGAAGCTATGTGACATGTGGCGTCTCCGGATGGAATGCTTCTATCAACATGTTAGCTTGCGTCCAAATTGTGCACCAGGTCAGGATACGTACTGCTTCATCCCTCATTCCAAAAACGTTCGGATGGGCTGCTCCAAACGCATCGTAATATTCCGTCTTGGGCATCATGCGTCCGCCCTTCTGATAGATAATGGGGACTGCGTCCTCGGACGTGATGCTGAGTTTGTCGGGACCATAGCGAACAAATTGGCCGTACTTTGCGTGCAACTCTGTCAAATTGTATGGTTCTCGCAGAGTCAAAAATTGGTGTACTTGCCATAGGTCGGTCACGGAAGCCAGGAATGGGCCAGGGAAACGGGCCAAGGGGTGGAAATACACCTGATAAACGACATATCCCACAATCCCGAGGGCCACACAGATACCAATTGCCGGCAGGGTCTTGCCCGGGCCTGGTAGAAATTGTTCCAGGAGTGATATCATTGTGAAAATTAGTTGTGTTCAGCCCATTGAATGAGATGACTTGTTCAATCTACGGTGAGGTCCCTTTTTTAAGAATTCCGTTCCAATATGGCTCACCCAGGCTACGGGGGCGTGTCATTTGATCAATCGGCTTGCATCAACCCGATTGGCTTAGATTGGTATCCTGAACCTGGTGGCCAAGGTTGACGAGGTGAACTTTGTGTACCCCTCACGCCCCATCCGGCTCTCGGTTCTTTTGGTATCGCCGAATGCCACAGCGCTCTCTCTATTGATAACCCTGTCCTTCCCCAAGGCAGGCCCGGATGTCCCGACGGTCGGGAACGCACCACCCGATTGGGCGATACTTGCTTACTTGATACTCTCTGTGGCTGTATCTAATGCGACTTGTCATGACCAGTGGTACGCTGGCGAATAACTCTCTTGGCACTTCGCTCCTATGAGCACGTAGCCATGCTGATATATTCTTCATTGACAGCTATTTATGCTGCCTGACGTATAGACGGTGGCTCAATCTCAATCGAGGACAAACTCATTGTCCTGGGAGGTCCATGGCTTCTATGAAGTAATGACCGAACTCACTAACATCTCGCCAAATTCTATCCTCTCGAGGCTGCTTACTGAATATTTCTTTCATCAAGAGTCGAACCGATGTCTCGATGTTCTTCTCAGTGTACTTGTGTTAGTATCATGTACAACACCTGCGGCCTAAAAAGAGGACACACCTTGTATGAGCCAGGGTCCTGCTTATCTGTGTTATGTTTGACAAAAGCTTGATCGGTGTCCGAGTCCCTTTCCATTCCTAAAGTTCGAGATATATTTTGGTTAGATACCAAGAAGTCTAGGGGTGCGAACCTTAAGTCGCAATATCAGGCGCTAGTTCAGCAAGAGTACCTACCTTTATTTCTGTCGAAGTGGAATAATGGTGGTGTGATACTAATGCAGTTCATATAAAGCCAGCAATTGTTGGCCAGATCAGTGTCGAAGTTGCTGACGACTCTGTCTATTCCACCGTGATAACTACATTGCCAACGAGTTAGCACTTGAACTCACTTATTAGTGCAACACTCTGTGTTTACCGTGTACCAGCGCAACTTACAGGACCTTTTGAGCTCCAGCATAGCTCACGGCGTACGCATAGGTACAAAGCGGAAAGTCGCTCGGGTGAATGACGCGCGAGTGCTCCGGGAATATCTTAACAGAGTTGAAACCTGGACTGAGATTTTCGCGTGAAGGCACAGTGGGGTCTTGGAATACGATTTTTCGATCGTCGTCTTTTGGGAACCTGCCCACCCGCCCGGTGTTAGATGCGAGTAGTTACTACACCTGATCAGACATTCACACCTACCTCTCTCCGACGTTGCCCAACCACAGAACACTGCATTCAACAAACTCAGCATCCTGTCTATGCGCGCTCATGATCGGACCGACGTATAATCAAAGTAACTCACTCCCAGTCCGCTGTCAATCTTGACTTATCCTCTCGAAACTCTTGTACAATCCGAGCCATCTGCTGCCTCACGTTGACGTCCCAGTCAACATCATCTTCGAGGATCAGAGCGGTCGCAATTTTCTCATCAACAACCCTGATAATGGCCAATTAGCTTTAAGAATAATCATCGGAAATACAGGTGAAGAGCAAAATTAGTTTACTTCTTCATAACATTCATATGTGCACGCCAGCTTCCAACGAAGCCCGCTCCACCCATGTCTGACTTGGGGATCTACTTGGTGGGATGATGGGTCAGCACGTCTTATCTTGAGAATGTCAATCACATGCACAAGGGTATGACCGGTCCCCTACCTTTGGAACTGTCTTCTCGAGAACATCCTCGCCATGGACACCTGGAGCAATATCGATTTTCAGACCAGAGAAAACTGACATTAACGTCAATGCATCCTGACGATCGGTTCGTTCAGTTAAACTAATAGCATATATTTTCTGGAAGCCAAGGGTCGAGTTCGTATCCGGTACGTGCCCCCTGCCCCCGGTGCGATATTTGATGCCCGGCAGCACCGCGTCATGGCTCCAAAATGTAATGACTAGAAACCATACCACAAATGCAGCGCATAATAGTTGAAGAGAGAATCTCAAGGCCATGCCGCGAGGGACAAACCCTGTGGTTCGCAATGACGGCTGATCGACTTTTCGCGAAAGCATATGTAGCCAAGAAGTTAATCGGTAGCCGATCTACACTGATCAACAATAAATCGAGCCGATGCTTGAATATTCTACACGCCTGATTAGTAAGTATGTGCTCACTCAAGTAGACATGAACGGGCTTACACATGCGGTTGTAAACATCACAAAGTGAAGTGCAGGTCCCGGCTCAGTTTCCGACTCACGCCACGTGGAAAAGACGTCCCAGAAGTATAAAGCATGAACAGGTCTCAGAACCGTGTTGTCGGAGAATCGACGAGGGAGATTAGGTTTGATGCTTGGTTGAACACCCGCCGTCAAGGCTAGGCACCTTGGCTACGAGCCACCCAAGACGTGTTCGGATCATTCCTGGGTGAATGACTCGACGCTTGTTTTGCCGGGTGTTCGTCAGATGCCCGGATGCCGCATTGGCATCCCGTGCGGTGCATTTCCGGTATGACACGTACAAAATAAATGGGGCGGGCGACTCAGGAACCTTACCCTGGTGTTACATCTCGCTGAATCTCCCTGAGCTGGAAGAATACAATGCGGAAATGAACGACTAAGCTTTAATGAATGTTTCACCAATAGGTCCTGGAGAAGAACTTCTGGCCCTCCTTACCCACACCATGGGACTCACAGGAAGCCAAACATGTCTAAGAGTCGTCTCCACAATGTAGATCTATCGAGGTGTGTATGTACTTTTTGCCACACCAAACTGTGAGGTGCTTCTTTGATATAACAAAAACTTCAGCCTTTGCAAATATTATCTGAATATTCAAGGGCTTATGTAAAGACCATTCATCTTGATTAAACCTGGAAAATCACAAAAATCATCCTAGTTGGTTTTAAAAAGATGGCCCATGCGGATAATTAGGCCAAGAGTAACTAGGCATGGTGCTGCAAGTACACGAATCCACACTGTTAGCATCGAACCCCTTGCCAATGTGCTATCTCATATTCCTTATGCCTGACTTGAGACAGACGCGTCTCCATAGAGTGTTCTGTGGATCAGCCAAGGGCCTCTTACTGATTGAGGATGAGCATCCGACAGAGCACTGTCTGCCGTTTCATCTTTGGAAATCAGCATAGGTATACTCCGATGCATAACTATTTCAGCGAGAACCGGAATATTCCATAGTCTTGGGAGTATAAATACAACATCGCGGCTAGAATGCGGCCGTAAACATCTCGTTGCTCTATGCAGCTATCTTCTCACTGCCGACTGGATCGGTCTGATCGAACGCCTCGGTTGCGTGCCTGTTACGCGAATAATCGTTGTGGTCCCCAAGACAAGCAAAATGTCGCCTCCGATAAATCCTCCAAGACAAAGGAAGGGCTTCCTGAGGGACCTGAAATCCACTGATATTCAAAATTTCCAGATAGTCCAAGTCGACGAAGATAAGCAGGATGAGATGTACTGCTCAGAGTTGGTCAGACGCTTGATCATGTTGCAGCCTGTCACCGCAGCAGCAGCAGTATTTACGGGATACAGATACTGGAAGCTTCAGTTCGCGCAGCTGTTGATGCTACAATCGCTCGGTTTAAATATGAACACGCGTCTCTTATTCGCTGTTATCGATTTCATCGTGAACAGTAAGCTTTTCTCCAACCAAAGCATGGAACCCAATTCCCACGTAAAGGCTCCTGACAGATAGATTTTGTGTAGTGCCGACAACCTTCAAGGCTGTCCTCGACATGATTTCAATATTGACCCCTGTGCCACGACGTCCGTTTCTGCAGCTTCGAGGCGACCTCGTTCCAACAGTGGATATCATTATCACTGCTTGTAATGAGCCTGTCGACGTCTGCCTCGACACGATTCGAGCTGCTATCAACGTGGACTATCCTGCATCACGGTTCAGAGTCATTGTAGCAGATGACGGGGCGAGCACGGAGCTTCAAAGCGGTGTCACTGAGCTAGCCAGATCGAAGCCAGATGCACTTTTATTCTATACCGCGCGCGTCAAGGGAGAGAATGATCGCCACAAGGCCGGAAATCTCAACCACGCCTTGAGATTCTCTGCTTCGCTTCCTGGCGGGGCTGCTGAGTTCGTATCAGGACTTGATGCGGATATGATACCGATGAGAGACATGTTACGAGCACAGATGCCTCACCTTCTGCTCGATCCCAAGATGGGCCTCACATGCCCGGCAGCAGTAAGCAGAGAGCCCAAACTTCCCCATGTCCCCGCCCGGGCCAAGATTATTATCGTCTCAGCCGATCGTCGACTCAGGACTGACATGGATTATCTAAAGACTTTCTACAACGTCCCAGTGAACGATTGGCTGTTGCAATCTCAGACAGTGCACAACAAATGGGAGGAGTTTTCGAGAGACAGAATCAACGACGCGTGGTGTACTGGCTCCGGATGGGTTGCAAGACGTTGCGCGATCGATGAACTCGGAGGAGTCCCAATGCAAACGATCGGCGAGGATGCGTTCATGTCCACCGGAATCTCCAATAACGGTTGGAACACTGCTTTCATCCCCCAGTCTCTGCAATTTGGGTTAGTGCCCGACACATACGGCAGTCACTTGAAGCAACACCGAAGATGGGTAAGTGAGCCAATGGCTGTCTTGATCGAATGGATATGAAGTCTGAAGTGACTGACCGTGAGATTTATAGAAACTTGGTGGTCTAATCATTGGCATGGACAAACGATTTGGCCTTTGGGGTAAGAACGTAAAAGGATTGAGCTGGAAGCAGCGACTCTGGTGGTTCTACTATCCTTTGAGAGCCCTGACCCTGCCACTCATGACGCTCGGCTTGTTTACTGCTCCATTATTCATGCTTGCGGGAACGCCATGGGTCGTCTACGCAACGGATAACGATCTAAAGGCCCTGGCACAAGCCTCAGCACTATCTTTCATCGCCACTTTCGTTCTGAAGTGTCATATGTCGTTGAAGACTGGTTATAGACCCCACATGATGGAACAATGCAACGAGATCTGGATCGCGCCATGTAAGTGCCCATCTATACAACGAGCAACCGTGAACCGAGCCCTTTGGCAACTAGTTAACAAACTACGCGTCGCAGATCATACCATCACGCAGCTGAAGACCTTTGTGTTTCCTACCTGGCTTGGAGGCCAGCTTCTGACATTCGTGCCAACCGGATCCATCCCAAACCATTTGCACGAACGAAGCGCCAAGAAGCGGGCGCCATTGCAGAGTCGGCTGCGCTCGATCCTGATTAAAGACGGCGCGATATTCCACCTGTTCTTCGTCGCATTCTGCGCCACTGCAGTCATCTCAGTCATCGCGAGAGCGCACCAACAATTCCCTGAACATGGCGCTCAATTTGGAACCTACCTTCTCACTCATCTCGGCTGGATGCCGATGCCGTGGCTGTTTTCATTCTTTGCTTGCCTTACACCCATCTACTACGCAGTCTTCCCGCCGACTGTTCCCGACAGAGAAGACCTGCTGATCAAAGATCCCCTCACTGGGGCTCGTTACCCGAAGCAGAGCGCGAGAGGTGTGACTTGGGTTCCCGAGCTTCTTGGCTTTGAGAAAGTGCACATCATTGTGTTCGTGTACTCCCTCCACATTCTATATCAAGTATCGAGCTGGTGATATTTCTACATGTTTTACGATCACAACTTCAGGGGCAAGTCGTTCGATTGGGGTCAATTTATGTATAATAGCTAGAAGTCTGTAATACTTAGAAAGGAACACCGAATCTGGTTAGATCTAAATTAATTTTTGATATGAACATATTCGACTTGTATAAACAGATCGATCGTCCACCTTTTCTACATAACTACTGGCCCATTATGTTGCACGCCGATGCCTTGCAATATTGCCTGGTGTTCTTCACTGGAATATGGAGTTCGTTTTCGTGTATAGACCCGGAAGAAAATGATCTGTTACTTGTAAGGAACTCCGTGCTTGTTGTTTCAGTGTCATTGGATCCGCCCGCTTGGCGGCCCCTGAAACTGACCAAGTCCTGACTCGAGGCCTGAGGCTCCATTAAGAGGGCAGGTGGCACGATCTGGTGGTATCTGCTCGACGACGCGGCCTATGTAATGACTCAAACTCCGAATCTGGGCCAAGAGCACATCCAGGGCCAGATTTCGTTCAATTTTTGATTCAACATTTGTTCTGGCTCAGGCCCGCACAGCACCTCCAGGATGTTTCGTGCTAGAAGCGTGGTCCGTTTCGGCCTCGTCGTCATTGTTCTGATCGCGGTCTTGTGGAGCACACGTCTTTTCGTCCTCAGGGCAAATCCGTGGCTGCCACTGCCCGATTGGTCCTCTTCAAGTCTGGACGCAACGAGCCATGGGTCAACGGTGGTCATACCTAATATTGTGCATTATGTCTGGGCACTCAAAGATACAGAAGGCGCCCTCGAGTTCCACTTCAAACACTTTGTCAGCATCTATTCATCATACCTTTACCTCAGCCCAGATGTGATATACATACACACCAACGCACGTCCTTCGGCCATCTCGGCAGCACAAAATGACCACAGCAGCTTCTGGACGCAGAAGATATTTGAGATTCCTGGCGTGGTTGTCCGTCACATTGAAGTTCCAACGCATACAAAATACGGTGGAAAGCTTGAGCACATGGAACACAGGTCAGATTTTGTGCGGCCAGGTATCTTGAGAGATTTTGGTGGCATCTATCTCGACTTCGACGTCGTTCCTATCAGAGACTTGAAGCCACTGCGCGAGAGTGGCTTCAGGAATGTCTTCGGTCACGAGCTTGGCGAGAAAGTCAACAACGGCGTCATGCTGTCCATAAAGGGGAGCCGTTTCATGGATATCTTTGATCGAGATCAACACGAGGTCTTCAGCGGGTGGTGGATTGAGCACAGCGTTCTCCAACTCACTAGGATGGCCAATGCCTTGATGGCTATCCCCAACGAGGTTTTGATCCTTGAACGTCATGCTTTCATACCCGATGGCTTCGATGACGAAAGGCATGCTCGTCTGTTTCGCAAACATGCAGACCCAGCGGTGGGCATGGATAACAGGCCAATCAGTTTGGAAGACATGAATGGCGAGGGGTTTTCGTATTGGAACTGGAGCCAATCGAGACCAAGACAAGATTGGGAGCGCGACTACTCGAAGTCGTATACAATACACGCCCTATCTCCTCCCCTTCACGTAGCAAATCGGACGCCCGATTGCTTGGAGATATCATGGGACTATGTAATGGAGAGGACAAGCAACTATGCAGCGCAGATTTACCCAGCTATGTTACATGCTGATAACAAGCTTTCTATCACTGTATCCTTGACTGGAAATCGTTAGAGGCCTAAGATTCAAACGAAGTTGTAGGGTATAAGCCTTTCACAGGAGCAGAAGTCATTCTGTATATGTTAGGACATGTATGTAATAGCGAGTTGTTAATGATCAGTACAGCGCCAAGTACGGGAGCTGAGTACAGTAGACGAATTACAATAAACCTTCCTTGCCAATCATAACGCCTCTAATTATCAGAAACACTCTTTACATCGTATACTACAACCGGGACTTCGGCACGCTGCGAAGGATTCTGAATTTTTCTAGCTTGAGTGGGTCTATGATCTGGTCCCATCACACAGCTTACGCGCCTATCCCCAAGAGGTCTCAAAATGATGACTACTGAGTCTAGACTGCACCGAACTGCTGCGTTGTCAAGGGGAGGCTCTAAAATGATCCTTGGCGTAAGACATGACTTCCTTAAACGGCCAAGCCATAAGAATAAGCGAGAGTGATAGTTCGCACCAAACTGGCCATTTCGAACATGCTCCGCCATAATGACTTCGGTTTCTTGGACGACATGTCACACTTGCATGAGCCTAGGCTCGGTGATAGGACGGAGAGCGAGCTAGCCTTGTTATCGGAAGAATGAGAGATAGGTGAGCAAGCCTGGTTGAGGTTCTGCACTTTGATGTGTATAAATCAGACTGCGGCTCTTCTTCAGCAGGCAGCGATTTCGAGAGTTCTACTCGACTTAATGCAACGAAGCCGGGTTGGAGAGACACCATTTGCAAAGCCGTGTGCCATACGTGGAGTCTTCAGCACTCTGATCATACTTGCTTTCACCACGAAAAAGAATCCTTATCACTCAATAATCTGCCTGTCCATATCATTGAGCTCATTCAAAGCCATGTTTTCTATTCGAGGCTCTCCAGGCATAGGACTACTGGCCATATGCCTATTCCTCACTATCATCGGCCTCGCCAACCTCGACAACGAAGACAAGCCTATCAATTAC
The DNA here is from genome assembly GCA_013435955.1 of Diaporthe sp. HANT25. Classification (NCBI taxonomy): domain Eukaryota; kingdom Fungi; phylum Ascomycota; class Sordariomycetes; order Diaporthales; family Diaporthaceae; genus Diaporthe; species Diaporthe sp. HANT25. The sequence continues at coordinate 776,749 of JACBFG010000014.1, read as the reverse complement.
CGCAGCCCAGCAATTCATCCTCGCCAAGGCACCATCCACAATGACCGGCCAGGACCTCGCGGTCTACGCTACGCTGCTCAAGCAGGCCGCCAGCCAGCGCAAAGAAGCGTCACTCACAGCGCCGCCATCTCGGCCACACGCACGTCTTACCCGCAGCCTACGCCTACTTGCTACCAACCAGGATCTCTCACTCCCTGGTACGATGTAGAAGTCGACAGGCTGTGTCAATGTGATCACTACGAGTGGGACGATGGCAGTGCCGTGGCGAACGCGGGCTGGTACGGCGGCAGGGCGATCTGCGGGGCAACCTGTGTGCCGCAGATTGCGAATCAGACTAGGTTGGTGAATGAGGCGAGTGGAAGCTTCTCGCAGTGTATGGGGGCTTGTATGGGCTCGTTTGACAAAGTCAAGATGAGAAACAAGAGACAGGCTGCCGAATATTGGTTTTGTCATGGCGTTAATTTTAAGAAGGGGGAATTGTGTGAGTTCATTGGTGCTATCCAGTATGATCACTTTACAGGGAATCCGTCTGATGGGCAGTGCTGGGATAATGGACTTACTCCCAGCGGATGATGAGACGTTAGTTCTGCCCATTCTGGAGATCACATGGATATATCCGGGCTATGAAAATTTTAACATGCCCAACATTGTCGTATTATCTATTCTCCTCAACGATTCCCTGGACAGAAGAAATTACAGAGAGAAGCCCGTGTCCACTTCTGCCGGGACTTCTCTTATCTTGTTATTCAAAGCGTACTGCGAATTCTCTTCTGTCTCAAAGTCTATGTGCTCCAATTTCGGTGCTTCAGACATGGATCTCAAGCAAGGAAAATGCAGTTTCTCACGATCTACTTCTGCGAGTTGTCTTGAAAGTGCACCGTACTGTGTAAATTGTCAAGTCTTTGTTGCTGACCACTGGTTCTAATGCTTGCATGTCCAATCTTTTCATTTAGAGTCACCAAAGACGCCCAGTCAAGTAATTGAATTCTGTTCCGCACTTGCCTGTGCCCTCGGCGTAGACACGTTGCCGTTAGTCAGCCAATTACGCTTCAAAGGAGTATGCTGGCTTTTTTCCGTTGAGTTCATCGTTAAGAAGCACTTACAAATCATGTGGTTGCTATCAGAATCAGTGGTTAGGAGCGGTACCCAGCGGCAACAATTTCAAGGACAAGAGGAGACTTGGAGAGGCATAAAAAGAAAGAGTACAAGAATTGCTTGAAAAACAAGGAGGTTATGATCTGGGGCTGCTTACCACCCATAACTCTTTTGAACAAACATCTTACAGGCCGGGCATCGTACTGCGTTTGCTGTGACAGTCTGCTCGCCCAGACGCTCGTCAGCCTGGAGCTGAGCCACCCGTCTCCTCTCTTCCTCCAGTCGGCGCCGTGCCTCTTCTCTAGCAGCGCGCTCGGCCGCCTCGCGAGCCTCTCTCTCAATCCGCGCCTTTTCGATACGGCGAGCCTCGGCAGCTTGTTGTTCACGCAGACATCCAAGCCGGTATTCCTCGTCGGCGTATTGTATGCGCCGTCTCGATTCTTCAATATGCTGGTACAAAGCCTCTCTGGAGTCGTTCTCTTTCTGAATTTTGCTGCGAAAGGTAGGGTCATGAAGGTATATCTCGTATTCGTGACATGTATGCTCTTGATGCCACTCGACGGCGTGGACGTAGCAGAACTGACGGCTGCAGCTGCGGCATTGCACGATCGGCTGTTGTTCCCCACTGCTGTGCACCTGAGACGTGCCACAGCCAAACGGGCACCAAACAACGTTGGAGACCTTTGAGGCGATGGTCTCAATGAAAAGTCGTTCATATCTGGAATGGCCGCAAATACATGTGAGTAATATCACAGAAACAAACTCAGGGGAATATTTCTATTAGCTCACTTACCTCGAGTAATTTTCGTGGGTCATATACGTACGGACTTCGTCCATTGCGAGATGGTGCGGGCACTCGGGGCAACTGATTCCTGTCGAGGGGCTTGTCTCAAATTGTGCGTTGACGCTCGCTGAGACACAATCAAAGCAGGTCAGGGGTGGGTGCGCACATCTGGGTGTGAGCTGCCTCGAGGGGAATGCATTTTGATCTTTCGTCTCGGCGCATATCACGCACTCGAACTGCTGGCGCTCCATTTTCCGCGCCGTGGTGCAATATTGTTGGCAAGATGGACTCGATGATGATAATGCAGTACAACTGTTCCAGGCGAAGCTGAGCATGCTCGGACTTAAGACACAGTTGATCTCGAGGCGAGATGTGTAGATTTAAGCTTCCATGTTTCAGAGGCGGAAGTATTGTATTTGTTGAGTCAGGAATCTATTTTACAGTAGCAAAATGGAATTCTTTGTCTGCATTAGCTCCACCAAGAAAACCAGAGAAGAAACCCCTGGGGCATGGTTCCCTGGCTCGGCATGTGTCACTCTAGGTAGCCTTATTAGATGAACCGAGACATCATGACTGATCAGGTTCTCTTTGATCATCTAATGCATTGTATCCGGGTGCTGAGAATAATTTGCCTCGCTGCCTGTCTCCGTTCCACATGACTGATTACTTCGATGCCTTCATCAGTTTAAGGGAGCTTCGAGAATCAGGTTTGTCTCCAGGCACAGAAATTTGAAGTGGTAAGCCTGGGTACCTAGTGCAGAAAATCACATTACAATTCAGGCTATTTCTCCAACTCTCATTGGTCTTTGTCCTTGAAACCCAATGTCAGGACCCCGAATGCCTCCTGCTGTGCTCACTGGTGGTGTGGACGGGCTTCTTGGTTGTACAGGAACCAAAAGAATCCCTGTCCTTTGGGGCGCCGAGTCCCTGTCCGCTTATGATCCCACGCCACCCACACCTGTGGCTTCACCAAGGTGGTGAGAGGTCCCCAGGCAGTGTCGTCAACCTCATTCAGCGTTAGCGCCGGGATAGCTGGGCAGATTGCTCTTAGCTGGTCCCTGATCTCATTGTCTGAAAACTGTCTTTGCATCTTCTCTAATCTGAATCGTGGAGGGCCGTCTCCAAAATTCTTGCAGTCCAAGTTGCCTAGATCATGGAAGAATTGAGTGTGCAAGATGCAAGGATCGGACCAGTAAGGTGCGGTAGACCACGAGTATTTGTTGATAGCACACGCGATCATGTCTCCAAGCTTGATTGCCGGAAGCACGACGTCCTGCCGAAGAGAGCTTGCCGCTGCACGTAGTGCATTCAGGTTGTTGGGACCCAAAATATCCATCAGACTTGTTGCACGAATAATGGAGGTGGCAAGGACATTGGAAAAGTCATGGCGAACAGCCTGCGTCTCCTCGCGGGCTAGAATTGTTGTCATTCCCTCAGACTTCCATCGACGAGAATTGTAGAGAGCTGTCAAAGTTAGCAAGTCGCACGAAAAGAGGACATCAACTTGGGGGTCCCAGAAAGATTCCAACTCTAGATGATGCTTTTACTCACTTCTGGACGAGTCCGAGCTCAACTCCATTGATGGCTCAAGCTGTTTGATGACATCAATTTCTCTTTGTAAGTCTTGGTTGGCATACCAAACCTTGGCGGAGAAAACTTGGTCCAAGAGGATGTCAAAAATCATGACCAAGAAGATGCTCTCGTCCACTCCATGAAACTCGCTCGCTGCACGAAAGTCCTGGTTTCGCACGTTGGAAATGCTAAGTGTTATGTCTGAGGCCCAGCGGTTTCGAGCACGTTCAGATGCCTGAGAACACTGCTCAGCATTGCTGATAAATGGCGATATACTGTTTGTGACCCAGATTTGTATTGCACCCATAAGGGAAGTGAACTCCTAAATGCACCGACATGAGGTCAGTATCAAAGCTACAAGTCGTGCAATGGCGTAACTTAATCAGTACATACGTTCTTGACTGTCTCCTGAGGGACCAAGGCTCCTAGATTGCCGCTCATGTTGATAATGTGCGTGTTAGCTGATCTCAGTTCTGACTGCAAGGCCAAAAGCTCAGTACGTGTTTCTGAGATCTCAGCGAGAAGGCCATCGGTTGGTGGTGCCTGATTGTGCATGAGCTGCTCATCAAGAGCTTTTGGCTGCAATAAATGTCCATCCATCTCCTGAGACCTCAAATTTGAGCTTGCTTTCTTCCGATGGATAGTTGAGATGCCACTGCGCACTTGCTCTCCGGACTCAGCCGTCGGATCAGACGCCTCTGTTTCCAAATCCGTAAGGCTGTCTGCCATCAAGCGATGCCCTTCTTTGAGAGCCTTGTTCTCCTCTGTCACTATGAGAAGTGTACGACTGAGGCGATCCAAACTTTCGCGCGTGGAAACTTTGTGCTGGGACCGGTTGTAATTTGCGTGAAACATCTCGGAATTTTCGTTCGTGAACCAGTCGAGGCTGATAGAAAGTTCTCGCAATTGATCTTGAATCTCGTCCATCCGGTGGCTCATCTCGTCTAACGGAGTCTCTGAGATGATTCTCCGATAGGATGCGATCTCTTCTCGTTGGGCCGCGGAGATGTTATTCAATCTCTCGTACTTCATCAATAGCTTGTGGTAGTCGTCTCGCGACAACCTCATTATTTCCGACGTCTTGGGCACATCTTGCGAACCACGATGCTCTTGCCGCTTGGGCTGGGATTGTGGTCCTGTCGAATTTGATCCTCCCATGATCATCGCATTTGTGCGGGTCTTTGATGTAGAAGGCCAGCGCGTGGCCCAACTTCTTGGATAGCGGGACAAGGAGAACTGTGATGAAAGGTAGCCTGATGATCTGCTATGAAGTGATGGAATGCTTCTGAGCAAATCGTAAATTTGAGGAGCTGTTGTGAGAAACCTCAATAGTCGGTTCCGAGGCTTTCTAGACTTCTTACAGCCTTCTCCAGACGCTGAGCTTCGCGAAGGAAACCAAAAGGTTTTTGTGCTAGGAGATTCCTTCATCAGAACGCCCTGGATGGAAAACCCGTAAGAGATTTTGACGACGAATTTCTGAAGAGTTGCGAATCAAATGTAACTATATTTTTTGTTCTTTACAGGGTGATTTCTCTCATATTTATGTATCTCCGACCTTTCGCGTAGAACCTAAGCCCTGGAACTCAATAGCTTTCAAATCATCTGGAACTGTTTCTAATTGTAACATTGCCTCGCAGTGATTATCGTGGAGTGTAACTATGCCATCGCTAAGACTGTGAGGGCTCACTGTCTTGCGGGAACAATTGCGATGCGGTGTGAACAGTATGCACAATTTCAGATTACGTGCATGTGCAACCTGATCCAGCGTCTTTCTGACATTTCTTCAATTGTATGAAATTGAACCCCTGCGGATCGGCTTGGTCTCAATCAGTTCAGCAATGCGAGATGGAACATGTCTGAAAGCGCAAGCTTGGCACGAATTATTTATTGACCGTTCTTCCGTTCAAAGCGAACAAATTGTCGCAGGTGCCGTGGAGGAGAAAGGACCATTCAAACTGTAAGATCCGTTGCCAGGCCATCAGAATCTGCATGTCTCACGTCCCTTTCAGAGTTTTGCACAAGTAGCATCTACCCAACATTGTGTTCAAATGTTGCAACCCATCGCAAGTGGCAGAGTGTGGCAGGATTACACTCAAAGGAATATGCAAAGAGGCTGATCATCGAGGTGTATCCGACATTGGAATAAACTGGCACGCTCTCTCTCCACCAGTGTTCAAGAAGAGGCTCCGGGCTAACTATAATACAGCTGGCACCCGGTTTGTCTCGCTGTCTAGAGATTGCAACTAAGGTAAACAATACGCACAAGCTGTCGGATCAGATCATCAAGAACGCCGCATTGGACTACAACATGACATCCTCGACTTCAAACAGGATCACCATCGGCATTGACTTCGGAACGACCTTCTCAGGCGTTGCATGGGCCATAAGCGCAGGCAATCACTCGGGTAATGTCGAGGTCATCAGCAGATGGCCAAACCATACGGGTGTGAAAAGAAGCTCTGAGAAGGTTCCAACGAAGCTCAGGCCCCTTGGAAACAGTGACCCTCAATGGGGATTTCTCATACCGGACGATGCTCCAAGCCACGAAGTCTTGCGATGGTTCAAACTGTTCGTCTTATCTCCAGATCTCGATTATTCGGTCGAGAGATCATCGCTGATAGCTTCAAAAACTCAGAAAATTGGACGACAGAGCTTCAATGGCTGAAGTGATCCCCGGAAACATTCGCGCATACAACGAGAGAAGGACGGATCAGGCCATCGTTGACTACCTCTCGCTCCTCGGGGCTGAAATTTTGCAGACATTGACCGATAATCTTGGGTCTAAATTGATCAAAGCCCATGAGCTGAAATACGTGCTTACGGTTCCAGCAATCTGGAGTGAGCGTGCCACCCAACGCACCAAGCGCGCATTCCAGGATGCAATGGGTCTCCGTGGTACAAAGGATATTGCCATGATCTCGGAACCAGAGGCTGCTGCTATTCATGAGCTCCAGCAAATGGACATGCAGATCGTCAACGAAGGCGAGTGTGTAATGATCCTTGACGCAGGCGGCGGTACCGTCGACCTCATCAGCTATGTGATTCGGCAACGCCATCCGCTCGTGGTGGATGAGGCAGTCCCGGGGTCTGGTGATGTGTGCGGTGGTGCAACCGTCACGGATCGCTTCAGCAATTGGCTCGTGTCCAAAGTCGGGGATGTTGAATACTTCGATGACGATGTGCTTAGAGCGGCCGTTCACCATTTCGAGACACAAGTGAGTGACCTGCACCTTGCAAATGGACTATGTTAGCTCACTGAAACACTGATCAAATTTTAAGGTCAAGAAAAAAGTCAACTCTAATCTTATTGCCAGCAATCATAAGTTTGATGTGTTGGTACCTGGACTTGCTAACAATAGTCAGCTTGGTATACACAACGAGATCATCGGCGTCTCAGCTGGAGACATGGTTTCAATTTTCCAGCCTAGCATCGAGAGGATCAGACTTTTGGTTGCCGAGCAGATCGCCGCCTCCAACGTTCCCATCACAGCCATCATCATGGTTGGTGGGTATGGACAATGTCAGTTCTTGAGAGAAGAGCTTGAACGAGACTCTGTGGTCAAAGACAGACGGATCCGGATTCATCAGTCGCCTCATGCTTGGACAGCTGTGGTCCGTGGTGCTGTGATGAAAGGCCTTCATGAGGTCAATCCAGAAGACAGTACACGCATCCGCATCAGCAATTACAAGGCACGAAAACATTACGGTACGGAACTTACTGTCACTTACCGAGATTCCACCCACGCCGAGCTTTTCGACAAGCGACGGTGGGATGGTTTGAACGGTTGTTACGAGGTGGAGGTCATGGATTGGTTCATCAACCAGGTCAGTCAGCTGAATTGAGCCAACACAACATGTGCGGTTGCTTACTATCGCCAAAGGGTGACTCGGTCACCGAGTCACGTCCGTTCTTCAGGAATTTCTCGGTGACAAGCAGGGTCAATCATGGCAGGCCACGGCGGATTTACCTCATCATTTACAGCGACGAGACATCCCAGGTGGCCCCTCTGAGTAAGACTGACACTGTGCGGGAGCTTTGTACTGTTGAAGCAGACCTCAACCACATTCCTGAAAGCCAGATTCCCAAGGTCCAAGGCAGTGACGGCTTCATGTATTTCTCTACCGAAGGCCAAATCGAGATTGTCTGTGAGTCTTCACACATTTTCTTTGACTTCGTTTTCCCCCAGAGTTACTCGCCTAACTAGAAAATAGACAAATCACAGACCATCACTTTCACCTTGATCTACAACGGTACGCATGCCAAAGATCATAGACAAAGTTTGATTACTGACAAACTCCTAGGTCAGCGTTACACCAGCGTCACTGCTGACTTCTTATGAGTCAAAGTGAACGAGATGGGATAATGGATCATCCCTTCGTGGTATTCATTGTCTGGTGTCTTGTGGTCGACATTTTCTTCTGCCATACTCAGGCAAACCTACGGACAGGGTCTACAATGGGGAAAGGCAGGATTTTCACGGCAATATGTGCTACCGTCCAGCCGGAGTGGGCAGGAGGGCAAATGAAACGAAAAGGCTACACAACAAAATTGTATGATCAGTGTTGGCTTACGTGCTTTGTCATCTGCTTCTCAGATGTGCTATGCAACTATGACCCTACCCGCTCTACCCATCATCACCTCCACCATGGAATGAACGTCACATGGTTATACCTGCTCTGGTGCGTGGCGGTGCGAAGCTAGTTATATGTGGGATGGCGCAGCACTAGACGCTTCCTGGACTCGATGGAGACGCACCAGCCTCATAAAGATTCTGATCAATTTCAGACCAATAATCTAGAAGCTCTTCACGAGTCTAATTTATGTATCACTCCAAGTCCGCTGCGCTTCGGCTTCTGAAATATGAACCGCGTGCAGAGTCATAGGAACTGGATTGGACGTGTTGTCATGCACGAGTGCCGTGGACAGGAATGCAGCCCAGCTGATGTGAGACCTGAATAAAACTAGTATATACTATCGAATAGGTATTATGCGCTATCCCCACCAACATCAAGGTCAGTGGGGATTCATGCATAAGATAGAAGAGTATGTATGTGCTGGCACAACGGGGAATCAAAGCAGAAAGCTGGTGCCTTCTCGACGATTTCCTAGCCACAACAACGCTAATAGGAGAACTCGAAGGCATAGGCCACATTTGGGTCCTCTTGGCCTACGTAGAAAAACACGCTGTCGCCCGAGTACTCATGCGTGTAATAACCAAGGTCATCCGGCCCAGAGACAGGGTCATAGATGTACTGTGCCGAGTTGAAGCGCCACGTCTGGATAGGCAGTTGACCCTCAGCTGGCAGCCCGACGGCACTGAGACCATTGACCCTGATGCTCCAAGTCCCCGTGACTGGACGCGTACCAGCGAGGATACGCACACGTCGATCGACCGGGTTGATAACGGCAAAGCTGTCCCCCAGCGTGTCATCGGTCATGTCGGTTGCTACCCGAGTCCCCTTCATCTTCTGATGGTAGTAGACGTAGACGGGATATTCTCGTGCAGGGTAGTAGTCGTCGGCGGTTTCGACGTAGTTAGGGTAGTGCTCCGGCTTGCTGATGAGATTAGCGAGGTAGTCATGCAATTCGTACTCGCCGCGCCAGTTGGCCCGGAGTCCAGGCGCGTTGTGCCGCTCCAGCTGAGCAATGTTCCAGACACATGTCGAAGGATACTGCTGGTCGATGTGGCCGTATTCCTGGACATTCCAGGTACCCTGATAGTTGATGCCGGCAGCGCTCAAGATATCCAAATACTGTGAGATTGAGGTCTGCAGATCCCCATCAGCGTACAAGAAGTGCAGACTGATCATGTCGGGAACAGCGTTGTTGGCTGCGACTTTAGAAGCCCATTCTGTGAACCAATTGATCATGTCACCGGCAAAATTGGGGAGCCGCCCATATGACGGCCCTGTGGTCTTGCCTCCAGGGAATTGGTTGCTGACCATGATAATCATCAGTTCATTGCCTCGGGAGCTGCGCCTAAGCACAGAAAAGATGACAGCTATCCACTTACACGATTTTCTGGTGGGCGTGTACGTAGTACTCAAGATAGCGGGTCAAACCGCGGTTCATGAATTCGCCGTTGTCGGGCTCATTCCAAATGTCCCACCAGACGTTGTCGACAATCCCATCCTGAATGCAAAGCTCGAAAAGAGCATCCAAGAATTGATCAAAGCTTGTATAATCTCCATTATCACCTGGCATAGGAGTTTCATCCGCAGATGGCCACGAATCGATTCCCCACATGTCGTGCAGCATGATTTGGAATCTCCCTCCGTGGCGCCGGGTGACTTCATAGTCAGACTTGAGTGATTTGTAGCGGCCCTGTATTGTCAGAACTTGTATTCAAATGAACCATTTTGAAGCAACGAACCAGGAACTCTTCATATCCATGAGTCCAGCCTCGCGACGGCGCAGGCAATTGCGAGCCTCCAGACCTCATATTCCAAAAGCCAATGTCAGACAAGAAATGGTCAGGAATTTGACTTCCATTCAGAGGAAGCCCCAGAAGAACACCGGAGGCCATGAAAGCCGTGTCTCCGGTCGTGCTTCCCAGCCAGACATCCGAGGTGCCAGTGATGTCCCTTGGACGTACTCCGCTGTTGACCGAGGCGGGCACGGCGAGCGCCCCAGTCGTCAACGTGAGGACGAAGCTGATGCAGGCCTTCATCATATTGCCTTTGTCTGTTTGAGAATAGAGATATCGATTATGTTGCGCGGTAAGAACTATCGACAGTGTCACTTATGAGTTCATGACTTCAATGGTCGTCCACAGCCACAATATTTATATTCTTCATTGTCGCCAATTCTACAACTTCGCTTGCTGGCGGATGAACTATTACCAGAATCCTGGCTCATTTGAAATGAGACGATTGGCGCGACTGTGTCGATTCTTTTCCTGGGGAAGTGAAGTTGCTTGTGGGGAGCATTTCGCGGGGTTGAAAGTATTGGCATTCCAAGTGGACACGTCCGTGCACCTCCCTCTTTGTGGCCTGATGTTACTCTCCCAAGATTTAACCGGGAATAACTTCAATGATCAGCAAAACTCTGCGTTGTAAATGGCTTGTGGATTCTGTATGTAGACAAAGCTAAGAGCCCGGTGGTGCCGTGCTCCGGTGGGGTTCCACCACCGGAGTTCTATCACTACCTCCAGGCTGTACCCCACCGGAGGCTACCACGTCACCTATGCCAGACGCTTTTTGCTACCAGATCCAAGGAGAGTTCGGACGACGATGGTGCGGTACAACAATCATCGGCACCTTTTGGTGACGGGGTCGGCAGTGTAGTCTTTTTTAAATGTCTTTCTCTCCTGGCCACAAAAAGCCCCAAGAGCCAAGTCCTGGGTTCGTTCCGAGAATTCTGACCGTTTGTCTCTCAATCATCTCCTTCAATATTTTTGAAAAGTACTTCGAAGCAAAGCAAACATGTTGTTCCAAGACGGAAGCCGTCTGTGCTACAACTTCGATGCGGAAATTTTGTGGATCGAGCCATGGGGCGACAATGCTCTCAGAGTGCGGGCTACAAGGAGTACAATGCCCACAGAGGACTGGGCATTACTTCCACCGCGATCACTGGACCCGAAGATCATCGTCACCCAAGACAAGGGAGAAATTGTGAACGGCCAGATCCGAGGCGTCGTCTCTCGAGGTGGCAAACTGAGCATCTACAACCTGAAGGGTGACCTCCTCCTCGAAGAGTATTCTCGCAATCGACGCGACGTACTTGATCCGAAGTGTAGTGCCATCGAGATCGAGGCTCGAGAGTTCAAGGGCATTCCTGGGAGTGACTCTTATCATCTTACACTGCGCCTGGAGAGTGTCAGCCCGGACGAGAAGATCTTTGGCATGGGTCAATACCAGCAGCCTTATTTGGATCTGAAGGGTCTCGATCTCGAGCTTGCTCATCGAAACTCTCAAGCAAGTGTGCCTTTTGCTCTCTCTTCACTTGGGTATGGCCTCCTGTGGAACAACCCCGCGATCGGCCGTGCGGTTCTCGGCAAGAACATCATGAGCTTTGAGGCTTTCTCTACGCAATCTCTAGACTATTGGATCGTTGCTGGAGAAACCCCTTCCCAAATCATTGAGTCATATGCAGACGCCACAGGAAAAGTGCCAATGATGCCAGAGTATGGATTGGGTTTTTGGCAATGCAAATTGAGATATCAGACGCAAGAAGAACTTCTCGAGGTGGCACGGGAACACCGACGCCGAGAACTGCCGATTGATCTCATCGTGGTTGATTTCTTCCATTGGCCGCACCAAGGAGACTGGAAGTTTGATGAGAGATACTGGCCGGACCCAGGTAAGTCAACGTTTCATCACCAGCTTGGCGCACGCAAACTAATCTCTGGAATAGATGCTATGGTCAAAGAGTTGACCGATTTGAAAATCGAACTGATGGTGTCTATATGGCCGACCGTAGACAGGTTGTCGGACAATTATGCTGAAATGCTTGAGCATGGTCACTTAATTCGTGTCGATCGTGGAGTCCGAGTGGGTCTCGACTTTGAGGGACAGACCATCCATTTTGACGCCACAAATCCGAAAGCCCGAGAATTTGTTTGGGAGAAGTGCAGAGCCAACTACTTCGCGAAGGGCATCAAGACCTTCTGGCTGGACGAAGCAGAGCCAGAGTACAGCGCATACGACTTCGACAACTTCAGATATCATCGCGGTCCTAACCTACGTATCGGAAACATCTACCCTGTAGATTACGCCAGGACCTTTTTCGAAGGCCAAGAGAAGGAGGGCCAGCAACAGATCGTGAATCTTATCCGATGCGCCTGGGCCGGCAGCCAAAGGTTTGGGGCGTTAGTCTGGAGCGGCGACATTGCTTCATCGTGGTCAAGCTTCCGCAACCAGCTCGCGGCTGGTCTGAACATGGGCATTGCTGGCATTCCCTGGTGGACAACCGACATCGGCGGGTTCCATGGCGGAGACCCCAATGACGAGGGGTTCCGCGAACTCTTCATCAGGTGGTTTCAATGGGGTACTTTTTGTCCCGTGATGCGCCTCCACGGGGACCGCGAGCCTCGTCAGATACCCGACGGCGTCACTGTCATCACGGGTACGACTGCCTGCAGCGGAGCCGACAATGAGGTTTGGTCTTATGGCCCGCAGGCGTACGAAATTTGCAAGAAGTACATGTTCATCCGGGAGAAGCTCAGAGACTACACCAGAGGATTGATGACAGAAGCGCATGAGAAGGGGACTCCTGTCATGCGCCCGTTGTTCTACGAGTTCCCGGGAGATCAGAAGGCTTGGGAAGTTGGGGAGCAGTACATGTACGGCGACACTTATCTCTGTTGCCCGGTCTTGGCGCCAGGAACTACCAAGCAGTCTGTCTACCTACCCAGACTAGGCGGGTCGGCCCAGTGGACTTTATTCGAAACGGAGACTGCCTTTGAAGGGGGTCAGGTCGTTGAGATTGACTGTCCATTAGATACTATGCCAGTGTTCGTCAAGAGCCCTCTATGATAGGGAACTTCATCATAGATGTCAGGGCTCACATACAGACAGCTTACGAGTATTCACTTACCGGACTCAGACAGATCGTTATCATAGTGTCTTCTTCCTCATGTTTATTCCGAATTCATGCTGCTTTCACCTTGGTTTGGCGATATGGTTTGGTCACTTGGGTGTCACTAACACAAAAGGTCTTGGCCGATTCGAATCCATCTGTCCCAATTCGGATCCTCCCTGGAGACTGTCTCCCAAAATGTGCACAAGAGCAATATTATCTCAATTAGTCCAGCACGCTTAGATGCACCGATATCTTCGCCTATCGACCCCAGGTGGTGTCTCGCTGCGTACAAATATCAATGGTTCCCAAATCGGCGGAGAATGTATGTCGGCTTATTGCTCACTGATCCTCACGGCTCGTTTGAAGGAGAGCTTTGAGAGACTCGGCGAAATACAACTGAATGCCCCAGGTCGTCTCTGGCTCTTCTGAGTTTGACCTTCCATTGGTCTGGTGGTTGCCATACTGGCCGTCTCTGTTGACCTTGCTGCCACCAGTAAGAAGCCGGTGTCCCTCCTCGAGTATTTTCCGTGGTGCTGTTGTGCCACTCACGTCACCAACACGGGATAGATGGGCGGTCATCTTGTCTCCGTAGCGGATATATAGCTGCACCAATTCATCATCGAGTGGCCGATCCAGGTGGACAACTGTCTTCAATGCGTCGGGGTCTATTTGAATCGCCGTCGCCGGTTCGTATGTTGAAGAAGCATGATTTGTTGTCTGGGGTCCGGCTGACACATCGTCCGGGACGTATGGCGCTGGTTCGAGTGCAGCCTCGTGATGGTTGTACATCTGCAAGGCAATACTGTATGCCCAAAGGACTAAAGTGGCAACATAGATAGAGTAAGGCTCGAGGAACGCCTGGGTGCTGTAACGCCTGACATGCCAGAGTAGACATGCGGCGTGAATTACCGACAATCTTGCTTTGTATTGGTCTTGAATGACCCAGCGCAGCACGAGCTCTTGTGCCTTGGTATTTCGGCCAGATTCTGACTCGATGCCGACGCCTTGGGATCGCCATGATGTTGCAAGCGTCTGTATATGGGAGAGAGGTGTAAGTATATGAATTCGAGAGAGATGCAGATGAAAGATTGTAGCGTGTTCCCAGCCCCATGCGGCAACGGCCTTGCTATTAGCGGACCAGTGTATAATATCTAGGCAGTCGCAGGCACTGTTCCGCCATTGGGAGAGGAGTTCGGAAGAAGGGGGCCAGGTTTCGTCTTTTTGCCGAACGTCTTGTCGAGACTCAGGCCTAGCCGATGGAGACCAAGTAGCGAGTTGAGATCGGTTTTGTTGGCAAACTTCCTTGGTTCTCCTGCAGATGCCGTATATAAGCAACAGCTTTCCGAACTCGCTGATGCCAGTGATGAGTCTCTTTTCTATGTAAAGCGTCTCTAGACCTCGTAGTAAAGTTGCTAAGTCACGTTAGTTGACATTCATGTTCACGAAACTGCGAGGTGGTAGGAAGTCAACAAAGAGCGGTACTTACTTGTTGTGCTATTCAACTTTTCCGGGTCCTCAATATTGCTATCCCATATATGATCGCTGCATGGCAATGGTCCCACAACATCTGCAAGCTGCAACAGTGGCCGACAGTGGAATTCGCATGTGATAACAAAATCCAAAAACTAGTGGGGAATTAATTTCAACACATTGTTATTTTGTACTCGACAGGATGACTTGCCCATATCATTAACCCAAGCCTGATTGAAGCCTGAGTTTGGTACCATAGGCGGCACCACCGTCTGGAATCCTCAGCGGATCCAGTCGAGTATTGGGGAGGAGACGCTGATAGCAATTGCATCGAGTGGCATGCATCCACGAGTCTATGTCTTCCGGCCATGGCGCGACTGATCTTATCTTTTCTCCCGCAATGCAGAAGACAAATCGTGCTGAGAACAGCTGCTTGCCAAATGACCAAATCCTCAAACCTCTCTCTCCTAGCTGCTGCCGGCAATATCCAGTCATTCTCGATATCTTGTCGAGATTGCAAAGACTCCAGGCGATGAGTCACTACTTGCTCTAGAGTCTCCAGCAAAGAGTGTCGGACTCTCCTTGCCTCACTTGATGTACTCAGAAAAGCGCCGACAGTGACTACAGCAAGGAGAAGGACCCAGTCGCTGTTCAAGTCGAATAGCTCTATTTGCCTCACAAAAGGGAACGTTGGGTGGAATTGTTCCAAATACAGCCGAAACCATTGGGAGACTTGCTCGTATGGCGGCAACGCGTTTCCAGTGAGATTTGAGAACTCTGACTGCAAATTGTCCGCCAGGATCTGGTAGATTTCGACAGGAAGCTGTCTGTCCACCGAACAGGCTTGGCCTCTCTCAGCGGCCGAGCTCGTTTGAGTCTTTTTGTCCGGGACGCAGTGGCTTGATGATGCGTCACTCGGCAATGGCGGCCTCAGCGATGCTCTAGCTCCATCACCGTCGACATAAAAGCGGTTACACGAGTGCCCAGAGGCGTGGGAAACGGCGGGGCTCTGAGCAGAAGGGATGGAAAGAGTCTCTCCGTCTCTGCATTGATTGGGAATGGTGGGTTGGCTCGTGACAGATTGTTGAACGACCTGAGATGCCTGATCTATTCGTTCCGATGGTGCTTGGTCAAGGCTGGATGGAAAGCCTACACCATCCGCCGGGAAAATATTCTGCATGCCTGCGAGTTGTTCAGAAAATTGAAGTCCAGCCTGGTAGTCTGGGGATAACCAGTTGATAGAGAGAAGCTCCATCGCTTGCGCATTGAAACCGTCGACGACACCGTAGGCGATATCCATCATTGGCTGCTGCAGCATTTCGGGATATTGAGTGTCAGGCTCATCCGCAATTCCATCACTTGACCGGTCTGCCTGGATGATAGTCCGTGGTGTGAGAGTCTGCTGCGTCTCCACAGGCCCGTCGAATGTGGTGGTTTGACCTGCAGGTGGAAGGCAGAATCCCGCATGTGTCGCTGAAGTTGCAGGCAGCCCGGAACCACGTTCTGCAGCTACCGAATCAGTCTCGACGACTCGCTTGCGCTTGCCCCGAGCATTGAACACCGGGTACGTGCAGCATGTGCGTCTTTCCATGCATTGTTTGCATGGGGATCCACGAGAGCAACGGACCCGACGCTCTGCGCATGGTTGACAAGCTCGAGTTGGCGCCTCACCCCCGGAGGACTGTGGAGATGACTGATGGGAGAGCACGTGCTTGTTACAAACGTCTCTGTTTCTCGCGTCAGTTCGTCCACTTTGCAAAATGCAGCCTCGGTTACTCACTTCCGCGCAAAGCCCTTGTTGCAGACCGGGCACTTGAACGGCTTCTCGTCTGTGTGGGTCGCCATATGCCGTGCCAGGTGTTCATGACGGGCAAAGGAGTTCGGGCAGATCTCACAGGGATACTTCCGCGTCGGAGACATCGCTTCAAAACAATTGAAACAAAGATGTTAACCGAATTCACTTGTCTTGTGGGACAGATAGCTTCTGCTCTGTGACCCGCCGCTGCCAGCTTTGCGCCTACGTTCGATGATATCTGCACAGCTCCTCGCACTTCCTCCTGCATCTGCAGCTCGATTGGTGCGCAAAGGCGATGCCTCATTGGGCTCAGCACGCGCCCCCTTTCCCCGCGATGCCAAGATATGGGGTGCTTAGCGGCCGGTGGTGGGATGCCGGGGTGAAGAGATGCTCCGATGGGGTAGCGGCGACGGTTCGCATGATGGCTTGCTGGTTTGAGCATGCCAACCACCGGGATAAAGCAAATTCTCGCCATCCCCCTCGCCATCCCCAGACCTCGGGGCGGCCCGGCCGCATCCACTCTCGTGTCACTTCTCTCCGCTTCCCCAGCTTTTACCAGGATGGCCTGCCTCTTCCCGGTGGGAGAGAGGGGGTTCCGATTGAAGCTGCTGCTTCGTCTTTTTTCCAGGGGGGTCTTCCCAGGCTATTTCAGATCAGACAACGGGGCCAACGGCCCAGAGAGTGTGGAGTGCATATATAGAGGCAAGATAGACCGAAGATCGTATATCCGAAGTCTCAATTTACACAACATAATCATTATTACTCGATCGACAATTGTTTCTCTACGGCAGTGTGACTGCTTCCATACTACCTACCAGATGGCGCAGGCTGAAAAGGCTGACCAAGACGTGTTCACTCTGGAGCAAAATGAAAATGCTGCAGACGCCAAAGACGCCGACATCATAGATGGCGCGGCAGGCCGCGGATCAGGAACATGCCATGACTTTTTTCCAGGCTATTCGAAAATACCCCAAGGCCGTGTTCTGGTCGGTACTACTGTCCGTTTCCATCATCATGGAAGGGTACGACATCGTCCTGTTGTCCTCGTTCTTCGCCCAGCCGGCATTCTCAAAGCGATATGGGGAATACGACGCCGCGACTGATTCATATCAAGTTTCTGCATCCTGGCAAAATGGCCTCACCAACGCGGTCAGCATTGGTACCATCATCGGCGCCTTCGCAAATGGATATTTTTCACAGCGATTTGGGTACCGGAAGGTCTTGCTAGGCTCCCTCGTGCTCATAGTCGCATTCATCTTCATCCCTTTCTTCGCACCGAGCCTCCCCGTTCTCCTTATCGGAGAGCTGCTGTGCGGTATTCCTTGGGGTGTGTTTGCGACAATGGCACCGGCGTATGCCTCAGAGGTCTGCCCGATGGCGCTCCGCGGCTACCTCACCGTCTATGTCAACCTGTGCTGGGCGGTCGGACAGCTCATCTCAGCCGGAGTGCAGGCCGGGTTCTCTGAGAACACCACCGAGTGGTCGTACCGCGTCCCATTCGCCATACAGTGGGCCTGGCCAATACCCTTGTTCGCCATTCTCTTCTTCGCGCCCGAGTCTCCATGGTACTACGTCCGCGCCGAGCGGTACGCCGAGGCCGAGGAGAGCGTGATGCGGCTCTCGTCGACAAGCAAGGCCGAGGCGAGGAAGTCGATTGCCATGATGGTTCACACTAATGAGCTGGAGAGGTCTCTGGCCCAAGGGACGTCTTACCTGGATTGCTTCCGGGGTGTGGACCTGCGCAGGACTGAGATTGTTTGCTTCGCGTTCATGGCACAGCCATTTTGTGGCTCGGCCATGGGTGGCACTCCCACATACTTCTTTGTTCAGGCAGGGCTGCCTACCTCGATATCTTTTCAGATGTCAGTCGGCGGCTTGAGCCTCGCTTGTCTCGGCACCGTCATCTCATGGTGGCTCATGCATACGTTCGGACGTCGTACACTATACCTGTGGGGCTTGGGTCTCCTGACGACAGTGTTGATGGTTGTTGGGTTTATCAGCGTTGGTGCTGCAGACTCTACCGCCGGCAACTACGCACAAGCCGCGATGATGTTGGTGTGGCTACTTGTTTATTACCTAACCGTGGGACCGATCTGCTACGCCATCATTGGTGAAACATCATCCACTCGTCTACGGAACAAGAGTGTCTGCCTCAGCCGTATCGCATATTACATATCTCAGATCATCTGCAACATCATCAACCCATACATGCTCAACCCTACTGCCGGCAACTGGCAGGGTAAGACTGGATTCTTCTGGAGCGGCTGTGCGGCTCTCTTCTTTCTTTGGACCTGGTTTCGCCTGCCAGAGACCAAGAACAAGACCTTTGAGGAGCTCGACATCCTCTTCGCACGTGGAGTCAAGGCCAGTGATTTCAAGAAGTACAAGGTGGATGCGTACGCGCATGGTGAAGATATCTTGACAAAGAAGAATTGAAGCAATGGGTCTGGAATAGGCGCAAAAAGAGATGCACGGTTTTTGGTGGACCACCTCACAGTGGCTGTAACGCACGCTGAAAACCCTTCCAAATCCAGAGAACATCACTCTTCTTCCCGACCGCCCAGTTGCTGTACATACATGCCATGGAGCCCCTACTTCTTCATCCTTTGTACGAAAATCAGTTTAATCCTTTTCAAGTATTTGAATAAATCTGAGACTTTCTTTAATTCAAAAAGCTTTGTCGATATAGAGCACTAAATTTCACCTTTGTTGAAATCTTACAAGCCGGAAGGCCGGAAACGAATTCCAGCGCCCTCGAATTCGGAGCATTCTTGAGCTAATAGTTCTGGCTCCTCCTACCCCGCAAGGTAGAGTCAACCATAGTTATCCCGATCGTCGATTTCATTCATCCGGAATAACCCACCAAGCCATCCACGTCCGTCATGTCGCTGAACGAGTTGCGTAGGGAGAATGATGGCCTGAGAGACGAGGTGGAAGAATTGAAAAGAGACCGCGATCGGCAACTGAGCATTAAAATGGCATTGCAAAGATCGCGATCAAGTGTAACCCTATTTCCCGAGGCCATGGCATCGGTAGGCCAACATTGCATTTCTCATTACGAAGAATGAACATTAAAATGAGTCTAGAAACTTCTCGATGTTCGTACTCAGATAATGGCATTTGTTCAGGATTTGGATGTATGCTTGGTCGTCCCATCTCACAGGGAAAGCACCGCGCGCGCCATGACAAGAGAGGGCTCAGCGAAGGCTTTTCGGGCGGCTCTGACACACAATGCCGAGCTACGAGAGTTGGCGATACAGCCTCTGGCCACGGAGCATCAGATGTGGACGGCATATATCTGGCGGTTTCTGAAGCTGAAGATCTTCTCATTTGAGGGTGTGAGGGAGTTTTACAATGCGGAGGGTGAAAATGCCTCGTACTACATCAAAAACCTCGACGAGATCGATTGGCTGATGCGGTATGAGAACGAGACTCCGGAAGGTAGGAGCCATCATGATTTGGAATATGGTGAGGACCGCCGCGGCTTGCTGACTTGTTCTCACAGATGAATACGCGAGGCAAACGTGGAGAAAGCAAGCCATCGATGCCATATTCCGAACTGACAAGCGCACGGGTGACCCCAAGAAAGACCATCCGTGGCTTGCGTCAACCAGGGCAGCAAAGATCGAGGAGCTGACCGTGCAATTGCTAAAATCATTTCATGTATTTGCCAAATATCTGCCCAACCGCATTGACCAGGCGCGAAACATCATCTCCCACGCGGTGCGGCTAAACGAGTATATGATGCACGAGGTAGAAGTGACATATACAGTCGATCTAGATGACGAGCCCGACTCTAATAGTGACTTCTACAACAAGAGGAACGATGTGGAGATGAGGATTGTCAACACCGACAGCGGCCAGCGCATTAAATTGAAGAGCGCAATGAAGGGTATGCTTGAAAGTGATGCTCGGAAGCAGTTGTATAAAGTCTGCACAATAGAACCGGCGCTTCGGCATCGGAGCTGGTCAGGGTCGGATGAGCCGAAGCTTCAACGGTATCCTGTGGTGACGGAGGTCAAGCCGGTCGTGGCGGTGGGGTGGGCTTTGAACAAGAATAACCCGCCAGAAAAGGAGAGCATGTTCTACATCATGGCTAAGAGCCTCGGGTTCGTGCCTTCAGCTGAGTCATCCGAGCCAGCTGTCGAGGTTGAATCCAATTCTTGACGATTGGTGCCTCAAAGAAGAAGCATGCGGCCCGAGCTGGGATTGGGAGGGCGCGGCCAAACTCCGGTACTTGATGCTGTATACGCCTCCTTTTCAGAGTCTAATGGAGTCTGGGGCTCTTAAATTCATTTTAAATTTAGCAAGTCAGAAAATATGATTCAAATAGTCCATTGGAATCAGCCATGGATCAAGAGAGCTGGTGCGAGAAGGAACCGTCGCATTGCTTTCCATGGTTGAGGTGACTAAGTACTTAGGTACTTCCAAACCCAAGCCGTCCAATGATGTGGCGCGGGGACAGTCTGACCGCCTTCTCTAAACATCCAAGTCCTTTTCTGCCGCCGCTGGCTTCCAGATTAGATCCCGGCTGTAATAATTTTGGAGTCAGCGACCGAACTTCGCCCCTCTCCCCATCCCACTCGACGAACGAACTCTCTACAACCGCCACACAGCCATTCCAGCTTCAGCACTTGCGAAACAGACCGCCAGAAGCACAGCCAAAATGTCAGACGACGAGGAGATATCCGTCTACGACGAGGTCGAGATCGAGGACATGACGTACGACGAGACGCTGCAGACCTACCACTACCCGTGCCCTTGCGGCGACCGCTTCGAGATCGCCCTGCTCGACCTGCAGGACGAGTCCAACGACATCGCCGTGTGCCCCAGCTGCAGCCTGATGATCAGGGTCATATACGAGGTGGTGAGTGAAAGGAACCAGCCAGCCTAGCCAGTCTTTCCCTTTGCGCTGCATGTGTCCCCGAACGGGCGACGGCAACACGATACATCCGGCGCCGTGATTGCGTTGCGTTCGCACAGCCTTGTGTACGTCGCGTTAGTGGCTCGATGCACTGACTGACCTTCCTTTGCGCAACAGGATAATCTCCCCAAGCCCGACGAGCCTGGACCCGAACCTGCGACCGACGAGAAGCCGGCGCAAGTCCCTGTCGCCGCCTGAAGGACATGTACTTGAAACCAAGGCTTTGTGTGCCTGGAGGGGACTGTATCATGGGCAGATTGCCAAAGAGGACGAAGGCACCAACAGGCCTGGTCGCAACGGCTCGGAAATTTACATGCTCTGCGTCGGGCTACCCAGACGAGGCTTGACACGCAACACACCACATGTGAAACTGGCGCAAACAAACACTACAACGTTCGAGGTCTGTGGTCAGGGTCGTGCCATTGCCCGGAGCTACGATGGGCGGCGCCGTACAGGTCGGTGACGCCAGGTCTCGGTCCAACGTGGCAGCCGCTGCTGGTGGACGTGTGCGGCGCCGCGGATTGACGGGCGGTCGTGGTCACCAGGAGGACGGGAAGTACGGGCCAGAACCTCGGCAGATGGGAGGGGCATAACGGGAGGGGTATTGCTCGCGAGAAGAAGCTCTGAGTTTCGTCTACATCATAGTCAGAAGTGTTGCGAGACGTGGGAGGCTGTCGTCCTCTGTCAGATACTGCACTCCAGGGGCTGGTGTCACCGCGCCGAGGGCATTGCTGTAATGGAAGGCGGGAGGCGGCGGGCGCGGCCGCAACCGCCTCCCGGATGCGGGAACACTGTCTCGCGCGGCTGGACTGGAACGAAGTGTCTCGGGAAGAAGCGAGGGGTTGGGTAGATGCAATGCTATTCTTTCTCAGATCCTGTCTAGATTAAGCATTATTGATCTTTCCTGGGACATGGCCCCGGGGCCTTCTCCCTCTCCCCCCAGCCCTGCGTCTCCAGATGCAGCCGGAATCCAACGTTCCCAATTTTCCCAACTCCAGAAGAAACAATAGAACCATGAGCCATGGGCCTCTAGTGAGCCACGTTGGGGGGTATTTCTGAAGGATTGTTTTGAAAGAAGAAGTTGCACCATCAATCCATATGCCCATTAGAAAAACTCCCCGTGATGCAAAAAATGTCGTGCGCTGCGTTGGTGCGCAAAAGTGGTATCGTCGTCGTGAAGTCCGCCCAAAAACCTAACCCCGTATGGTCCCAGAACCAAGAAAATAAAATTGGGACGCAAAGAAAAGAAAAATCCAGCGCTCGTTAAAGACGAGCAAGAAATTGAAAAGAAGAAACCCTCAAGGTCCTCGCGCAGTCCAGCGCGCATCGTTGCTGATGGCATGGCATTCGGCGCGCGCGTTTGGCGAGTGGGCGGGCGACTGCCCTCGGCCTATTCCCGCTCAGAGGAGGCACAGCGACAAGGCGAAGAAGATGACGAGCCCGAGCATGCTGCTATCGCTAGACAGGCCCTCCCCAGCGGCCGCAGCAGCGGCGGCGCTGCTGCTACTACTGGATGCAGCTCCCGGCGATGAGGGACTCGTGGCCGTGACGGGGCCGTCGGTGGAGATCGTCATGGTGAGAGAGCCATCGGTGCTGGTGCTGGGTGCTGTGCCGTTGGCTGGGGAGTCAATGAGAGTCACTGTGAAGTTTGCCGAGCTCGTCGACGGCGCCGAGGTGCTTGGGAGGGACCAGGTCGTTGTTGGTGATGATGTGCAGTCGGTGGTCTGGGCGATCTGGTCCGGGTTGTTGGGCTTTGTGTCCTGTGCTTGGGCGAGGGTTGTTGCGCCCAGGGCGGCGAGGATGTGGGAGGGCCGCATTGGATGGGCGGGCTGATAGAGAGAAATTGGTAGAGATAAGGATGATATGGCTGGCTGTGGTGGTGTAAACCCCGGCGCAAGTCTAACAACTTGGGTGCTTTTGCGACGGTGATGTTCTGCGACGACAATGCGCGCGATGATCGGTGGTGGAGGGTAGTGGAGAGGTCGATTTCCTTGCCCAGTCTAGATATCTATCTCGACGGAGAGGCTCGTTGTGTAAATAGACCGAGTGACTGACCGAGTGTGACTGTCTGGCTAGGCTGACTGACAGGCTCCTCCCTCTAGGGGACCAAAAAGACGGGCAGATCGGAGGCTTTTCAATCCTCGTCTGCCCTGGCCTGCGATGTGGAGAGAAAAGAAACAAACAGACTGGGATGCGGCACCTTGACGTCGGTGACACTCGGCTCCCCAGGCAAAAAAAGGGCCAGAGTCCAGACGACGGAAGCGAATGAAGGGCAGGGTGGACATGTGGAGCAGCAACAAGCAGCAGCAGCAGCAGAGCACAACACACGGGCCGGGGTTGGTGGAAACGCAGCAGCAGAGGCGAGGAGGCGAGGCAGGCAAGCAGCCGGGGTCGTCCCAATGCAAAATGCGGATTGGATTGGATTGGATCGGATTGGATTGGATTAATGGATGGTCTGGTCTGGTCCTGCTCTCTCTGTCGCTGCTAATGGCGGCCCAGTGGCTCCCCCGTCGCAGGGCGAGGCCCAGATTCAGTCAGATTGAGCTCGACCCCCCTTGTGGAGCCCCGAATTGGGATAAGGGTGGTTGGAATAATAAGGCCGAGCCCCTGGATTGCCCTCTCACGAACGGGATCAAGCCAGGGCAGAACGGGAGACAGGGCAGGTCGCTCAGGGCGGGAGGGAGTTATTTTGCTTGCTCGGTCAAGGGCAAACCAACGGACAAGGCTGGAGTTGAGGTGAGGTGAGAGGTGAGTTTTGAGGTGAGAGCTTGTGCAGCACAGCGTGGAGATATGCAAGCAGATGGACAACGTTGGACGAGTATGATATCTGTTACATGACATGATATGCGTGCGTGCGGCTTTGCTGTGTGCGTGTGTGAGAGCACGCGAGAGGGGAAACAAGAACCATGCATGCAAAGTCCGAGATAGCTGCTACTGTGTAGCTACGGGTAGCTAGCTCTAGATACTGGACTACCTCCTACAGATTGTCAGATTGTCAGACCAAGCGAGCGAGCGAGGAAGCGAGGCAAACAAGGGTAGCAACAGCAGTTCGTTGCAACCTTGCGCAGCATGCCCCGGCTACGGCCTATCAATCCAGGCACGATATTTGGGGCACTTGTCCCTGGTACCAGTCTGACATGCAGGAAATGACAGCACAGTAGCAGTAATAGTAACAGCACCAGCGGGGTTCTGGCTGGCTAGGGGTATACTAAAGCTTACTAGGGGTATACTAAAAATAACCTACTCTAATCTTACTAGGAGTATAATTTAGAAAGTATATTATATTAATAGCTACTACTTATTATAAGCTAAATATATATTAAGTATATATAGAAATATATAATATAATATAATTAAAATATTTACTTAAAGTAGAATATAAAGAGGGTATAAATCTTACTAAGATAAAGTTATATATTAAGAATATCCTTAATATATAAATTTTATATAATAGTAGAATTAAGTAAGTATAGTAATATTTAAAATAAAGACTAGNNNNAATAATTATAATAAAATTATAATTAAGATATTAAGGCTATATATTAAGTATATATTTAATATATATATATAGATAGTTTTTATATAAAGTTTTTCCTTTTTTCTTAGTAAAATTAATTTATTTTATTTCTAGTACTATATTTTTAATATATATTAAATATATCCTTTTATTAAACTTATAAAGAAAGCTTACTTATTTTTTCTTTAAGTTTTAAGTTAAATACTATATATATAGTAATTATAAGTTTAATATTTTCTTAGTTAGCTTAATTCTCTTTTAATAATTATAATAATAAAAATTATAAGGTATATATTAAGTAAATATTTAATATAAGCCTTAAGAAAAAAGTTTCTTAATAGCTTAATTATATAATTAAGTTTAATACTTTTAAGGAAGATATTTATAATTTACTAAATATAGGCTATAACTTCTTACTATACTTTAAAATAATATAAATAGATTTTATATTTTTTATATATTAGGTATATATTAAATATAAATAGGTAAAGATAAAAAAGAAAGGCATTATATTTTTTATAAATAATAGTTATTTAATTTATATATTTAAAGTATAAGATTATTTTCTTATATTAAAATATTCCTATATAAATAAAGATAATATATTATATATTATTTATTTACTAAGGCTTATTTTATTAAATAAAGTATTTATAATTATTTTAAATATACTTTAGAATATATTTATAAGTATTAAGAATAAAGTAAGTATATATTTAATATATAGTAAATATATACTTATTATATACTAGATTTAATTTTCTCTTTATACTTATTCTTATAATAGCTATAACTTAAATACTATATATCTTAAATATATTAAGTAAGTATATATTAAGTATAGTTTAAGTTTATATTAATTATATAATTAGAATATTAAACTTTCTAAAAGGTATTTCTACTTAGTACCTTTAATAATACTACTTAAATATATTTTATTATAAATTTATATATCTAGATATACTAAAAATATACTTAATATATAATTAGCTTATATTATAAATAATTAAAATATAAATATAAAAAGCTAAAAAAGTATAAATAAGTTAAAGTATTATAAACTTAATTAAAGAATATATTAAATAGTTTTATTATACTTTAAGAAAGAACTTTAGTTTTAAGCTATACTTAATACCTTTTAATATAAAGTATTACTTAATAAGCTAGTAATTATATATATTTAAGAAGAATAATATAAGTATATTTATACTTTATATAAGATATATATTAACTTTATATTAAGCTTAAGTTTATTAAATATAATTAATTTTATAATATAAAGCTATAGTATATTATTTTTCTAATTTAATTATATATAAAGTATATAAATATTATATACTTAGTAGCTATTTATATTATAAGTATATAGGTATTAAGTAAGATATATAAGTAGGCTAAAGATATATTAAAATAATATAAGAAATATAGTAAGTATATATTATATATAACCTAAATAAAGAGATAAGAAATATATACTAAATATATACCTAAGATATAATTACTTATAAGAATTAGAAATAATTAAGTAGTAAAAATATAATATTTATTTTAATATATATATTTTTTATTACTAGGTATATAATTTATATTTACTTATTAAAGCATATAGTTAATATATATATTATTCTTTATTATTAACTTAATTACCTAAAGAAATTAAAATTAATATAATAAATATAATTAATTTTATATAATTACTTATACTAATAATATATAAGTTATATATATATTTCCTATATATTAAATATTAGCTTATATTATATAAGTTACTTTTTTTTTAGTCTTATATTTTAAGAACTAATTATAAAATATAATAAGATAGAAATTATATACTAAGTATATATTAGGTTTAACCTTAAGAATAAAGTTATATAAATAATTTAAAAATAATAATTATTCTTTTAGCTAACTAATTATTATATTATAAATAAAGTTTTTATTACTATTTATACTAAATATATATTAATTATATACTAAAAGTATAGTATAAATATAAAATTAATTAAAAAAAGCCTATTTATAAGTAGTAAATTTAAAATATATTTTAATTTAACTAAGAGTTTAAGTATATAGTAACTATATATTATATATAAGCTTAGATTATATAATAAAAAAAAGTAAAGCTTATTTTATAATTTAATTTCTTATTTAAAATAATTTATAATATTATTAATATACTTTTTATTACTAGCTATAATAAAAATACTTAATATAAGCTAATTATATACTTAATATATAATAATAATATATTAATTAATATATTAGATTTAAATATATATATATATATATTTATTAACCTTAGTATATCTTTAGCTTATACTTAATTTTTTATAAAGTACTTCTTTATTTTTAAAAGATTATTTAGTTAATTAATATAATAGTATTATATTAGTAATTCTTTTAAATTTAATATTTAAGTTATTATTAGTAATATAAATAAGAAATAAACTTATAATTTTAATAAATATTTATTTATTCTTAATTTATTAAGAAAGTAATTAAAATATCTTTAATATATACTTATTTTTTATAAAGTATATATTTAGTATAACTTTATATATAAA
>JACBFG010000014.1:732078-748463 GCA_013435955.1 Diaporthe sp. HANT25 | reverse complement strand
TATTATTTTATATAAGTATATAATAAGCTTATATTATAAGAAAGGCTTATATAAATTTTAATATATATATAATTAGTATATACTTAATCTTTAATTATAATTTTAATTTAAATTTAAGTATATTAAGTATATACTTAATTTAAAGTCTAAATTTTTAAAAAAATAAATAGTTAATTTAAATTTAGCTATATTTAATATATATTTAAAATATAATAGTTTAAATTTATTAGCTAGTTTAAATTTAATTATATTAAGTATATATTTAGAATATAATAGTTTAAATTTATTAAAATTAATATAAATCTAAAAAATATATACTTAGCTTAAATAAATAAGCTATTATTAATAGCCTTATTAGCTATAATAGTAATATAGTTAGTCTTAGACTTACTTATATAAAGTATTAGCTAAGTATATATTTAAGATATATTTTAAATACTTATAAGTTTTAATAATACTTTTATTCTTAATAAGGATTTTAAAAGTCTTATAAGAAGTTTTATTATTCTATATTAGCTTAGTATATAGTTAATATATAGCTAATATACTTTAAATATACTTTATTAATAAAGTTAAGTATCTTAATAAGAGTTTAATTAAAATTAATAATCTATATAATATTAGTATATACTTAAAGTATATTAATATTAGTTTTAATATATTCTTATATAAAACTAAATAATATATATAAATTATAAGATTAGTAATAAACTTATTAATATTAAGTATATATTAATATTTAAATATTAATAAATATATATTAAGCTTTTATTAAAGTTAGATAATATATATATAATAATAAATATCTTATTAGTATATATTTAATATAGAATATTTATATAATAATAAAACTTAGTATTAAATTAGTTAATAAAAGTAGTATTTTTAGTATTAATATATATTAATTATTAAATATATATTAAATATAAATTAAAACTTATATAATTTATTTAGCTTTATTATAGATTTTAATAATAATAAGAAGGCTATAATTATAGTATTTTATTAATATATATATATAATATACTTACTATATACTTTATTTAGGCTTATATATATAATATATATTATATTAATTAAGAAATAAAATATAGTAATAAAGAATATTATATATTATTAGTATATACTTAATAAGTATTACCTTTATACTTATACTTAGTATTATTTATAGTTTCCTAAATAAAAATATTAATATAGCTAAAATTAGTTATTATAATATAATTAGCTTATACTTAGCTTTAATTAAATAAATATATATATTAATATTAAAATAATAAGTATATATATAATAATAAAGTTAAATTAAGTAATATAAATTAGTATATAATATATACTTAAGATATATTATAAATATTAAGCTAGTTATTAAAGGTAATACTATATATAAGGCTATTACTTATATTAATATTATAACTAAGGTATAGTTAGTATATATTTAAAATTTACTTTATTAAAAGTATTTATATATTAATATTAATATAAAATAAGTTATTAGTAAGGTTAAAAGTATTTATATATAATAAATATATAATAAGCTATTACTAAGTATAATTTATAAACTTATAATATTAGTAATTAATAACTAAAAGCTTATATTTTATATTAACTAAAGCTAAATATATAATAATTATAAGCTATTTATAAGAATTTATATTATTAATAGTATTTTAAATAGTAATTAAAGTTAAAATAAAAATTAAGTTAAAGTTTAAAATAAATTTTAAGTATATAATAAGCTTATACTTAATATATAATTATTATATATTAAGCCTTATACTAAATATATACTTATTATAATAATAATTATATTAAATTAAGTTAATAATACTTTAAACTTATTAATTATTAAAATTAACTATAATAAGAAATATTTATTTAGCTTATACTTAATATATAATTTTAATATATTAAAAATATACTTTTAATAAGTACTTTAATAATAATTAGTAATATTTAAGTTAGTTTAAATTAATATTAAGTATATAATTAATAAGTACTTAATATAAATATATAAAATACTTTATATAGTATTTTTTTTAAAAAAAAAGATATATATAGCCTTATTATATAATTAGTATATATTTAAAATATAATATAAAAGTACTTAGTATATAAAGAAATAATAATTAACTTATATTAATAATATAATTAAAAAAAGAAAGAAAAAAAGTTAATATATTTATTATAATAATATTTTATTAATATAATAATATATATAATATATAGTATTAATATATATTAAATATATATTTTAAATAAAATTATTTATAGTAGCTATTTAAGACTTAAAGTATTAATAAAGTATATATATAGTATAAAGTAAGTATAATATTCTTATATATTAAGTATTTTTAGAGTATTTATTTATTATAATGGTATTTATGGCTAGCTAGGGGTATACTATTATGGCTTTTAGGCAGCTCTTAGGTAATATAGGTACCCCTAGTAAGGTTTTATACCCCTAGCGAGTTTTAGTATACCCCTAGTGAGCAATAAGCCCGCACCAGCACCAGCGCCAGGCAGGAGACTTGCAAGGGGCGGGAAAGCAAGGAAAATGGCAGGACCAGGACCACAACGGGACGTGGGCTGGAGCCGGGGAGGGACACATTGTTAGAGGGCACGGAGCAGGCTGAGGGCAGGGCATTTGGGGGGAGAAATGGCCGTGAGAAATGCCTCACCAAAAGACGGTGAATGACTGACGGTTCCCGCGGGAATAAACATGGACAGTTTGTACGGAGTACACACACAGACTGTTGTTGCCCGGCAGTGGACAAAGAGAGATTGATTGATTGACCTGACTGGTCGTGGGGATGGCAGTGGACGTGCGTGTGTTGCGAAACTCTAAAACCGGGCAGAGCCACACAGATGCAGCGCGACCAAAACGAAACACACACACACAAAGAGGACTGCCGCACCAGTGCACAGACGGATGACCTTTGACTGGGTGAGCTGACGAAACAGACGGCAGAAAGCCAGCCAGCCAGAGAGGCTCCCGCACGCCGAGCCTCAGAGATCAACAGCTGCGGATGCTGCATGTGCTATCATCTGCCATGCATGCATCCCCATCCCACATCCGCCTGATGTCATGGTCCCGCTGCAACTGCTGCTTGCTGCTGCATCCTGCACAATGCGAGCTGTAAGCAAAAGCTAACTGAGCAGCTGCCAGGCTCCTTGCTCGGGATGTCGGGTCAAACTATGTGGCCCTCCATCATCCTGTCATGGCAGTTGGGATCGCGGCAGCCAATTGACGCTGACACAGCTGCGTCGGCAAAAGTGGGAATGCGCCCCGGAGACTGCAGCAGAAATGCAGAGTTGGCAGCTGAACAGGGGCGATCTCTCGTCTCTTGTCTTTTCTCACCATCAGCTAGCGCTGCAGGATGCAAGCACGCAAGTTCAACAAAAAGACTGGGGGTGCCGAGGAAAACCGTTGAAGAGAGAAAGACCAAAAAAGTCATGCAACGCCGTGATTGGGCCGGCCTGCGATTCCTGAGGGTTGTCCCCCACGTACTCCGCCGGCCAAGGTTTTCTCCTCTGCTCATCCGGCCCATCTTCTGCTTGGGTTGCAGCGCCGATCGAGATCCATTTTCTTTATTTTTCTTTGTTCATTATTAATCAGCCACATGTTGCAATGCACATACAGGTGTGGCGATGTGGCGATGCACATTTCTCGCTCTCTCACACGTCCAGTCACTCGACCTTGTGTCTCTGTTGATCCAGCTCAGAACGACCACAGCCACACCAGCGATGCGCTCTAAGCCGAGGCATATGTGGATTTCGTGGACAGCCCTCTCTCGTCTCCCTCTACTGTAGGATCATCGGAGGCCGACTCATCGCGAGCGACGTCTGGTGCACCGTCCATTGGCTGGCTGCCTCACCTTTCGGCGCATGTACAGGACAATGCCCCAAGACAGACTCCACGACTCGATCACTTAGGCCACCACCCAAAACAGCTATTTTTGGTGAGGCGCAGGACTCACATCCGGCATGGGTCACATGTTCGTCCCCATCGTCGACTCCAGTCCTGCTGCACCAGCTTGCCCGACATCGTTCGCTGTGCCTGCCCATGTGTAGCCGTGTATGCTGCCGGTCAGATTGAGGGCAAGCATCTGTCCGCTCCCCTCTTGCGGGTAGGACTGTTGGGGGAGTCCACACTTGTCTGTCACACCTCGCGCAACCCACTCGCGGCCGCTTGATCGGCAGTGTTCCCCCAGTCTGGGAGGCGGCTGCTTGCCTCGGTGTGGCGACGACTGGAGCTTGCCGCGAGGTTTCTTGATCTGTGGCTGCGCTTCAGAGCAATCACATACAGCCTGAGGTATCCAGGGCCGATAGTCGTGACTGGACGTGGCATGACAGCCTCAACGTAATTGTACAACTGTAGTATCAGCCATGGCCCTGACACACAAGTCTGAGGCATGTCCGCACCGTCATCACAAGTGAGACTGCGTAGGTGAGTAACGCCTCAAGACGGGGCTCAGCATTCAGCACCTGGCATATTCGCTCAGGACACCGGTGTGGTTTCCTCGCCGACCCGCGAGCCCTGCCTTTGTCGAATTTCCTGTTGCATTGTCTGTGCCCAACTATGGCGGGTATGTGATGTAGGCGTACGCTAGCACAGATGCCTCCTTGTAGCAATTTCCCACCCTTTCCAGCAGTCTATCTATCCTGGCGGTGAAATCGTGGTCGGGGCGATCTCAGGCGACGTCTCGTAAATCGGCGTAGAAGGTGAGATATGTCGCTCCTTGGGCACCTGGGCATGGCTCTCGGGCGCGCAATCGTGTGGCCCCTGGCGTCCCTTTGATCACAGAAAACATACGTGATTGCGTAGCCTTGACTGTGTTGGTGATGGGGACTTGCTGAAACATGTTGTTTGGTCTCGATTATGCCCCAGACCGCGGTCATGGCCAGTGATGTAAGCAGGCAACCTTCGGTCGCTTGGTACCCGCCTGTGGAACTTCTTGGGCGCTCTGGGCTAGGTCTCCTGTCATCGATACACCATTGATAGTTGACCCAAATGTTCTGGGACGACGCTCTCTGGAAGAGGAATGGACATGTCTAGGCCATGTCAAGGAAGATATCTTGATGTCTTCCTAGTCAAACCGGGCTTGTCGCTTGGGAGACATTACTCTGCTCGCTGTCTTCCAATCAGCACTCGAGCATGTTCAAATAGATCTCTTTAGAAAGTTCGTATCATTAACGCTTGATCTTGTTCACTCCAATACTTTGCTTCTTTCACTTGTGCCTCTGCTCTCCGCTGCCTTGCTACTGTTCAAGTAGAAACTTAGAGTTCCCACAGCGACTCGCTCTGCTCCTTGTCTATGGGCCATATTCTTCCACCGAGTTTTCAAATGTGCTCGTATTTGAAGGTCAGTGATGCCGTTGGACCTCCAAAGTCCCCTCTCAGCCATCTACCTGGAGTCTGTTAATTCTTCAAAACGAGAAATGCTGGCTTGGTTTGTTCGAGCTCCTAATATCTCGATCATATGCCGCTGGATGAGAATGCCAGCCACTTCATTCGAGGCTCGACAGCGTTGCAGGCATAACAGGTCGGGACCAAAAGTAAAACAGCTCAAACCTTCGATTCCCTGAAGCCAACATATGACGGCGCTACTCTGTGATTGTACGATACCGTATTTCGTTTTCACGGGGGTATTCTCTCGGCACGCATCTTCTTTATTGAGGGTATCAGAAGCAAAACGGTACAGGTCCTCAATGCTCATGAAAGATTTCCTGCAGTATAAAGTGATGGTGAAGGAACTGCTTAGCAGACTGGAGAGCAGCTCGGAGTTAAGCACTTTACATCCCTCCATGCAAGGTGGTTGTGAACCAAATCATAAGCTTCCCCGCAAAATCCGTGATGTAGATTCTTTTAAAGTATCGCATTTCGGTACGATGAAGGGTTCAGCCCGAATTATAAAAGATGAGCAGAGGGTGACATCGCATTAAAAGCTACGGCTTGGTCCGGGGCCCGTTTCAAGGACCGCCCCGATCCTACTTGAGTAAAGACTCAACCGGATTCTCGATCAGAGAGATCTTGCATTGTAACGATGGGTTGCCATACCACTGCTAAATCAGGTTCGCTATCGCTTTTGGACGGTTCATATGCGTACTGCCATCTTGAGACCGGAATATCCGGTTTCGAGCACCTCGCGCGTTCAGATGAGTCTGTTTGACGCCTTTCGGCTGCCGAGTCACATTCGGCCTGCCCTCGGCTAATTCGTGTTTATCGGATTGCCAGTTCAACCAAAGGTGATGGCGCAGGCGAGGCATAAGTAAACTCTCCGCATCTGTACATTGGAACAGGAGCGATGTTACAGGCAAATACTACGGTACTTAGTGGGTGAGAAACAGGAAGACCCGAACTTCTGCCGCTAGCTCACCACGCTTACTGAGCCTGCCGTAGTGCTTGGTTGAGAGTGGACACACTACCAGAAGATACATGCTGTGGCCGTTGTATAACCATGTGACGGTGGTCAGGATCGGGCATATATTCTTGTATCTGTCTGCCGAGCCACGAGCTACGGAGACCGATTTTCCTGCCAGGACAGATCAGGTTCATAACATCTCCTCGTCATCAACGAGAATGTGGTAATATTTCATTCTTGTTATAGGGCGAGCACGGTGAAAGGGTCGCAGCCAAGCTGTTGCAGACGCCTTACAAATTGGCCGGTCCAGTCGGCCGGCGGCAGCAGTTCGCAACATCTTTTGAGCCACTCATCAATCTTGTATCTCTCCCGAAAGATCGAAATCTGTGCTGAAGCACACTCGCAGGTAGTGGGCTTCACGAAAGGAAGAATTCCGGGATTGCGCCAGTGACGAGGCCCAGCTGCCGCGTCACACCACGATCATCGCTGGGGACATCACACGCTGTGGCGTGCCACAAGCCACCGAAAGGCTGGCCCCTAATTAAGTGTTCTGTATATCGCAGAGACCGCCTTTGATTGCTTGTTAGGAACGCAATGGCGGCTTGAGAACCAAAGGTCTGAAAATTCATTCAAAGTATGAGAGTAGCTGGCGGTTAAGTCAGGTATGCTCAGTGATAAAGAGTGACCGTCGGCGCCCGACACAGCAGACACGTGGCAGAGAAGTTTCTGGTCGTCTTCCTCGAAAGTCAGGAGGAAGTTAGTTCGAGCCATCTAGGAGCGATCGGCGGTTGAGGGGTTGTTGGATTCAGGCCCATCCATATACGTTCACAGGCAGGCAGGCATGCATCCGCATAAGCCACACACCCAGCGGGACTAAGCAATCGGTAATAACTCTGAGTCGCTCCTGGCACAGGCTAGCAGCCCCGGCCGAAGTTTTGACGGGGTTTCCGCGAAACCAAAACCACCCACCGGCTAAACCTCGGCTTGTCGTCGTGTCTGACACCTTGCGCCTCGCGCATACGCCCCACAAGGATGATCCCCCGTCCGAGGTCCCTGACACACGACAGGAGAGGAGAGCTCTGCGGTGTTGTGTGTGTGTGCGTACTCTCACCTGCGACGAGGGTTTCCCGTGCGACACGCTTGATTTTTTGCCTATATGTGTGTGGTCATGCTCGCCCACGATGGCGCGAGGCTCCCCTATCGGATCTGACTGCGATTCGGGCCGTGACACTTTCCTAAAAGGGGTCATGGCTTGACAACTTGCCGAGGAGAGGATCCACTCTTCCATGACGGTGTTCTCGCTGTGCAGCATGTTTGTCTGACGGACCGATCATATTTAGCTTCTCTCTGTCCATGTCTCTCTTTCAATAGCATTTGCGTTTACTTTTCTCTCTGATAGACATTAGCGGTTCTTTTTCGAAATTCATAGAGTAGCATTTGGTTGTTTTCGTTCACGTGTATTTCTTGCATCATGACGGCCGACAGCTCTCGTCCAAGGAGTTCTTATGCCGGTCACGAAACGTCTGCAGACAATAATCCGAAAATGTCACCACCGAAAACGGCCGCGACGAAACCACTGTACCCATACAATGATTCTAGTCTGTCGACCGATGAGCGGGTCGCAGACCTCCTTTCCCGAATGACGCTGGAGGAGAAGGCTGGACAGCTATTCCACAACATGATCCTGCCGGGCCCAGACGGCTCCCTCGCGGAGGCCACGCCAAATGGATTTCCGTCGACCCGGAAGCTGCTCGAGGAGAAGCAGATGACGCATTTCAACCTCATCGGCCCCATATCGGACCCGCGGCTCGTGGCGCGCTGGCACAATAATTTGCAACAGCACGTGCTGGACCACACACGGCTCGGCATCCCCGTCACGCTGTCGTCGGACCCGCGCAACCATTTCCTGAACAACATCGGCACGGGTTCCGACGCCGCGGCGCTGAGCCAGTGGCCCGAGACGTTCGGCTTCGCGGCGCTGCGCAGCCCCGAGCTCGCGCGCCGGTTCGCGGATGTCGTCCGGCAGGAATACATCGCCGTCGGGCTGCGCGTCGCATTACACCCGCAGGCTGACCTGGCAACCGAGTACCGTTGGGCGCGGGTCCACTCGACGTTTGGCGAGGACGCCGACGTGGCTTCCGAGCTGGTTACTGCTTGTGTCGGGGGTCTCCAGGGGCGGCTTTCTAGAACCGGAGACGGTCTTGATAGCGTGTCTACCACGACGAAGCACTTCCCGGGGGCTGGTCCCGAAATGGATGGAGAGGACTCGCATTTTACTTACGGGAAAGAGCAGATTTACCCTGGTGAGAACTTTGAGTATCATCTGGAGCCGTTCAAGAAGGCGATTCTGGCTGGAACAAGGCAGATCATGGTACGCTGCGTGACTTCTCAAAGCTTGCTTGAGTTCTTAACTTGGTACTGTGATGTATTCTGAAGCTGACTGTGGGACGTGATTCCAGCCCTCGTATGCGATGCCAGTCGGAACAAAGTACGAACAAGTCGGCTTCGCCTTCAACAAGGGAATCATAACGGGTCTCCTTCGCGAAGAGCTTGGGTTCCAAGGAATCATTCTCACCGATTGGGGACTCGTCACGGACGCGGTAATATTGGGCCAAGACATGCCAGCGCGGGCGTGGGGTTGCGAGCACCTCAGCGAGCTGGAACGGACGGTCAAGATCCTCGAGGCAGGGTGCGACCAGTTCGGCGGCGAGTCGGTGCCCGAGCTGGTAGTGCAGGCCGTGGAGCAAGGGCTCGTCTCGGAGGCGCGTATTGACGAGTCGGTGCGCCGCGTGCTCAGGGAGAAATTTGTGCTGGGCCTGTTTGACGGCCGGCGCTTCGTAGACGTCGAAGATGCTGGGAAGGTTGCGGGCAAGCCTGAGTTCATCGCGCAAGGCAAGGCTGCGCAACGGGAGGCGTTCACGATACTGACGAACTACGGAGCGGTGCTCCCTCTCCCTACGTCCCAAAAAGACAGGAGATTCTACGTGGAGGGCTTGGATGCCGATGTCGCGCGTTGGCGGGGTCTGAACATCGTTGACACGCCTGCTGAGGCGGACGTCGCGCTGGTCCGGCTAAGAGCGCCGCACGAGGCAAGGCCAGGAGGCTTTGAGTCCATGTTCCATTCAGGGTCTCTCGAGTTCCCCGAGGAGGAAGCCGCGCGAGTGTCAGAGCTGATTAGGACGGTGCCCACGTCGATCGTGGATGTCTACCTGGACCGCCCAGCTGTTCTAACGCCCATTGTCGAGGCTCAAGAGGCTGCCATATCGCATCGAAGGGCTCTCTCGGATGCCACCACTGGGGCCTGGGCAGGCAGTGCTCTGACGGTAAATTACGGGAGCGACACAGACGCGTTCCTCGATGTGTGCTTGGGCGTCGGCAAGTCGACGCCCCGGGGCAGGTTGCCGTTTGACCTGCCGCGGTCGATGAAGGCTGCGAGCGAGAGTCGAGAGGATGTGCCCTTCGACACGAAAGACCCACTATTTCGCTTCGGACACGGTCTCGAGTACTTGAATTGAGCTTGGCGCACTGTATACCCCAAAGACCTGTTTCAAAGCCAGGGGTGATTTATTTGTAGCCTGAAAGCTGCATGCTGCGTGCCGCGCACTGCATGTCCTTCAAACTGTTGGGCCGGCGGAAGAAAGGGGCGGATGAAGGAGGGTTTGGTTGATAAGGGTTGGAGCTAGCTGGCAGGTGGGGGGACCCCCATTGTTGTGGAGAAACGGTCCAGATTCTCCGTCTCAAGCGCATGGCAGCATGAGCCTCAGGACACCGTGAGCGTCTCAATAATCCTTAATTCACTGCTTCAAAATGCTTCAATGATGAAAGGGAGGGCGGCAGATTATTTGTATGCCTTTTTTCTGACGAACAGTTCAATACGTAGGCCCAGAGGGAGAGGCATTTGACTGTGAAGGTCCAGGTCTGCACGTCATCAGTGGATTGAACACGCGCCTGAAACTCGACGGTGGCAGAGGCAAACCTCCGTGCATGTTTTGGTAAGCTGTGTCCTCCCCGCCTGCCTGCCCAGTCTGCAAGTGCAGGTGCAGGCAGGTGCAGGTGCAAGGCAGGTGCAGGAAGAGCACAAGCAAATCAAGTAGCGACTCCTGCAACGAGTCAACATCCAACAGCTCGTCGGGGTTGATTTGTGTCCTTACCTTTCTTCTCGCATCAACCACATTCTGCCCACATCTTTCATCCCCTCATCTCCCATCCTCTTCTCCCTCTCCTGCCACTGTCGACCCTCAGCAAACCCTACACCGCTGAGGCCTCATTACACACGCCGTACAGCATGGCGTCGTCGACAGAAGACCAGGTCGGTCCTCTGGGGCCCGAGACCTGGTACAAGTCGCTGCATCCGCTTAGCGTGGATCTTGTCGGCGATTTCGCAGGCAAGGAGCTGTTTGCCATCCATGGTGACGCCCTGATGCTCTACTGCATCACCAAGGCCAAGGTCGACCTCGACAGTAAGTGCTCGTCTGCCCGCCTCGCCTAATGGCCACCGGCTTA
The DNA here is from genome assembly GCA_013435955.1 of Diaporthe sp. HANT25. NCBI lineage: Eukaryota > Fungi > Ascomycota > Sordariomycetes > Diaporthales > Diaporthaceae > Diaporthe > Diaporthe sp. HANT25. Next base: position 737,598 of record JACBFG010000014.1, on the reverse strand, counting down.
CCCGTGCCTCGCAGGTGGATTCCAGCTTCTGCATGCCATCCATGCCGTGGAGAGCTTTCTAAAGAAGCTGCAGGACCGCGGTCTCAACTTCCACGTTATCTGGTTCCGTGATCACGAGGCCCTGTGTTTACCGCGGGACGCCACTGATGTGCTGGCGCCCAAGTACCTGTTGATCAGGGCAATTCTCATCCGCCATCTCAACCGGCAACAGCCGTCGCAGGAAGTTGTCGCCTCCGAGGATGCCAAGACCATATCCTTCGAGTTTGAAGGCCTGGACGGCCCATCTTTTCAACACTATCTCGCCAATAATGCCATCCACTGCTTTATGTGTCTGGATGCTCCTGCCTTCGAGGCATGCTCCAGTAGCTCCGAAGAGGCCTACCTAAGCATTGCTCATCATTTTGCTGCCAGGGGATTCTGCCTGGCCCTCATAGACAGCGTCGAGTTCTCGAGCTCAAGGGTCCGTGCCTCAGTCGCGTCGCCGTTGCCAAACTTGCAACTTGTGACGCCTGTCCTGCCTCAATCCCCTGCAACAGACAGTGAGCGGGCCATCGCTCCTTTTGATGGAGACCAGAGTGCCGCAGAAACGTGGTCACCATGGGCAGACAACCAGCCACTATCGCTTCGAGAGGCAGTCTCATTATATGCGCTCGCCAGCATGGCCAAAGCGCACAGAGAAGAGTCGGCCAAATTATCGGCCTTTGTTTCAGCCTTCATCATTCACCTGGCCCTCCTGCGACACTTGCCTCTCTCACAGCGATCTTTCGGTGCCGTCAAAGATCGAGGTGAGACTGACACGCAGGCTTTTCTGGCTGAATTTTCAAGCATAAGCACTGCAATGCTCGATCAATTTGCACCTACTCTCCGCTGGGACCTCTTTGACCTTGTGGACGGAAGACTTCTCGGCTATGTCCTGAGCCAGAAGCCACAGCTTCCAAGGTCTCTGGACACAGCAGTGCACACATTTGCAAACAAGATCGAGGAACTGACGAGTGTCAGTCTAGCTGGTTCCCTGCCTGCTCTTGAGGCATCTCCGGGCTCTGTACAGGGACATGCGCAGAGCGACGAAGGCACCATCAGTGAGCATGGCGTACTACCCTTCAGCCAGCCTGCGCTTAACGACTATTTGCGAGACATCCACCTTGTCCCAACGGACATGTCTGAGAAGGAAACTCTTCCCAAGATCTTCAGAGAGCTGACACACTGGCACAATGCTCGTGTCACGGTCGTTAGCAGACGCCTCGCGCCGGCCAAAAATTGGCGCGAAATGAGAGCTGACCAGAAGATGATGGCTAGCACAATTGCGTACTCGGCGAGTCTAACAAATGCCTCGGGCAAACGTATTGAACCTGAGGTCATCATCGGAGGTATCAATCGTGACCAGAACACGGTCACTAAGAAGGAAGCCAAGAGAGAAGCCAAGAAAGAAGAAGAGAACAAGCCCACTAAACAAGCCACCCAGAAGGGCGGGAAGAAGGTCAAGGCGAAGAGCGGCAAAGAGCTCGCGAGGGAAGCAAGTCAGGCTTTGCAGGACAAGAAAGCTTCATCGAAGACTAACGACAGGCTGGTCTGGTGGGAACAGCAGTGCAAACAGCTATCGCAAGAGCCAGACTTGGTCAAGAGATATCTCAAGACCATCAAGTATCTCAATGGTTTGTCTGGAGATCTCGCATCATCAATTGGGGCCGAAGTCTCCTTGTATGCTTGCAATGTTCTCGCTGCTATACTCGTCCAAGCCGGCGACGCACCTCGGGCGCGGCAGAGCTTGACCGCCCTAATCTGGGCCATCGTCCGAAGCGTCAACAACTCCAACCTCAGCGCGCCGGCAGCAAAGATGCTCAACATTCTCGCCTCGTCATTGCAGGTCCCAGCGGAGTTCGCCACTGACCCCTCTTCGTCCACTACACGAAAACTTCCCTTCTCATGTGTCTTCGATGCCAAAAATGGGGTAACTAACCTGGCACCTGTTGACCTCGATTTCCAATTACAACACTGTGGACCGTTTCTCGACCGAAGCTTCGATCCTGCTCCGGATCCCCGAGTTCCTTTCAACCCAGATGGTTGGCAGCGAAATGTTCTCAATGCTATCGATGCGGACAAGAGCCTTTTTGTTGTAGCACCAACCTCAGCTGGTAAAACCTTCATTTCTTTCTACGCCATGAGGAAGGTCCTCAAGGAGAGTGACGACGGCGTGCTGGTGTATGTGGCACCAACCAAAGCTCTGGTCAACCAGATCGCTGCAGAGATCCAGGCGCGGTTCACCAAATCTTACAAGCATGACGGAAGGTCAGTATGGTCAATCCACACCCGTGATTACCGAGTGAACAACCCAGCTGGATGCCAAGTCCTGGTCACGGTTCCACACATCTTGCAAATCATGCTGATGGCCCCGTCCAACGCCGAGCATGGGAACTCATGGTCCCGTCGAATCAAGCGTATCATCTTCGACGAGGTTCATAGCATTGGGCAAGCTGACGATGGTGTGATCTGGGAGCAACTGCTGCTCTTGGCCCCGTGTCCTATCATTGCGTTGTCGGCCACTGTCGGTAATCCCTTGGAGTTCAGACAGTGGCTAGAAAGCGCAGCTAAGTCCAGGGGTCTCGAATTCGAGACTATCGTGCACCAAACACGGTACTCCGATCTTCGCAAATTCTTGTGGCAACCATCGAAGCAGTACACTCTGGACTTCTTGGACCCTGTTGAGAGACTACCTGTGCCTGGGCTGGACGATTACAGCTCGAATTCAGCAAATTTCTTCCCGATTCATCCGGTGGCTACGCTGGTCAACAGGAACCGCGAGACTCTCGATGATCTCACCTTGGAACCACGCGATTGTCTACTGTTGTGGAAATGCATGGAAAAGCATCAGAACGCCGAATATCCCCTCGACCGAGACCTGAATCCACAAAATGTCTTCCCCAAGGTTGCAACAAAGCCTGACGTTGCAAAGTACGAGGCCTCGTTGAAGAAGACCCTTCATTCCTGGATGCTGGATCGAAACTCGCCGTTCGACGCCGTCCAGAAAGATCTGCGGCCGCAATGCCATGTTCCCGCTTCATCACGTCAAGAGCTTGAAGACTCAGCCCTTCCGCTCCTGACAGATCTTCGTTCACAAGGTGCTTTACCAGCAATTCTTTTCAACTACGACCGGGTCGCTTGTGAGGAAATCGCCTTCCGTGTTCTATCTGACCTGGAAGAGGCGGAGAACGCATGGAAGTCGACGGATGCGGGCTGGAAAAAGAAGGTCGCCAAACATGAGCAGTTCAAGAAGGATCAGGCCAAAGTCGATGCGCTCAGACAGAAAACCACCAAAGCAAAGGCTAAAGGCAAGCGAGATGAAGATGATATTGGTGATGGGAGAATGGATGACGATCCCAGTACGCTGTCAAATTTCGACCCAGAAGCTCCTCACGAGCGATTCTCGCTCGGGGATGAAACCAAGGCCACACCGTCTGAGGTGGAGTCGATGATTTGGTCCCTGCGGTGGAAGAACATCGACCCCAACATTCTGAACGCGCTTCGCCGTGGAATAGGCATTCATCATGCCGGTATGAATCGCAGATATCGACAAATTGTCGAGATGCTCTTCCGCAAGGGCTTCCTCACCGTCGTCATCGCCACTGGCACCCTAGCCCTCGGTCTCAACATGCCCTGCAAGACGGTAGTCTTTTTTGGAGACTCCGTATTCTTGACTTCGCTGAATTACCATCAAGCTGCAGGTCGTGCAGGTCGAAGAGGATTTGACTTGCTCGGCAATGTGGTCTTTGTCGGTATGCCCCAAGAACGAGTATACGAGATCATGTCTTCTAGACTACCTGATCTCCGGGGACATTTCCCGTTGTCGACCTCTTTGGTACTGCGGACGCTCAGTCTCCTCCACCATACCAAGAACTCCGACTTTTCTGTCCGCGCAATACAGTCACTTTTGTCACAGACTCGACTGTACCTAGGCGGACCTTCTGGTCAGCTTGCCATAAAGCACCACCTACGTTTTTCCATCGAATACCTGAGAAGGCAACACCTTCTCTCTGAGGATGGTGCTCCGCTAAACTTTGCAGGCCTCGTTGGCCATCTCTACTTCACGGAGAACTCAGTGTTCGCTTTCCACTCGCTTCTGAAGGAAGGCTACTTCCACAAGTTATGCGACAAGTTCCGCACTGCGTCCGAAGCAACGCTGCTAGAAATTGTCCTTGTGCTGTCTCACATGTTCGGCCGCATCTCCACTAACACTTTCAAAAAAGATTGGATGGCGGCAGTTACCAGATCCGACTCAATTGTGTTCCTTCCGCCTCTACCAGAGGATGCTTTGCAGACTCTGAGGCAGCATAATCATGAAACTCTTGACATATTCAGGACCTATGTCAGCACGTATGTCCGACAGCACTTGGAAGATAAGCCTGATGTGCATCTCCCTTTCACCAAGACTGAGGCTGGAGCTTCGAAGAGTAACCTGAGCGAAGCTGGCCTCGATGGCATTTTCGGCGAGGGTCACAACCCACCGACGAAGATCCGCTCACCTTTTCACGCCCTCTCTGGATCCGGTGACGCCTCGTTTGGATCTATCCACGAGCTCTGCGAAACCGTCCGCAGCGACGTCTTCCTCGAGGAGTCAGCGATTCCTTACATTCCCCTATTTCCTGACGACACCAACGGTGTCCCCTGGAATGCATACCTCTATGACTTCTTCAAACACGGGGATATGGAGGCTTTGGTCAGGGACAACCACATTAAGAAGGGGGACGTCTGGTTCCTACTGAAAGACTTCTCACTGGTCCTAGCGACCATCGTCACAAGCTTGACGAACTTCCTAGACCTTGACGCCGGGGCCGACTCAGACCTGGCCATGATGGACGTCCAGGATGCCGAGGATGCGGCCCGCGAGACGTCCGATGCTCTTGAGCCCGACGACGGCCCCGGCGATGTGGCGCATGGCGCTCTGCCGATTCAGAATGAAGACGCCAAGAAACCGGAAGCAGCTGTACCGAAGAAGACCAAGAAGCCCAAAGTGATTGACTCTTGGGACGATGACGAAAGCAGCGAGGATGAGGCTGCGGCTGCAGAGGCTGCGGCTAAGGCTGCCGGGCCCGCATGGGAGGGCGATGGCGAGAGGAACCTGGCGCAGGTTCTGCGGATGTTCAAGATGGTTCAGCAGCAGTTCGACGAGAAGTTCAGGAAGCAATGGGCTTAAACTTGGTGTTGTCGAGTGTTGCACGGGGGCTTGCATACTATTTGGTGGGGATGGCGAAATTGTTTGCCCGCCACGAACGCGTGATGTGGTCTACTTTTGTATCAATCCCTGGTTAGAACTGATGGAGACGAGTGTCTAGATCATAGATCAAGATGCCTTAGATGATAGAGGGTAGAGCTGCAGCACGCACTAGACGTGTCAGATCGAAAAGTTATTTGTTATTCCGCATTATCGTGTCCAGGATTCATCCCCCGATCTGCACTTAGGTACTTTAAACCTATTTAGATAGTAGGAGTTGACGCTTCCCCGAGTTACTTTTCCCGCCCACCCGT
>JACBFG010000014.1:692059-728745 GCA_013435955.1 Diaporthe sp. HANT25 | reverse complement strand
TTTTTTTTTTTTTTTTTTTTTACATAGTTGCCCGTGGTTTACCCCAACGGATGAATTAAATAATGATCACCCGTTTGCTCGCCACTGGGGGCTTGTTAATCGGTGTTCGATTTGCGTATCATTTCACAATGTGGACTGGTTAGACCACATGATGCGACCCTCAATCATCCAATTATGTTTATGTGCGAGGGTGAGGAGCGATCATGCAGTGGTATGCATAGCGTCGAATGGTAACGTGGTCTTGTGTCACACAATCCGTAAGCGCTTGGTTGCCTCAAATCCTGCTGCATGACAGCTGGGAAAGCGGGGATGTTCACCTTTCTAGGTCATCTCAAGTACTCTGAACGAAGCTCAATCCTAACTCATCAAGGGCAACTTATTGCTCTTCGGCCTATTCATCCCAATTTGCGACAAGATAACATTCCATACTACTTCTGACTTGCGACTTTGCGACCGCTTGCATCATGGATCCTCTAACGGCGATAGGCCTTGTGTCCAATATTCTCTCATTCATTGAGTTCAGTGTTCGGCTTTTGAAGGGCGCCAAGGAAATTCATGGCTCTCAACATGGCGTACTCGAGGAAAATCGCAGCCGAGAAACGATTGTGCGAGAGATGCAGCGAATGTCAACACGGATGTTGGTCTCAGAATCGCCAGAAAAAGTGGACAACTCAAGTCTTGGCGTTTTGGCCAGAGAATGTCATGAGCTCTCAGTCCAATTGATTTCGTTACTGGAGAAAATCAGACCGAAAGATTCAGGCTCCACGACCCAAAGCCTGGTATCGGCACTGCGAAACAAGATCTATGATAGCGAGAGGGCAAGTCTGGAAGCGAGACTTAGGGCTTGTCGGGCCCAACTTCATCTAGAACTCAGCAATCTGACAAGGTCGGGCTCGAGTGGTCTCCAAAGTCACTACATGGCTGATTTGGCTAACCCAAAGCAGGACTGAGACACTCAAGAGGCTCGAGAGCTTAGTGGAAGCATCAAAGATGGACGAGAGCAAGCTGGATAGGATTGAGAGCAACGTTGCACAGCTACGTGAAAGCATCGATTATTCCACTTCGGAAGCCAAGCCGATGCTGTTAGCACTTCTTGCGGAAGAAGAGAAAGCTTTCACAGCAATCGCGCAGGAAAGAATACTGCAATGTCTTTTTTTTGATGGAATGAATCGTCGCTCTAACATGGTTGTTGAGACACATTCTAACACTTACGAATGGATTTTGGAAGACGACTCCATGACCCAGGAATCAACTAAAGAGGAAGAAAATGACAGCACGGTTGAGAAGACCTCAGATCAGTCCAAAGAAATGGACATTGAGAAAGTTCTGGCGAGAGAAAAGCTGAAGACATGGTTGGAAAGCAAAAGTTCGCGTGACGTTTTTCATCTTTCTGGAAAGTTGGGATCTGGAAAATCAACCTTAATGAAGCACATACGGGCGAGCCCTCGCACCCAGGAAAAACTCAATAAGTGGGCAGGTGAGTACAAGTATCGTAGAGCCTTAGTCAAGACTTCATTTGAACTCCGGCCACTAACTGAACACATCGCCACAGACGGCCGTAAATTAACCATTGCCAATTTCTATTTCTGGAATATTGGCTCCGATTACGAAAAGTCGCTTCAGGGGCTATACACCAGTCTACTTTACCAAATTTTCAGCCAATGTCCTGGTTTTATATCCAAGGTCTGGCCAGCTCAGTGGTCGCAAGCGAATTCAGCGCCCTGGCTTATTCCTAAAAACATTGAAGTCACGGAGAGAGACATCATACAGGCTTTCTCCAGAGTCATCGACTCCCAAGATGTGCTTGAAAATCATTGCTTTGCTTTCTTCATTGATGGACTCGACGAATTCCAATCGACTGTACAAGATGATCACCGAGACTTAGTGAGATTGCTCTGCCGATGGGCAGCAAGCCCTCCTGGGAATATCAAGATCTGCGTATCAAGTCGCGAGTACCCGGTCTTCATGGATGGCTTCACCCCAACACTGAGGATCCGCTTTCACGATTTAACGAGGCGCGACATGGACACCTACATCCGAGACAAGCTTGCGCATGCCAGCGCAGAAGATAGTTTCGAGAGTCTTGTTTCATCGATTATGAGCAAGGCCACAGGAGTTTTCTTATGGGTAGCACTTGTGGTCAAGTCTTTGAGAGAGGGACTCGAGAACGGCATGTCGTGTTCTGACCTAACACAAGAGGTTGACGTTCTCCCAGAACAGCTTGAAAGTCTCTACAAGCACATATTGATGTCCTTGGGGAAGTCGGCACGTAAGAAAGCTTACCAGACGTTTGCCATGATTGCAGAGCTGAAGAAACATGAGAATTATAGGATGTCACTGCTCGCGTATTCATTTTTTGAAGAGTACGAGATCGGAGAAGACTTCTTCATGAATTATGATAAAGACTTCCCTACGAGTAGCCTCACCGGGGCTTGTGGCAAAGAGAAGGCGCAATCCTCTAGCAGAAAATTGGCTGGCTGGTGTAAAGGTCTTGTGGAGTTATACAAAAGAGATTTCTGGGAGGACGATCCGTCAGGAGAGTCTCCATGCGTTGCGGCGTGGGAGAATTGGTCCATGGAGCTGGAATTCGCGCATCGAAGCATCTCGGATTTTCTGGAATCAGATGAGGTCCGACATCAAATGCAGCATAACTTGCGCCATTTTGATCCCGTTGACGCCGTTCTTAATTTGATAGTCAGCGACACTTTGTACGAGAACTCAACGTCGATATACAACACCTCGCGATCAGCAATCACGACCGCAGTGATCTTGGAAATGATCAATCATTACAATATGGCTCGAGAGCCATATACCTATTTTCGACGCTTTCGAGAACTCTTGGCCGCTGGAAAGCAGAAAGAGCCAATGTCTTCGACCACCGAGTTTCTGATGCCTATTTTTCAGAGAGATGGACGAGTCGCTTTTGGCATCCCCGTCAGGTCTGCAGGACAGACTCCTAAGGCTGTTGAGACATCTGATGAGATGGAAGACACTGATGACGAAACGTCCTCCAATGGAGAAACTGCCCCGAACATGAACCGTTGCTACATTTCGGACCCATTGCACAGAATGGCCCTGCTTGGCTTCTACGACTATCCCTTGTGGCACATCGCCAACAGTTCTCCAAGCTCTGATGAAAAAGATACGTCGTTGACTCTCGCATGCATTTGCTTAGATGACGCGGTTTATAAGAGCCCGAGCGATGCTCATCGGCGTTTACAGGTGCTCGAGGCTCTACTTGAACGAGGCTGGCTTTCTCCTGACACCGTCACAACCTTGTTTGTGCCGCGTTATATAAACCTTTGGTCTGGAAGTCTTAGTAACGCTTCTCACCTCACTTTGTGGCAGCAGGTTCTTGTGAAAGCGCTGGCCGTACGGTATTTTCCTCTGGATACGATGGAGTCAATTGCGGTTGAGAATCTTGAGAGGCAATCTCAGTACGATAGCAAGGCTCTTCAGATTCTTCTTCGATTCAAACCGGATACTCAATTCTCATTCGAAATCCGCGTGGACGACGAGACCCCGGCAGGAACCCGAGACTTTCTGCTCAGCCTCGGCAAGCAAGGCTTGGTATTGAAATTCAGGACTGTGGGATCCGAGGAGAGATATGGAGAAGGGTTCAGACGCCCGTGGGAGGAAAGTGAAATCGGCTTACCATCGGAAGATGGGGCACCTGCAAGACGACATTTCTCGCTAAGGGAATTCATTGAACTCTCGTATTATGACAACAAGGTTGAACTCCTGCAGATGCTGGACGAAGGATCGAAAGTCAAAGTTGCCGTCAAATCGAACACATCAGCTGAGACGGCCGCAATGACGGGGGACCAAGACTCCATTCACGTGGAAAGAACGTCAGACGATGACCAGGCCTACAGAAAAGAGGCTAGGGAGAATTTCAGTCTCAAGATGGTTAACCTTACCAAATTTCACCTGTACCTGGAGGATGCTCTGCGATGGCTTATGCGTTTCAAAGCCAACGAGTATGTCAGGTATGCTGCGGCGGTGTTGACAGGTGAGTCTCGTGCTTGTGTGATCAGTGGACCATCCCCGGAAAAGAACTTAACGACTGACAAAAACAAACAGGTGTCATTCTTACCACATTGTTCACACATCTCCGGGAAATAGTTAGAAGCATACTGTCTCCTTGACTGCATTACATGGGAAATCACGTGGCAGCGACTGTTGGTTGTGATGATACTTATCTTCCAAAGGGACGGACATATACTTCTGCTTGGGAAAGCACCTATAGAATCGTTTACTTGTGTTCACATAATTGTATCAATTCGGCTCTCAAGTCCGTTCCGTTCCAGGCAGGCATTGAGAGAGTAAACTGCGAAGGTCATCTATCACACGCGCTTCCTCGAGGTTTTGTCAGCAAGACTTAGACTGGGGATGAACAAGCAAGCGGAGATGACGGCCTTGCTATTAGATTTCAAGTTGATAAACAAATTGAACAGAAAGTGTAAAGATTTTGTGTATCAATTCAGAAGCAGTGTCGGATTGATTGTTATAGCCATGTGTACACCTTTGATGGAGTTGCCATGCTGTGCAGGCCAAGTATTAATTAGGCGAAGAATTTCATTATTGGCGATGCATGAAATGTTCCAAGAGTACTGAAGTCCGCAGCCTCGATGCAGATCTTGCTTCGATCCCAAGACTCTATGCCTGGTTAGAATCGACTACGTGAACTTCCACAACGCCTCGTCTTCTCGAACGGGCATGGTGATGCGCGACTGAGGAGTTTGCATAGAGTCTCTTCTCGTTTACTTCAAAAATATATCGAATACTTCTATAAGAAGTCAACTGTGCCGAGGCAGTGGTGGGGGAGCAATCGATGCCTACCGCCTTTGCCCCTGAAGCGCCACTCCCGCGGCGAGTCAGCACATCGAGAATTTCGACCCCGGCAATGAACCTGAAACCGTTTCGACTGCTCCCTTTTGGGGCGCAGTTTGTCCTGCGATAAGTGGGATTGTTTCTCGTTTAACATCTTCAACCCGCTAAGACGTTGTAGTGACGGCTTTCACTAATCGGCCATGGAGAAGGATCACTCAAGCATAGGGAATGCCTAGATAATGTGTCTTCGCGGGCCGCTCAAGAACCGGAGCGGCCAGGCTCGTGTGTCTTGGTCTGGAATTGAGGGACGATTCACTTCGCCATGGTCAAGAGTGAATGGTGTGGCTGAATTAGTTGCAGCTCTATCTCGAACCGAGAATAGGCATGTCGTTAGCATCATGGCGATTTGCTGAAATGACTTAGAAGACCTCAGGATATAGGCGCGTGCCGCTTGCATGCTGTTCAGCCCCATCGCTGTCATAGCGATGGGATGTTTGTGACAATGTCAATAGAAACCTGACTGACAGGGCACCCGACGCGCCGGTAAAGTTCCATCGGCGAATGGGATGCGTACACAAGGGCCGGGCCATACTCTAATCTGAGGCCACGATGCTGACTGGGAATGTTTCGTCCATCCCAATGTGGATCTGTTGATAACTTTAAAAAAGATCTACCTTCATCCACTGCATTCGTGCCGAAGTTACCACCGGACCGGATACTTTACTGCGATCTGCTTGTACGGCTGCATGACTCTACCCTTTTGGGATCCCAATGTCCCTGCCATGCGGTGAAACAAAAGTAGCTCCATAATAGCCCCGGGCACCACGAAAGCCACGATTTTTTCATATGAAGTCGTGAAACATCCTATGCAGATCCACAAGTGTGGCTCCTGTCAAGCAGTCAAGGTGGGACGGAAACAAGCATTCGGAGACAAGGTCGGCGAACACCTTGGCAATGGGACGAACGGACAGGGACAGGGTCTGTAGCTCCCAATATAACAGGCTTTCAAGGGGCCCTGATTCTCGCCGGCCGGCCATGCCGCAGGGAGGGATACCGCCGCCGTTTCCCACGGACCTCACGAGCCAATCTGGGACTGTCCGCCCCTTAGCCCCCGCAGCTCATAGTGTATTGGCCCATCGCGAGATTTGTTCATGCCCGTCTTGGGAACTGACTGCCGTGCGCTTGGGTGTTCTTGTCAAAGTTACCCTATGGCGGGGCTCGCGCGCGCTCTGCCGACAATGTATATATGTATAAACAGCTGCTGGCTGGCCTGGTCAGGACCAACTTTCTGTGTAAATTGATTCTCGTGTGACATTACACTTGAGCAACGCTGTACACTCCCAGGTTTTGTAGGGACGTCCACTCATTTCGCCGCAATCCCACAAGCCTCTTCCAAAATGAGGGCAGACATCATCTCCGCCCTTGCGGGCACTTACTCTCTCTTGAATGTCACAGTGTAAGTTTGGGAAAAATAAATAACCGTAAAATGAGTCTAGCACAACAATTCTTCAGTGTCTAACACGGTCTACCAACAAAAAGCATCACTTCAAACGGCACCGCCCTGCTGGACGAGGCGTACGGCGCAGCGCCGGTGGGACACCTGACGTACACACCCGAAGGCTACATGTCAGCCACGATAACAGCCACCGAGCCCGAGTGGCGGCCCCTGGACCTGACGTTCCCGGCCCAGCCGAACCAAACGGACGCGGCGTGGGCAGCCGTCGGCAAGCAGTACGTGTTACACATTATTCCCGTCCCTCCTCCCTCTATACTTCCGTCTTATCCCCCAAAAGCAATCGGCTAACCTCTTACTCCTCTCCCTTCCAGCCTGCTCTGCTACGCAGGCCCCCTCTCCGTCAGCGACACCATCCCCGCCAACACGACCTCGGGCCAGGTGATCCACGGGCCCCTCGACGTTGCCACCATCCCGGCCTGGGTCGGCACCAGCCAGGCCAGGAACTACACCGTGTTCGAGGATCCCAACGGGGACACGCTGCTCAGGATCACCTCGCCGAGGCCGACAGGCACCGCGAACCTGTGGTGGAGGAAGCTGCCTTCTCGCGTGTGATGGTTTGCGGTAGGAGACAGCGAGTAGTAGGCTGTGTTTTGATGTTCTCTTGTATATTTGTACCTCCTCACATACCCTGTCGTCGTGTAAATCAAAAGCGTGGCGCGACGCAAGCGTCTCTTTGGAATTGAACCCGTGGACGATGCCCCGCTTCCGTGCAGTGCGTTCGTGCGTCGCACCACAGAGTCTCGACTTAACTGTTGAGCAGACAGCGTGGCTCCTTGGCAGAGAACAAATCTTTTGGTATTTATCAACTCTTGCTACTCACTTCTGTCTAGTAATATCTACCCGACCTCGGGCACAGCAGCCTCTGCGGCCAAGTCCAAAAAGGTCGCCGCCGCGTCAAAGACGAGGACCACTCGTACTGCTGCTGCCCCTACCTCCAAGGCTTCTACCGTCGCCGCATTTCTATGCCTCAAAGTTCTCAAGCAAGAAGCTGGGCACTCCAGGAACAGCATTGTCGCCGATGGGGCTCGTGATGTCAACCTCCTTGCCGCCATCCGTCAGGTCGTTGCCCTTCTTGGTGCCCTCCTGGATCTTGATCACGGCGATCCTCTGGAAGCCCGTCGACCTCTTCAGGCCCGACACCATGTCCAGCAGCGTCTTCTGCTCGTCGTACGCAAGCTTGCGCTCCAGAACCACCGATGCCTCCTCACCCGCCTGCAGGCGCTTCTTGAGCTGCATGACGAAGGGCATCGCCTTCTTCATCTCGCCCATCTTGCCGATCTTGCCGTTGAGCTCCTTCTCGTTGACGATGGACTTCGTGGTTGCATCCCAGTTCTCACGCAGCAGGTCGACGTACTTTTCTTGCCAGGCAGGGAACTTGTCGGTGGTGAAGATACTATGAGTTTGGTTAGTCGAATGCTTTGCGAAGACCCAAGATCTATGCCTTGGATGAGCGGTCTCCAATAAACTTACGTCAACTGCTTGGGCTTCTTCGGGTCGTAGACGGTGTCCTTGCCCTTAGCCTTCTTCTTCAGCTGGGCTGACTCGGCGCTGTTGATGCTGCTGGACGTGTTGCGGACATATTCACGGGCAGCCGACAGACCTGGGTTGACGGCTGGCACCTCAGGGAACTGAGCCAGCTGGATGGACTGAGGCTTCTTCAGGATCTCGAGCCAGATCCACTCGCAGAAGTGCGGCGCAATAACGGCCAGGACCAGGGCTTGAAGCTCGAAGTACCGGAAGATCAGGTCCTTGTGCATCTTGATACCCGCGCCGATACACGCCTCACGGTAGAAATCTCTTGCGGAAATGAAGTCAAACCATGAAGCTTTCAGAGCCAGCTTATAGTTAGTCGCAGTGTACTCCTTCTTTGCCTCGGCCACCAGAGCATTCAGCTCGTTATCGAACAGGACGTCTTGGTAGGAGTTCAGAGCGCCAGTCCTCAGCTCTGAGTCTTTGGAGACTTCCTCGATCCATTCCCTGTTGTTGAAGAGTCGCAGGACTCCGTTGTCTGCGACGTCCTCCTCGAAGTTGGCATCGGTGTTCGCATCACCAGCGTCTGCCAGAGCAATACGAGCGGCGTCGGCTCCGTACTTCTTGACGGTGTCGTCCAGAGTCATGAAGTTTCCGGTCGACTTGGACATCTTGGCGCCGTTCAGCATCAAGTGTCCATTCGCACGAACTCCACGGGGCCAGTACTCTGGTGGGAACAGAGCAATGTGGTTGTAGAGGAAGACTTGAGGACCATGTTAGCAATTTCAATACAACGCATCTCCTCTGGAACAAGCTATAGGGAGGTAGGCAGCGTGCCGGGATCACTCACAAGTAAGATGGTTGGGAATCAGGTCCTTTCCACTGACACGCACATCCAGGGGGTACCAGTACTCGAAGTCACGTCGCATGCTCTCCAGGGTGGCCTTGGGGATCTTGGACTTCTCCAGGACCTCGTCGGTCAGCTCCCTCCTGCAGAAGATGTAGTCCCAGACCTCGTCGATCATCTGCTCAGGAGCAATCTTGCCCTTGCCTTGCGAGCGCCCGAAGAGGTCCGTGTGCAGCCATGGAACAATGGTGTAGTAGCTCATGTAGATCGTAGAGTCACTCAGGGACTCGACCAGGAAAGTCGGGTCGAAGGGCAGTTTTGAACCCAGACCGTAGGTTCTCGCACATGCCCATTGGTTCAGCCAGTTCAGGACACCGACGAAGGCATTCCTGGTTTCGGCAGAGTAGGTGTTGAGATTGTTCTGGACCCAGTCAATGGCCTGATCCCTCCACTGCTCCTCGCCGTAGTTAATGTACCACTGGTCCATCAGGGCCACAATACACTGGAGAAGGGCACATGTTAGCTTGAGTGACCAGTTACAGAATACATGAAGTATGACTACTCACCTTGTCACCAGACCTGCTGACAACAGCGCCCTCGGGCTCAGCGTATGCGAAGGCCTCACCTGCCTCAATCAGATCGTTTCGAACCTTGGGCTTAGCAGTCTCGACCTTCTCGCCCTTGTACTTGCCGACCAGGAGAGTTCCCTGGTAGAAGCCCTCCTTGTAAGCCAGTTCCTTGGCATCGGCCAAGGGCTTTGTGTCCTTGGGCGAAGCAATCTTCAGCTTCTCAACCAGGGTTTTGGCGCAGATGTCTCCATAGCTGGGCGTGGAAATGATAGGGAAGATTTCTAGCTCGGCCCACTCCTTCTGAATACCGTAGAAATCGGCCTTCTTCGCCAGTTCGCGGACGGTTGCGTAGTCATCAGGCGAGTCCGACGGAACGCTGGTGACCACACCGGTTCCCTTCGTCTCGAGGACAGTGTCCATGGGCAGAATACGGACGCCGTCCTTGTGCAGCGACAGAGGGGCGTGCACCAAGGTGCCGATGCAGTCAGAGCCCTTCAGGTCGGCCTTGGATATAGGGGTAGTACCATCCTCCTTCAACTTGCCCTGGAAAGCCATGTTGCGAGCGGCGCGGTCTGTCATGACGTAGTAGTCGTTGTCGGAAGCCTGGTAGACACCATAGACGAGCTTGGGCCCGACGTAACATGATGTCTGGCCGTACATTGTCTCCGGTCGCAGAGTCGCAGGGACGAAGAAGACATTGGAGCCCTCGGGAAGCTTTCCCTTGATGGCCTCAGCCGCCTGGGGAGCCCATTCCAGGACCTTCAGCTTCAGAGCAGTGTATTCCTGAGGCCCAACTCCCTCTCCTTCACTCCGGTCGTGGTCCATACACGGCTGGCCATCCTTAACAGAGTAAATCGTGTATCGCTTTCCGAACTTGATCTTGCCCAGCTCCTTGAGACGGATCATTTGCCACCTGACGAACGCTGTGGAACTGGATGTTAGCCGCAAATGATGACACCCCCTTTTAAGGAGCCAGCACCGGCAAATACTTACCATCGTAGTATGGGTTCGCATCGGTGGTGACGAATTGTCTCCTCCAGTCAATCCTGCAACCCAGGGCAGAGAGATCCCGCTTGCACAGCGGCGGGAAGAACTCCAGCCAGTAGTTCGCGTCCGCAAACCTGTAGATCTCATTTCTGGGGATACCGACTGACTCCATGATCTGGAACTGGTACTTAGCCTTGACCGTCTTCGCGTTCGCTTTGCCCTTGGTGGCCTTGAATTTCGTGACGTCCTCATTCTTGGCCTGCACGGTGTTCTCCTTGCCATCGGGCTTTTCTATTGGGATCTCGGCATCTTCGTTATATTTCTCGAACTCTTGGCCAAACATCTTGACCTCGTTTGCGATCTTGTCCGCGGATGCTCGAATGGGTAGACCGGTGCAGTGGTAGCCCTGAGGCCAGAGGACCCTCTTGCCTTGCATCCTCTCCCAACCTGCCATGAATTCGATCTTGCTGTCCGAGAACGCATGGCCGACATGCAGAACGCCGTTCCTGCCCAGCAGCAGTGTCAGCAACACATTCTCATAGCCTGCTGGCATCACAATCCTCCAATATCTGAAGTAGACGAGGCGGGAACGGGCTGGCGCACATGTAAGGATACGCAATGGTACCGAAGAATTTAGGATACTTCTCTCGAAGCTCCTTGGGGCTGATCGAGTGCAGGGGGATCTCGTCGGTCGTTGGGGCATCGGGCTGGAAGACACCGTCGGCTTCCCATTTCGCTTGGATCTGCTTCTCCCAGGCGACCAGGGTGTCTCGCTTCTCGGTCTACACAGGATATATGAGTACAGAACGTAGTATTCTAACGGCCGGGAGACGTACACCCTTGAGCTCCTTCGTCTTGGAGACGGGGACGATGACGTTCGGGGCCGCCATGTTGGGTGGTTGCTGTTGCTTGCAGCACTCGGATCAAGATGTCTAGTAGGAGGAGGAAGTCAGGAAAAGATGTATGAGTTCCCTACTTGCCAAATTGACTCACCACCCTTAGTCTGTGGCGGTCTTTTGGTGGTCTGAATTGCGAAACTGAGGGTGTGTTCGAGGTCCAAAGTTGAGTCACAGTGGCAGCTAAGCAGGTGCTCTCAGTCTACTACTGGCTTTGGAGGGGCCCAAAATTTCACACCAGGAACCGATCGCGGGGTCGGTGGGCCCATAGGCTGGTGAGCCAGGCCGACGGATGCATGACAGGGATGTCAAGGCACCTTCCGAGCGAGCCAAGCTTGCAGGGGCTTGTGCTGCAGGTCACTGGCCGCTCCGTTGAGGCGTGGAAGGCTTTTTGACTGGCGTCACTGCTGTAGGAACTGCCACTGCCAATGCAATATAGCCTCGCTCCACCTCACCTTACTGCAACCCACTGATCGCTGGCGTATTTTTAAGTTTTTTATGGTGCTGAGACATTGAACATCTTGAGATCTCATTTAAGATGTTCTCAACGCTCGTCAGGAGGGCTGCACAGAGCACGAAGCCCCAATCCAGTGCAGAATACATCCGGAAGATAAGAGAGCTCTACCCGCCCAAGAAGGTCTGGCCGCCAGACTTCAAGACACTGTCACCGCAGGAGCAGCTCAAGTTCGAGAAGAAGTTCAAGCGGCGCTTGGCCATCAAGGCGGAACGGCCAAGATGGGACAAGGCCATCAAGCTGGCGCAACTCTTCACCGTGACCAGTACGTTGCGCTGAGATCCAGGACCAATGAGCTGTAAAAGGGCATGGGCTGACAATGTTCTAGCTGTTATTATGTACGCGGCCCTGTTCATGGACTGGAAGCAGGAACATCAACCATTTGATGGCGTAGGTGTTGGCAACCTGTATTGGCAGAAGACTACGACTAACACGGAGACACAGATTCGGAAAAGCTTTTGGAACTTTCTTGGATTTGAGTATGAGCCCAAGTCTGGGGGCCCTAAGCAGAAGAGTATCCCTGAACGCCCACTGAGCGCCCATTAAAGTCGTTGTCGACGACTTGGCCATCGGTTTTGCTGCATTTCTCGGCGTTTGGTTGGGGATACCCAGGGCATAGCAATCAGTTCTAGAGTCAGGCATCAGAGCAATGGAAGATCTCTCCTCCTGTCCAAGGGCCAGTACCGCGCTGGTCCTACAGCCTTGCCGTACTTGCGGAGAACCGGGCGACCACCGTTTCTAACCCATCTATTGCCCTCAAGCAGCCCAACAGCCGTTCGGATCTGCCCTTGCCCATATGCATGTAGACTGGCTCGGCGTGCCGCCCGACATAACTTCAACAGTAGCTATGCCACGGCTGTCGTATGGTATGCATACTCGATCTGCTCTCATCTCCCAGCCCAGACAAAGTTCCCACCCATACCAAGACCAGCGCCCAGCCCCGTGCTCCTAGACTCGTTGACCGGCCGCTTCGCCACGGTACCCTGGGCCTTGACGCCCGCGACGATCCTGTCGAGGTTCGTCTCTATCACCACGCCGCCGACGATCATCTCGGACAGAGCGGCGTGCAGGCTCTCAAAGTTGAAGATGAGGTCCAGCTCGCACACGTTCTCGAACAGCTTGTCCAGCGCCTCGACGTACACCTGGATGAGGTCGATGAGGGCGAGGGGCGACTCGGTGGACGTGGAGATGACGATGAAGAAGAGCGTCGCGTAGTGCCGGTAGGTCACGAGCGAGGGGACGTCGTTCTGCTGCTGGTCGCCGGACGAGTGGGAGGTCCCGGAGGCGGCGAGGAGGGGAGGGAGAGGGAGGAAGTTGCAGGAGCCGGCTGGGCGGTTGGAGACGAGGGTGAAGATCTCGGATATGAGGCGCTGCTGTATGCTCGTGTCCTGTACAAGCGTCAGTGGTGCTTGCGACGAGATGATACTCAAGGCTGGGTGGGGTGGACGGGGCTTACGAGCTGCGTGTAGAACTTGGTCAGCCTTGGCTGGCCCTGGCCATTGAAGACCAGAAAGGCGTTGATCATATTGCAAGTCTCTGCGGGCGCAGGTACAGCCAGGGAGATGGAGAGCAGTCAAAGTGGTCTAGACTTTCGGGATGATATGCTGTGGGATGGGAACTCAGCAGCCGTCACATTGGCCGGTGTGCTCCCGCGATTACGTGACGTGACAGACGGAAGGCTTAAACGGTCACACCTGAACGGCAGACGCACGGACTTCGGTCGTGACCCCTGAAAAGCTGGGGAAAGCTACTGTGAGAAGGTGGGGGCGCCTGCCAATCGACCAGCCCAGAAGAGAGCTCTATCCCGTCTGCCGTCACCAACTTGTCACGGCTTCAAGCTCCCCTCCTGCGACCCCCAAGCATCTCCTCGACCAACTTGCATTTGCATCTTGTTCACTTTCATCTCCCAACAGCATCAACAGAATTTTGTGTCTCTCTCTTTCCAACCCAATTGTTCCACTCACTCCGTTCAAAATGACCAGACAATCTCTCTCAAGAGCCACCGGCATCGTCGGTCGCGGCCTTCGCACCTCGACCACCCGCACAGCTCTGTTTGCGCCTCGGTGTGCTGTAGCCGCCCCCACCACTCGATCCCTGTCCCTCCCTCTCCTGACGAGGTCGAGGTTCCTCTCAACAAATTCCTCCCGGAACAGAGGCATCCTTCCCGACTCCGACGATCCTGCCCCTCCCAATGTCCAAGATGATGGTGTCAAGGCCATCCCCGCCAATCTCACCGACGCAGAGTACCACGAGGTGGCCGACACGTACCTCGAGGTCATCCTGTCGGAGCTCGAGACCCTCGCAGACAAGAATGAGTCCATCGAGGTTGAATACTCTGTTCGTACTCCCCTTCCCTTCTACAATCATCTCACGTAATTCAATCCACAGCAACAATCTAACATAATGCCCACCCCACCAGGCCGGCGTCCTCACCTTCATCTTCCCGGACATCGGCACCTACGTGATCAACAAGCAGCCCCCCAACAAGCAGATCTGGCTCTCGAGCCCCATATCCGGGCCCAAGCGCTACGACTACGTCGTCTCGGGCGAGGGCCAGAGCCAGAAGGAGGACACCGCCGTCGGCGACTGGGTCTACATCCGCGACGGCTCCACCCTCGGCGAGCTCTTCCTCAAGGAGCTCAACATCGACCTCTCCCTGTCCCTCGGCCGGTAGGACCCGCGCCAGAGGGTGAACAGCGACGGCGCCGTTGTCAGGACCCTGAGATGAGCGACAACCCCCCGGGGCGAATCTCCACGTATTAGGAGGCATGGGTTTCATTGGAGGGGCAGACTGGGGACGAATGGTGGGAGATGATGATGGAGGGGGAAGACCCATTCCAGAGCGACAGAAACCCATACTTTTATTGTTCGCAAGGAGGAACTAGGTACTCCTTGCTTTGCATTTGGATCATACTTTGCCGGCCCTCCTTTTCGGTTGGGCCCTTGACTGACGCAACAGCGATAATAAGGGCACTGCGTTTTGTATTTACTACTTTGACGTTATTGCGTGGCAGTCATCGGAATGAATCCGCTGCGGCGACAGCAGCTGGAAAGTGTGAATCGCATTTGGACGCGTTAGGCAGACCCGGGAGTGGCTACTGCTTGATCATGCCTGTACTCTCGTAGAGACACACAGACAGGGAGAGAAAGAGCACGAGAGAAGAAGGGAAAGAGAAACAAGAAATCTTCACTTCAAGCATGCCAAACCTTGGTGATCCACAATGCTGTCAGACAGAGAATGTGCTTCACCTGACCGACCTTGGCGTACAGAGGCATTCAGATCTCCAATGGGGCAACAAGTATCTCCAAGTCCCGTTGTATCATAGTACACATTAATTGTATATGGTCGCTCCTCAAGCAAACCCTACTAAACATCATCGTCCCCACCACATGCGAAAAATGGAAGAAAAAGAACGCTCCTTCCCACCGCCCCAAACCACCAGCCCACGAGATACGGGCAGGTCTGGGCACGAATGAATCCAGGCTATACCTCCACCTCCACCTCCGCCTGAATGTGATATGCACTGAAAAGAAAAATTTTGGAATGTACAAAAGATAGGTCGCCTTCTTCCACCCTATGGCTTCTGCTACATCTGATTTGTACTCCGTTATTCAACTCTCGCTCCCCCCTCCCCCGGGAATTCGTCGTTCCCACCGCCAGCTCGAACCAATCATGCCACTGCTGAGATCCGGGGTCTATGACTTCTCTCAGAAGTCTGAAAAGCACGGTCTAGTCTGACTAGTCTCGCTATGCGTCATGATCATGACTGGGAGGCCAGGTAATTGGCGGCCTAGAAGAAGCACACATTAGTCCAGGCCCAGAACAAGACAATGCAAGTAGAACGAGATTGCAAGAATCAAAAGGTCAGAAACACAATTGTCAGAAACTGGCTCAACTCACCCTCTCCAGATTGTAGTCGTACTTCTCCAGCGCATTCAGTGCGTCTCCCCGGCTATAGCCCATGCTCGTCAGGTTCTTCAGGATAGGGTCGTCGTGCTCGCCGTCCTCCGTCAGAGCCCTCCCTGGGCCAGCGGGCCTGGGCCCGGTGAGGAGTCCATTGCTGCCAGCCTCCTTGCCAGCCTCGGCTGCCGCTGGGGCGGCAGCAGGCGGTGCGGCTCCACTGCCCGCGCTGCCTGGAGGTGGCGGCGTTCCCGACTGCGCTGGTGGTGCATCATCGAGCGACGCGAAGATGGCGTCCCAGTCGTGGTTGTCCGGTTGGGTGGGACCCTTGGGTGCGCCCTCTGCCGGGGCCGCAGTGGAGGTTTGGGAGGCGGTGTTGTCGATGCTCGCAAAGTCAAAGGTGCTTTCGTTGCTGAACGGTGCCGCGGGTCCGTGGCTGCTGCCCGGTGGAGCTCCGGCGGCGTCACTCTTGGCCGCTGGAGGCGGACTGTCAAAAGTAGCGTTGAAGTCGTCGAGACCAGACCTGCTGATGGTCTGGAAATCGTCGTCGGCCGAACCCTCCTTCGCATCCTCGAGGTCGGCGAAGTCATCGTCGAGATCATCAAATGTAGAACTTTGCTTTGACATTCCTGTCGTCGTACCGTCACTCCCGGCAGCAGGCGGAGCCTCGGTGATTGGTGTCGGCTCGGCCTCAGGGAAGCTGCCAGGCGGTGGGGCACTACCAAAGACATCGTCCGCCTTCTTCTGGGCAGTCTCGTCGGATCCGGCAGCTGGCGCATCCGGGGCGACTGCCTTGGCAAGGGTAGGCGACGCTGCCTTGTCTCCTGCATTAGCAGGAGGACTTGCTGGTGCAAAGTCGTCATCAAAGCCGCCCTGGTCGTCTTCAGAATCGGAGGAGTCGTCCTTCTCGAGCTCGGAGATCGGAGGGAACTCCGAGTCGAAGGCTGACCGAGCCTTTGGCGGCTCTGCCGAAGACGCGTCCTCTGGTGCGGACTTGGGCGCATTTGCGTTCTTGAAGCTGGCGAAAGCGCTCTCGAAGTCATCCTTGGCCTTGGCCTCGTCCATCGCTGAAAAGGGGTCTCCACCAGACCCAGCGGGAGCATCAGGCTTCGCACCGTCAAAGAAAGACCCAGGGTCAGTCGGCTTAACTTCCGGTTCCTTGGTCT
The DNA here is from genome assembly GCA_013435955.1 of Diaporthe sp. HANT25. NCBI lineage: Eukaryota > Fungi > Ascomycota > Sordariomycetes > Diaporthales > Diaporthaceae > Diaporthe > Diaporthe sp. HANT25. Next base: position 712,046 of record JACBFG010000014.1, on the reverse strand, counting down.
CGGCAGTCGAGCCACCGGTTGCTGTTGCCTCCAGCGGCGCAGAGGTCGCTGCTTCTGCGGCGGGAGTCGAGATCTATGAATTGTTAGTCCGCAAGTTGGTCTAGGCCGGGGATCCAAACGGTCACAGGATGCTTGAGCTTACTTGTCGCGGCTCAGGCGGGGCAGGGGCTGGTACGGGCGTTTCATTCGCAAAGGTCGGGTTCCTGCTCACATTGGGGCTGTTTGATGTGGGCGTAGCGAACGACCCGGTGCTAGCGGCCGAGGCTCCTGTGGTCTGAGGCTTGAAGGCCGGGATGGCAGGACCAAAAACGTCATCAAAGGACTTGTCATTGTAAGTCTTGGCTCCGCCAGGGCTGGCGAAGGCGCCCATCATGTCCGTACTACCTGTCCTCCGGAAGAAAGGGTTGCTACCGCTGGCATTACTAAGGGCAGGACTGGCGACTTGGGGAGGGGGGTTCGGAGGCGGGCTTTGGCTAAGTTGTCTTGCCAGCTCGGAGTTCTCTTTGGTCAGGTCTTCAGCCTCTGTCTTGAGCTTGTCGCGTTCACCCTCGTTAGTTGTCAGCTGCTTCCTGTTGATAGCTACCAGGCCCTTTTGCTGACGGGCTTCGGACTTGAGCTTCTCAATCTGGGGCTTAAGTGAAGCGACCTCTGCGTTCACAGCTCGAATCTTCTCTTTCAAGTTGGCGTTCTCCTGTTGATCAGCCTGCAGGGCCGTCGCAACAGTCTGGTACTGCGTCTGAAGATCATGAAGGGTGCCGTCCAGAGCAAGACTCTCTGCTTGTAGCTTCTTCGTCTCATTTCGGGAGGCATTGAGCTTGTCCTGTAGTTCGCGCACCTCCTTTGCCTGGTTCTCATACATAGTTCGAAGCTGGGCAAGGCGCTGCTCGAAGTTCTTCTTCTGCTGCGAAGTCTGGCTGAGCTCGTTCTGAGTAGCATTGCGCTGTCCGGCCACATCCTGCATCGATTTCGAAAGCGTGCCGATTTGGTTGGATAGATTCGCAAGCTCCATCGTTTCATTCATATCATTGCCTTTGGCCTGAGTCTGAGGTTCCGAATCACCCAGAAGATCTTCTGCCACTGCAGGCGGAGGCGCCACTGGTTGAGCGCCCGATGCTGATCCTCCTGTGGCTTGTGGGTTCAAAGAACGACCAAAGGACGAAGAAGGCACAAAAGGCTTGAAAGTTCCCGTAGTTGTCGGCGAGGCCCGGGCCGGCGATGCTGGAGCAAGAGGGCTGGCGCTACCCGCGAATGGGTCATTTGATGCAGAGCCCTGACCTGCTGCGCCCGGACCAGGCGCAGACTCCAGCCCGAAGAGATCGTCAAGAGCAGACGCTGGCTTGGGTGGCTGAGGCGATGCGGCCGGAGGTGGTTGCTGAGGTGGTGCATCGAAAGCATTGGTAGCCGTGGACGGCCGTGCTTGAGCTCTCATACTAGGCGGTACCAAGTTCGGTGGCAGAACTTGTGGCAGATCTCCCTGTTTCATGCGCTGTTGCCGGATCAAGTACATGGCCACAGCGAACTCATCCCGGTTGAGACGACCCTCGGACCTGATGTCTGCAAGATCCCAGATATTTGCGAGGGCAGCTTCGGGAAGGTTGGACTGGCTGAGGAACGGCACGGCCTCTTCACCTGTAATAAACCCTTTCTTGGTCTTGTCCAGGCTATCGTAGATGACGTCGAAGCGCTGCTTGTCACCCGGGGTGATAAGCCAGGCATCGCCGGTGGATTGAGGTGCCAGAGGAGACCTCCCATGGGCACCGGCCAATGGAGAGGCTGTCCGCATGGGCATCTGATGCCCAGCCTGTCCGCTGAGCTGACGGGGGATGGCAGAGATGGGCGCCGTTGGGCCACTTGGGCTCTGTGGCCTCCCAGCCGCAGAGCCACGCCGTGTAGCAGCCTCGTACAGAGGGGCCGGGAGGATGTTCGGAAGAGCTCTAAGCGCACCAGACTTCATGCTGGTCAGCAGGTGCATGGCGATGACGAACTCGGTCTGCACGAGGGCACCCCTCTGCTCTGTGTCGGCGAGCTGCCAGATGCGGCCCAGTGTCTCATTTGGCAGGTTCGACCTCTCGAAGATCTGCCTTGCCTGCTCTCCACCCAGCAGGTTTCCAGGTTGGAGTTGTTGGCGCTCGAAGAGACCAGCATATTGCGCGACCTTGTCTGGAGTCAGGGGAGGGATTCGAATAGGGGCGTTTCCGGTGCCCTGGGCTGAGATGGGCTGAGGGGAGCCGGTGGGAGCGGGAGCGAGTGGAGGAGGAGCGGGCGTGAAGCCATCGAATCTTGGGATGGGACCGGGCTGTAGAGCGACCTGTAGCGACGGCTCACGGCCAGCCTGTGCGTGTCCGATCAGGCGCAAGGCAATGCCGAAGCCGGCTGGGGTGAGGAAGCCCCGGTTCTCTTGGTCGGCGAGCTGCCAGATCTCACCGAGTATCCTCGAGTCCAGCCTAGTCTTCTCGAAGAACTTAACGGCGATCTCTCCAGTGACCACTCCAACACTCTCGGTGTCTGCTTGTCGGAAGAGCTGGCCGTAGACTCGTTTCTCATCGGGACCGAGGTTCAGGTTCGGGGCACCTATGAGAAAGAAGGTTGTATTAGCACCGGTCTTGCAATCAAGTCCACCACACTGGCGATTCTCGTATAGCAGCTCCCTATTAGACCTGGGAGGCGCCCAGATGTCGGTCGGGTCTCACCAGCATCGGCGCTGCTGCTCTCAGCCATCGTGATATGTGGTGGGCTAGCAGCCGAGCTCCTCGTTGCAGTGTATTCCGACTCTGTCGTGGGCTTTCGTTGCAAAGATGGTCGGGCAACCGCGCAGGATGGTCGCGGCTCGAGATACGAGGATGCTGGGTGCGTAATGATTGTTTGCGCGTGTCCTCGCTCGGATGCAATGGACAGGGGAGGTAGGGGACAAGGCGGCGGTTCTCGGCCAGACAGACAGCTGGCAGAGGCAGGTAAATTGGAACAAACGGGAGAATGACTGACAAACAGACAGGAAGGGAAGGATGGTGTCGTCGACAGCAGTCGGGCGCGCAGGGAAACGGGCACGAAGTGACGGAAGTGGAGAGTCGGTTGATGAGGTTAGAGGCTGGGAGATGACCTGCTCTAATTGATGGGTTGCTTGGCCCCCCTGTCCAATCCATCCGACGTCCACCTCTGGCACATTGAAACGGCCGGCCCAAGCAGGTGCTGCACCCAAGTGGGTGGAACCCTCGAAACCTGTACGGTAGATCCCGAGCGTTACCCCAAAGCTGGCTGCATCACAGCTGCTTTTTGGACATCTATTACAGCGGAATTCTCTCTTTCTGGGGACAGCCCTACTCCACGATTACATCAGACTTCTTTTGTTTTACTTTTGGCCGGTGTGCACCATACTCGGTTCTGCGTCCCCGTCATTCCTCCCCTAGCGTCTCGTTCGCTTGAGAGATTATTATATCACATGCCGTCTCCACCACGGCTGGTCCTCCTCCTTGGTCTTCGCAGCCTGGTCTGGCTCCCTATGTTTTCCCTACACTAACCAGCCTATTTTGCTACTCAACCTGTTTTGAAGACTTATTCATCGGGCGCACAGCTTCTGCCACGGGGATAGCATTTATTTTGTCCTGTTTATCGATAGTTTTCATTCTGTTTGGTTGCGGGGGTGATAAACCACAATCCGCAAAGGAACTGCAGAATGAGTTGCAGTAGAGTGGTGTACAGGAGTAGAGACTGCTTGCGTCAAGTCTATAACTCTTCGCATACATGGGATGAAGGCGATGGGCGATGGCAGACTATTTCGTGCAAAGAGTGATGGGACCTGATCCACACCCGGCTCCCTGGCCCACTCGGATACATGTCTCTCCAGTGCTAATGTCTCGTCGCATTTGAGACCCTCTTCATGGCATTCTGAAGAATCGGCAGATCATCCAATCTCCCCCTTCAAGCTCAGTTGTACTTCCCAAGGGCTGGCTTGAACGCCTCAAACTGAGCGAAACCCTTCACCTTGGGCGTGTTCATCGGCGCCATTCCATGGTCCCCCTTCTTCAGCGCCTCCAGGTACGCCGGCCTCTCAGCAACATCCTTCAGGTACCGCAGGATGTTCGGGTACGGGCCCAGGTCCACGACCGGGGCGAACCCCCGCATCGTGGTAAGCGAGAAGACGGACATGATGTCGGCCGCGCTCAGGTGCTCCCCGGCGAGGAACTTGTTACCCGCGAGCCGGTCGTCCAGGAGCTTCAGCGCCGTCTCGTTCCTCTTGCTGAACACCTGGACGATGGGGGTCTCCTCCGTCATGCCGGCGAGCAGGAACGTCATGAGCCTCGAGACAGACGGCTGTAGCGAGCCATTGCCGAAGTGCAGCCACTGCAGGTATTCGCCGTAGTCCTTGTCGTCAGGCGTCCGAATGAGCCGCGGCACGCCGCTGCCGGGGGCGGTGTTGCCGCCGTGCACTGTGAGGATGTAGTCCACGATTGCGCCAGACTCGGACAGGCTCACGGGTGGCGAGACGGTGGTGTCCTTGAAGTATGGCGCTGTGCCGAAGGGGTTGACGTCCTTCAGGTCTTGTGGCGCAAGGGCAGTCACGGGATCCCTCTCGTGGACATGCAGTGTGTATGGGACTTTGAGCTCCTGGTTGCTGTCAGCCGGTGCATCGGGGAGGAAGGGCGATGTGAATACGACACACCTCCAAGAGCCACACGACTCTCTCTGACTGAGAAAGGTGCAGATGGTGTAGTTCCAGAGACATTGCGGCAGATCGTAAGTCTTCCTTAGTGGTGTTCTTCGAATACTCTTTGATGCCACGACTTGTGAAGTGTTTGACTCGTCAATTGGGAAGTTGATGATCCGGGAGCTTGAAGTTTAATGTAGATACTTGGCTGCGGCTGTTGGCAATGTCTCCACTTCTTAAGGCGTTCCCAGTCCCGCTGTGCCGTCGGGCGGGCGTTGGAGTTGCACCGCTACCAACAGGTATGACTTCACTCTGCGGTTATCAGCTGTTCTGCCGCGGTAGTTCATCCACCACGGACGGTTCCAAATGCATCAATGTGGTAAGACTTATGTTCAGGCCCACTAGCCCGGCGATTCCACATCCCCCGACTGCCGTACTCAGTGGAGATGCCGCTGCAGATCGGCACCGCGTGGGCGAATTCCAAAAAGAAAAGTGGACACGTTCTGGAGCGTCCCTGCGTTGGTTCCTTCCGAGCCTCCGTTTGATGCTCTGGCCGACGCATCCGACACAGCTGAGGACATGCATGACAGCCCATGCACCAACTCACAGTAGAGCGTGTCCAGACGAACAATGATTTGCTCGTCACAGCACATGTTGGTCTTGCCTGGAAATTAAGAGACGATCCCACAACTACCGGTCACGGCCGAACCAAAAGGCGAGTCTGGCATGGCCGTGATGTTGAAGCTGCACGTCTGCGCCAGGTGCTTTCCGCGATTCTTCCGGCAACATGCTGTCAACAGTAATTGCCTTGTCAGTGATGTGCTCCAGTGGCTCTCCTAAGGCCTCGTTTCTAGATGTTGAATCGTCTGTTATTATAATCTTATTGTCTGCATATATACATGATCACTCTATGCATCCTATTTCCCATCTCCCTGCTTCGCCGGCCCGTCCACGGCATCCTCGCCGATAGACTCGACGCTCAGGTCCGCCGCCGTGCGCGTGATCTCGTGGCTCTTCTCCAGCTTGGACAGCACCATCCACGTCGGCGCGACGCTGAGCAGGAGCACGCCAAAGTTGATGCCGATGCTGACAAAGTGGTTGACCTTCGCCTCGCTCTGCATCGCCCACGCGACAGTCTGCCCGAGCGCCTCGAACCCGCGGAGGATGCCCGTGTGCCGCGACACCGACGACAGGTCCGTCGTGTACTGGCCCACGAGCCAGTACAGGAACTGCTGGAACGCCTGGCCCGCGAATTGCCAGAAGAACACCAGCGCGTACGAGGCGCCGAAGCCGCCCTTGAACCAGTCGTGCACAGGCGCCGGGTCCGCGTCGTAGTACTGCTTCTGCAAAATAATGGCCCAGATCCACGTCCCCGACAGGAGGATCACGATGGCGGAGAAGGCGATCTTGGCGCGCGTCTTGATGTGGATGCTCTGGCGGTCCAGCAGCGAGGCGATGATGAAGGAGCTGAAGATGCCGGCGAAGTTGGTGAAGAAGGACGAGAAGGCGCGCGCCCGGACGGTGAAGTATGAGGTGAGCCACGTGCTGAGGAGGCCGTTGAAGAAGTAGCTGATGAAGAAGGCGGGCAGGAGGAGGAGGATCCGGGGGGACTTCAGTAAGTCCCAGACGGCTTTGAACTCGGCTGCGAACGTCGGCTCCCTTTGGGTCACGACCCGAGTGCCATCCTTGCGCCAGACCTTCTCCGCGGGGCTGAGGAGTACAGCGATAGGCAGGCCCAAGCACATGATGACGATGAAAGCAATGTAGGTCGAGGGACTGACGGAGCCAGAACTTGACTTATCCGCGTTCAAGCCCAGGTTGATTGCTCCGCCCACGATGGGACCAGCAGCCTTTGCCGTTTGCCATACAGCAAGATAGAAGGCTCTGTCTTTTGGGCTAGGATAACCGATGATGATGGCTGCTTCAGCCGCCCAGAAAAATCCGGCAGAGATACCGCACAGGGCACTGCCGAACAGCATGAACCAGGTCACGGCCGAAGTACTGTTCACGTAGAGACCGGCGCCGTAGATGGGATATCCAATACTACCCAGGGCCAAGCCCCACTTCAGGCCGATGCGGTTGTTGATGGCGCCGGCGGCGATGCAGACCAGGAAGAAGAGGCCGTAGACGAGCGCATTAGCGGCCGACACCGCGTACGGCTCTGCCGCTCCTCCAGCTCCGAGATTGTTGAGGGCATCCCACATGCCCGGGGCCGTAAAGGAAACGCCGCATGCCACGAGGATCTGGAATGGCACGGATCGGTAAATTGAAACCACCTTGCTTGGCGGCGCCACGGCGGACCCATGTTCGCTGTCGTGGATGCTTCGCTCGGCCGTCGGGTTCCCCATCTCGGCGGTGGTCACGGAGTCGCAGATGGGCAGGGTTCCGTAGTTTGTCGCTGATGTGCACCCTTTTAAGGCTCGTGAATCTGGATGTACCATCGTGGCCCTGCTGCAGCCGCGTGCATGCGAGCGAGTTGACTTTTATTTATATCAGGTCCCCGAGAAGCTCCGCTGGGTCGTCAATTATTACGCTATAACTGGAGGTTTTTAGGTGAGATTTTTCAAACGCCGTCTCAAGGCGCGATCACGCAATCGGTACCCACTCTAAGGTTTTCAGAAAAACGCCTGTTTCGGACGCTCTAGTGCTGGAGCCGCAATTATTATGGCATAATAGATGCTACGCATTCGCCACAAGGCATTAAGAGAACCCATAAGTAATTACGCTCCAGTACAGGCTTGTCTCGGCGTCTTGATCCTTTCAAACGTAATAAAAGAGGCATTTAAACCAACAATACAGTGATATCTATGTTCTCTATCGCGCATTTAGAGCCTTCCTGGTCGACATTTTGGAGTGCGTGTGCGGGTGATTCTCGAAGTCTCGCCTCCCTTAAATGGCCTGGATTGCTCATATTCAAGTGTTGTGTTGATAGAAAGAGGCTTATTGATTCAGGACACTCTGAGGAGCATCAAGTCTGGGTACAAGGTTCGTGCTATCAATTACTACGCGTATTTCAGTGTGGAAATGTCGGAAACGCTCGGCCAAACCACAGCATGCGATATCAGCATTCATCACGCCATCCACAGGGAGCCAGCTTCAAGGCATGATTCTATTGGCAATTGCCTAGAGGTATGAGCATATAATGATGTTATTTAGGGACTCATTAAGTCGCATAGATTCAATTGCGAAAGGTTCCCTGGGGCTTCAACAAAAACAGTACGCTCATTTTTTTCTTTCCTCAGAAACAAACACGTTGAGAGCTTGCACATATTTACTACATCGTCAGAAGCAAACAGCAACGGTACGTGGAGCAATCTGCTATGATAGAATTCGAAGCAGAAAACCTGACTTAGACTCAAATGTTGCCTGGCCAAGCGTTGGACTGGTTTCGGGACACTGCATGAGCTAGACCGACACAGCTGGGTGCAGCAAGCCAGTGGTAAATCTTATAGCTTGGGTCAATAGGAAATGGTACCTAGTTCAGGGCAAAGATCAGAAAAATGCGACACCATGAACTGATCACCCTGTTTTGTCTAGCCCGGCGTGACGGATATCGCGGTCAAGATTCATCCCATCTATCCTGGAAGACGACGTCAAGACCAGTATCTTTGTGTCAAAGGATCATCTGCGTGTGTTTCTTGTTTTGAAATCTGAGATTTGATTTGGACTTTTATAGTCCCGCAGTATGCTGATGAGGTTGGGCTTAGATGTAGCGCCACAAGAGAGGACCATGGCGACTTGAGGAGCCAATATGGCGGTGTGGGTGTCTACGGGTGGTGAGAAACAGAAATCTTTGATACTGCATATCCAAGATACAGAAAGTTTGGATAGGTATCCAAAACTGGCGGTGTGTAACCAGCCTCGCAGTGCAGCAGGGGTTCTGGACAAAGAAGTTCGGTTAGTTGCGCTGCCAACGCATCCTGACGCTCAAATCTGAGATACGATCGCGAACATGAACAATTTCCCACTGACTTACTCATTTCACCATGAATAATCCTCTTGCTATGCAAATGGAATGAGATCACGAAATTTGCAGGCCATTGCTCTTCCGGTATCGTTGTTTGACACCGTCTGACCATTCGGGGTTGGATATATCCTTTTGTTGGGCCTTGGAAATCATCCAGGAAGCTCAGTAATTTTACATTCTGCCCCTGAACACAATTTTCCATTAATTCTTTGTTTTGGGTATTAGGGTCACTGTCGACTCCCCCGACGATGGATCATCCTGTGAACGTCGACGCTCTTGAGGAGCGGTGGCTCCAGCGGTTCAATGAATTTCAGCATATCAAATCCCAAAGGATTGCACGCCAAATTGTTGCGAGAGATGAACTTGACGCAGCGCAGAGAGAAATAGACCACGAAATCTCTAACATCCAGAGTGAAGGGAACCAGAGCATCGAAGCCATAGCAGGAGAAGCCGACGCAAAGATACGGCAGATCAAAGAGCAACTCCAGGCAGAGATCCAGCGGCTCCAGCATGACGCCAAAAGGAAGACTACAGAGATCCACGAAGGGACCAAGAAAGACCTTGAACTTCTCCAGGTCGATTCTCAGAGAAAGACCCAGGAGCTGAAAGACAAACGCATGGCGAGAAAGCGCAAGCATGAAGATGACAACCAGGAGATTGAGAGAGAATTTGTCACACGCTTAAAAGCTCTAGAAACGAGCTTTGTGCCTTCAGTATGCACAGCTTCTCGGATATCGTGTGAAGAAACAAGAGCTGACCAGATCAGGCATTGCCGGAGACACCGCCGCCTTCCGTGACCTCAGAAGTGCCAACTAATTCCCTGTCAGTCACCAAACCGTCGACGATTTCATCAACATCGACTGATTCCGAGCCAATTGAAGGCCGCGCAGCAGAAAACTCAGCAGAACAATCGGCATCAGAGCAAAGACCAACCTTGATTTCCCTTCCACCGATGCGCTCGAGTGAGCATACGGATTCTTTGCAAGAGTCCCGCGGTCCGGACACACCGGCCCCCCCTGGCAAAAAACGACGCTTTGAGGGATTTGCAAAGGATGGCTGCGTTACATGCAAGGGTCGAATTTGGAGATGCGATGGGGCGAAGCCAATATGCGGCAAATGCAAAGAAGATGGACGGGTCTGCACCTGGCCTCAAGCGAGGTCTGCTCAACAGCCAGTTCATCAGCCCCAACGCGACAAGGACGACGCAATTGAACTGCGTGGCGGAGTTGAGGTCCCTCTAGCAACGAATTTGAGGCCATCAAATACCGACTCCACCGGCCAAGTCCGTCCCGACCTCTCGCCGGCATTTGCTTATGATGCGAGGCGGCGGCCGTCACAAAGATTGGTAAGACTGAACCATGAGGCAGATCGGGTGCGTATATGCGCGGAAAGCTGCATCCATATTTGAGACATTCCTTTGCTAACAATGATCAGGCTGAACTCCCTAGACAGAATGCACCGATAGCCTCAGGATCGACCCATCACGAGCCCCCCAACTCTACTCAGGGACAAGGTAGCTTCGTGGACCAGAGTTTGTCCAACACGTACCCCCGACCAGCCTCATCAGAGGCTTCGTCACTGCCGTCGAGACCGCAGACCGAGCGAAACTTTCAACGATCTGGTAGTCTTACTGCTGGAAGAAGGATCACATTCAGCGAAGTCTTCAAAAACGTTCAGAGAAAAGATTCAAAGGAGAAGCACTTCATCGTAGAATTCCCTAAGCAGAGCAAGAAGTGGTACATCCTACGGTGCGACGAGCACGACATGAACTTCGGGGATAATCCATTCACTTCAGCCGGCTGTCACATCGACTCCGAGGCTCACGGCTGTATCCCGCGCAGCTACGAGAGCTGCATCTCGGAGCTGGGAGTGCTCGTGCTTGACTGTACTCCCAAGCGCGCGAAGAGGAACAACAAGGCTTACAAGGAGGTCCTAAAGGGCGGATACGAGCCAAAGCAGTGGAACACCAAACTTGGCAGGGATCATAGATCTAAGACCGCCCGAATCCGCAAACATGGCTCAGCCGGGCCCAAACCAGATCACACTGGGTCGCGGCTGGCCGAGCTGGTCAAGCCGTTTGAGGGAATCGTCAGCCCTGTTCCAGGTGAGGTGTATCAGGGAGCTCAGCAAAGGCCGGGGCGCATGGAGCCTCAATGGTGTCTGGCAGTGTGTCTGCCTCTCAAAGACTGGTAATTATGCTTCTTTTCATATTCCCGGTCCAGTATCTATAGCGTCATGTCAATTCTCGGGGATCATATATCCTCTGAGCACACGAAAACTTCTCGATCAGTGTCTACCCCTTCCCCAAGTTTTCAAATGCTCACACTATTTCAATGTAGGGAAAGCATTGGAATGACTGGGAGTTTGCACCAGAGTGGCCTCGCCAAGAGCATGCCGACTTGCTATCAACGCGGAATTCTCGACGACCCTCGGCCGCGTGCCTCTGATTGGGCCGAGGGATTCCAAAATGGTGGTCCACGGATGAGAGAGCGAAATTTTCCGTTTCTGCTTCTCAGACCGAGTATCAAGATACCTCCATGGGAAGAGGAGTTCATGCTACCGCCTGACAAATGGTATTTCGCCTGGCTAGACGCAGGCAGCTTACGTGATCGATGGTATCATCATTTGTCTACAACGCACCCTCCATCAATGAAAGGCATCGATGATGGCTATGAAGTTGCGCGTCAGTTTCGCCGGCGGCTTGAAGCAGTCCGCGCGGCTCACCGTGAGAGTCGAAAATTGAGGGTCACGTCCATTACGGATGGCAGACAAGGTATCCAAGATCAAAATAGCCCGGATACTCGGGTTCAGAAGGCCGTTGACGGCAACTTTCAGGGGCCGGTACGTACTAGTAGTTGAATGTACTTAATTACAACAAAATGGACTACGCTGACCATCATGAGGTAATTACTAGTCTGAGATCGATATCGAATCGAACACTTTGGGCAATGAGTCACTGTCCGGGAACGTCACTTCAAGGAAGCCCGAGGGCAACGTACCCATTCATGGGCGACAGCGATTCAATGCAAGTGATATTGAAGGAATTCAGGACCGCGAATTGATCCAAGACGTTATCGTGATTTCCTCACCAGATTACGACGAGCCGGAGAGCTCCCTCAGCCCGGTGCCGAGCACGGTTGTTAGCGACCCATTCGACCCGTCCTACAGCCCGAAGTCACCCTCCTCAGACGGTCGAAACGGATCAGTCGATCTCGCAGTCCTGGACGATGACTTCGACATTGGCGACTATAACGATCCTCCTAGGTCACCCAGCAACAATAGCTATGGTCTCGACGGTTCTGAGTCTGACAGATCCCGGCACGAGACCGTGGGCAATGGCTCCGCTGGCCCTGCCAGGTCACCGACGGCGGTTGATGAACTGAGAGCAATACAGGCCGAGATGATTCCTGGCTATGAAGGAGATGATGTCACTAGGGAGCAGTCCACCGGGGCTACGGCGCGGTCAGGCCCGCCTTTGTTGTTCCCGGGTCTACCCACACGACACCCGCCTGAAGAGGACACGAGTTCATGATCAAATTGGGTCCGCCATGGGAGCCTGCTTGTCTTGTATATTTGGTCGAGTATTTGCATTGCTTAGACAGAAAAAAACATGAGAACAGTGTGTTGTCTGAAATTACATGAAAATTGCTAGTGATCTAAGTTACCATCCGTCCTAAATGCTAAGGTATCATCTCATTGATCCTTATCTTCCTATGCATACAAATTTTCCATACTGGTGAAGTCAGCTGCCAGATCAACTTTATGGAAGGCGACTCAAAAATGACAGCCGGACTTATTTTCTGAAAGAACCGATTTACTAACAGTGGTGGCACACATGGCAATCTCCCATATATCACATCACAAGAACAATAGAAAATCACCCTCACGGCATCTGAGAGAGAAATCCACTCATGACAGCGCTGTATACGCAGACAAAGACGACCTGACGCGCCTCATCGGCCTCAATGACCCGAGCGAAAACGCTGATCAAAAAGCACATAACCAACACCAGAGCCATTCTGACATTACGATTGGTATCGAAGTAGCATAGTAGAGCCAGTGGCAACACGAGGAACACACATATCCCCAATAGGAGTAAAACACCGACAACCCAAGAAAGGTCTGCATCTTCGTAGCGCAGGATTTGAAGGTCATCGAATTCGATACTGTGCGATCGGAACGGGCGCTGCGTATGTTACCAGAACGTTGTCCCACAATGAAAATTGGGCTTGGCAAGAGAAATACTGACGAGTAAGATACGTCCCAGTCTTGAGAGTGGCATTGTCGCTTTGACGAGTTTCTCAATGGGTCCTTTAGGCGATGCTAACATCCGGAACTCGTGCCATTCTTTGTTTTTGTACATTTCGGCCTGGCCAGTCGATCGCTGATTAAGCCATAGCCGCAGTTCATCAAGAGTTGATTGCTCTGGACTCTCGGCATTGTCAACTATCTTGGCATGAGCCCAGGCAGAGTCTGTCGCTTTGATATTAACCACGACCTCTGAGCTTGAATAGAGTATAGAAGTTCTTGCCCACCGTATTGTGCTAGGCTTTCTGTCAGACGCGACATCATTCCCTCTAACCTCCCTCTTGCCTCGTCTTTTGGATCCATATTTGAAGACTCGGCCACATTCCCAGGCTCTAAATTCCTCATGAGTGTTTGTATTTCCATGCTCAACCTTGAAATTCCCTGGGCTCGGAATTCAAGGGCAAGGGATCGTTCGACCGAGAAGCTCGGATAGAAGGCGAAGCGGCGGTCGTAATCTTTCACACGGGCAAGGCCTTCGGGACCGGAGACCTGGTCTGGGTGGAAAAAGGTCAGTATCATATGCCATTCTATAGGAGAACATTACTCACCGAGCCTTTCATCCTGTGTTTGAACCTCGGATACTTGTGGCGGACCTATCGGCTCGACGGTCCGGCGGGCTTCTCTTCCCGCAACATGGCTCGAGCTTTCTTCCACAAGCTTCCCATGCGAATCGCCCCTTTCAGCCTTATCAAGCACTGAAAGCTCAGTGGGCATCATGATACATGATTGAAGAGAGCGTGGGATGAGGGAACTCTCTCCGAAGCAACACGTTCACCCTCGTTTCTGGTCGTCTGTCTTATACATGCTGCTGAAATGCCCACGTGTGTGCCTTGGGCGTAAGGCTCTGGTGATGTAGAAGCCTTGGGCGGCTTTACTGCTGACTGCATGTCGTTCTACATGAAGTGTCCTTAAATGGACTAGTGCCTCTCAAGTCGGAGGCTCGAAAGGTAAATGTACTGGAGTGTTGTAGCGTTGTTGCGTTACAACGCAGCGGAGAATATCGCACGTGTGCCAAGGGGAATGGTTAAGTTACAACCCCCTGGCACGACAAAAATGCAACACCACTCCGAACTCAAAAAAGGAGCCACTTGTCATCTTCAGAGCCTCACAATTTGGATTAATGTAAGGCCGAGTCTCGATAAGCAAAACGCGCATTCTTGGGATGACTTCCGGGCTGGGGACGGGCCAGTTTTGTATTATTCTCGATCTCGGTATGATCCACACATGGTTTTCGCCATGCTGGTTCGCGTGGGCATCATACATCGCGAACCCGTAGCTATTTATAAGTATTGCTTTACACAAACTCAAAACTTTCTCACAAATGGGACGGTGACGACGTCCTGGCCGATCCGCATCTTCTCCGTGCCATGCATCTCGGAGCAGCAGATGGTCACGTAGGGCTGTGGCCCTACTGCTCTCCGACAACGCTAGTGCTGCCTTCGGAGACGTGGATCTAGGTTTACCAACGCACTCCCAAACGCGGCGGTGAGGATATCCTGGTCGATACGTATCTTTTGCCTGCCACGCATCTCGGAGCAGCAGACGAACAGCGCTACAGCTGCCCTCGGAGACGTGGAATTAGGTTTGCTGCCAGTTACGCATACACGAGATTGCCCCTGACGTTTCCAGCAAGATCTAGGCAGCCGGAGCTTGTTACTGCTGTGTCTGACCAGTCACGGTTTCTCGCGGCTCACGTCACCTGCCAGACCAAACCGCGACCTTCCACCCCGCACATCTTCAGACGGTGCCGCAAATTCCGCGTATCAATCAATCCGACGCCGGTTGCTGTCCCACAATCGAATCCTTCCTGGGCTTGATTCGGAGCTATGATCGTGCTAATCTTATGTGTCCGCCCTACTTCGCCCTACGCGGTACATGTTCGCCAGGCCTATCCCTGTCAAGCCATGCTTCCGGCCCCACCCGGACGGACGGCGTCGACTCATGGAACAGGGCCGGCTCAGTCTTTCATATCCCTGCTGTCCTGACCGTCCTCCTCACCTGACTTTTTGGGCGTGCTCCTGCGGGCTTGGGGTCTTAGCTGAATTGATTCTTGATAGACCAGTCGCACTGAATCTCCAACCACATGATTTAGAGTGGCCTCTTCCTGCCACATTGGCTTTCGCCAATCTCAACGCCACTTCCGATATAGCTCTGGCATATAAGGCTGAGTTTCGGCTCCACCCCTTGAGACATCAGCATGCAAGTCACATTACATGCAATCGCAGTGTTCAACAGGACAGCAAGTCCAATTTGAAATTTTCCTTTTATATGCAGGCAGAACTCTACCCCAAATGTCCCAAATTGCAAATGCACCCAGTCGCCAAAACCATCACCATCCATATTGTATTATTGATACACATGATTTCTTCTGGTACCTCTATCTGAGCGTATAGTACGATTCCGCTATCGGCCTAAGGCATTCTTCAGACAGGGCCTCGTGACGTGATTGGAGCCGATTTCAGGAAGGCTGGAACCGACACGCTCCAACAGAACATTCCGACTCATATGCGCCTCGACGGGAGGTGGTGAGTGATAGATTTGTTTACTCCGAGCTTGCGTACAGTTGAGGAACGAGTGGTACGATCGTCTTCAGAAGTCCATGGTTATTCTCGAAGTTGGCGCGTTTTGCTCAGGTCGGAGAATTCTTGGGTGGGGGATTGGGCTTCGGTTTCTGAATTACGAGAACCCCGTGTCCGTTTCCCCTGTAATTCATGTTGTCAGAATTGGGAGATCGCATTGCCAGTGTGACGTTTTTTGCGAGGTTGTTTTGTCTTGAGAGCGCAAACACAGAAGGTCAAAGAGGCATTAGGTGCTTGGGATAGACATCAAATATACAGCGATGTTATCTTGCAGGAGTAGAAGAGAAGAAAATTAGGGACGGAGTGGTATGTTTCGCAGATGAGGGAGCGTACTGCGAACGGCACAATATATAGTTACAGCTGTAGAGGTGAAGAGAACGGAGCGGAGGACGCGGTGTGCAAGTGGCAGCATCCGTTGGACCGCCGCACACGCCAACAACAGCCCTTCACTATACTGCCGGGGGCGGCCGTCAACCAGCGAGGATACTTGGGACGGCCGGGAAACAGGTACAACTATTTCAATGCCGCGAAGAAGGGAGTGGGTCAAGCCGGGTCTTAGCATCGAGTGCCTTTCTCGGAATGACGCAAGACTCTCAACAATACGGTGTACGGTCTGGGTTGACAGCACTCCGGTATTGGTGAGAAAATTCTTGAAACGGCCTAGGTCAAGGTACAAATCCTTTGCCATGTGATAGAAACGAGATTATCGGCCCCCAACGAGTTGGTCAACAACCTTGGAAAGTTTTTCTCGACATGACGCTAAAGGTTTCCAGAGGCGCCCCTGAACTACGGATGACGGGTGAGCTACGGATGGACTACGGATGGACGGACGGTGTCTGTGCGCCGGCAATGACCTCAGCGAGCTCAGGAACTGCCTCTCGGTAACGTAATCAAAGTGCACTGCACTGATGGTGACCATTCCACGTATCGAGGCTTTTTCTTGCTGTGAAAGTGTACCTACTTTGGATATCATTGGGATGAGACCACAGGTTCATCCCCTTCGGGAGTAGTGCTCATGCATGGATGGATCCAGCTGCTCAGACGGCCTAGCATTATTCGACGAATGGACTTACACGGACAGCTTGAGGACAGCCAAATGCCACCGTGCAGCATGCATCATGCCGAACTACCACCCTCCAAGCCAGGGTTCCCACTGAGCACAGCCACACTCACGTACATGAGACGACGTATTGTGGACGGTCTGAATTCCTCGCAGGACTTATGCCATCCCAATCAGATGTACCGAGTCTGTCTTAAGGGCATGGCGACGCTGAGCAAGTCCCTCCACTCCCTAGACCTCGGACGATTCCCGCCACACCCAGGACCAGCGCCCACGTATCTCTTGGGGACATCACCCCAATGTTGTGACAGATGATGGAGACCCCCAAGTCTCAATCATCCCGTAATTCTGTGTGACATTATGCAGCGGGTCTTTGATATCGGCTGGCAGGTGTCACAATTGCGTCTGTCTGGATTTTGGCGAATATGGTGACCAAGGACGGTGTTGCCGGACTGCAGTTGATTGAGGCAGTCGATTGAGACTTGGTCACGAGTGATAGTGTGTTTGACAGCGGCTGAGTGAGCACGATGCACCTCGAGATTTTGAGTTCTATGTGACAACGGAAGGCCTGCTTTCGACCACGTCGAGCATGGAAAGCTCAGAGGGCATTATTGTAGAGAACAGAGATTCGCAGAGCAAAGAACGAAGGTTACAGAGGTACATCTACCGAGCCATTAATTCACAAACTGGCCAACTCCAATTTACACGCCCAATTCGCATACCCAATTCGCACGCCTTTTTTGCATACCTAAAATCTATTTACACACTTATACCTTATCTAAAAAAAACGGCTAATATACCTAGGTACCTAATATAAGTAAGGCTTATGAATGAAGCGTATGAATTAGGGTACCTAGGTCCCTAGGTATGCAGGTCAGGCACGTAAGCTGGGTGCGTGAGGTGTGACCGCGTTAGGAGGCATGCAAATTGGCCGTGTATAATTTTCAGTTGTGGGGGATATCAGCATGTACCTCTGTACCCTCCGTTTTTGCTCCGCGACTCTCCGTTCTCTTATTGTGTTTGGGAACAAAACAGAGATAAAGGGAACCAGGCCGAGTGGGCATCATGCCTGTGTTGATTGTTTACATATTTGCCGGAGAATATGCCCATGTGCCTTCCTTATGTGGCGAAAGTGAGTCCAAAATCATCCTCTAGCGATGGTACTGCTGGCTGAATATTATGATTTTCACAAATACAGGGTATCAAGTGTACTGCGCAATGGGAGCTGCTTTTTTGCGTCACAATGATGCATTTATTGACCCTATAAATGTACCATCACTACTCCATTAGGAGGCTCGTGTAGCTTAGATGGACTCAACAGCTGTCGCGGTACGACACAGGGAGAAGCTTAGGACGCAGCATGGTCAACACCATCGTAGGCTCAAATTCTCACCCGGGATAATTATGAGGGCCTTGGGCATCACGTGTATAGTTCCAACCAGGATGTAGGCGATGCTTGATTTCCTTCTAGTGTTCAACAAGACAGCCATCCTAGTTACGATTTCATCTGCGCATTGATGGATATAAATACGATTTCAGCTCAAGTAACACAAGTATTCAGTAGCAACAGTCTAAAACCCCAATATTCCACAACCTCGTTGAAGACCAATATCATTTGTTCCCCCACGTTTAGATGTGACCTGGTTGCCTTTTCCATCAAAAGGATTCTCGACGCAGATTCCAATCAGATACTAAGACTCATCAAAGGTCAAATAGAATAAGCCAACCGTGATTAAGTGGTCAACTTAATTCCATCGTGATAAGAAGTCCTGTGCAGAAGGGTGTGAGTACTCATATAAGTATGTATGCACTTAGAAAGCGAGTATTACGAACACGATCAGGTATTCGGGAGTTATTTGCCGATTAATGCAAGTCGCATTCGAAAGTCGCTGGGAATTGCCGAGCTGTGAGATGCCTAGGTTGCGGATCAGGCTTCGGATCAGGCTTCGGCTCAGGCTTCGGTGCCTGTATGACAATGACCCCGTGCCCGTTGCTCTTGCGGCTCATGTTGGTAAGACTAGATGATTTATGCCTTGAGGAGCAATTGGTGTCCAGTGTCTGGTGTGTCTCAATATCGCAAACCCAAATGGAAAACTTAATGAGGCATAAAACGGTACTAGTATGCTCACCAGCGACGACTCCAGGTGCCAGATGTCAAAGGCAGTGAACTGGCTTGGTCGAAGGAGATGAGGTAAATGGGATTGGCATGTGTCGCAAGTGACGAAGCGGTGTTGTACTTGGGAAATGAGGGGCTTATAAATGGCTATGAGAATAGAACTAAGAACCATGATCGCCGCGAAGGACCTGCTACAATAGCCGGAGGCAAATCACACGAGCCGCTCAGGAATCGACGAGCCTCCGCTTGGATGGCACAGGGATGCTCAGACAGCTTTTCACCTTGCGCAAATGACCAATCAGTCACAGTCTCCTATAAGCCTCGTACACCGACGGAATCCTGGTTCAAGGTCATGACTGAGGGGACGATGTAGATGCTTCGCCTCTCGCAAAGCTTGGCAAGTACATCCGAAGAAGATAAATTACCCAGTCGGACCCAAATTGTCACGGCGTGTAAATGAATCAGTAACGGCTCTTTTGAAATTGTCAAAGCAGGTCCTTGTGCATAGGCGGGACGTATTTCAAATTGAAATCCTCTGGCAGCTTTGAAAACTCATGGTGATAAAGCATGTAGTCATAAAACCTCTCGGCGCAATAAAGATTTAAGAGTTGTGTTTCGGTCATACAACTGTCTACTCCTTTAGCCATTCATTGCGCAAGGCATCGAGCCACTCTTTTCTCAGCCTTGGAAGCCCGCCCGAGGAATCGAGTATAACATCGTCGATATTCAACTGGATTGGCCACGCCTGAAACCAGGAGTGATCAGGGTTACAGCGCCGTTCTTCAAGACTGGAATTCTTGGCCTTGTCGAGGCATGCCGCGCAGAAGTTGATGTGGTAGCACACTTCACAAAAGAACCTGTACTCTTTTGTAAGTTCTGCGGAAACTGGAGCAGTTGTTTGCTGAAGACTCTCAACTCACATGGTTCCGGTATCCTCGGCATCAAGTCCGCAGCCGGCACAAGTGTAGTTCCACGCGTCTGATGCGAGCTGCAGTGTTAAGCTGGAAGTTTGCGTCGTTTTCTCCAGTGTATTGCGCCTCTTGACTAGCGAATCATGCGGACCAACAAAAGGTGTCTTGTAACCCTCCACTTTTGACTCTTTGGCGCATGTCGTCGTCGTCTGATGTTGGATAGCGTCGGTCTCCCCGAGAGTGCGAATTTTGTTCTCCTCTTCAAGTTTTCGCTCTGCATCTCTCTGTTGCGACTTTCCCGCTATGTACTTCTCAAGTGTCCCAAAAAGGACAGCAAGTATAAGCCCAGCGTTCTTGCGGTCGCCGGCCTGGAGTAAGCTGATAGCAAGCTTTTGACAAGCGGC
>JACBFG010000014.1:623830-692048 GCA_013435955.1 Diaporthe sp. HANT25 | reverse complement strand
CCACACAGCTGGAGGAGCTTTTTCGTAGTCCCGCAGCCATCGCCCATAGAGGAGCGAAGGGTATCCAGGTGTGTACAACGCGAATATGTCTCCATCTCCGTCGGGGTCCACAGCCGTCGTTGATGCGAGTTGCTTCAGTTTCGTCACAGCCTCGTTTGTCTCCGCATTGGCTGTTTAGGGCTTTAGTGAAATGTAAGTCCGCATACCGGATTGTACCCACCTTTGTAGTTCTGGACCGCCATATCAAAGTAAACTTGCGCTATGCTGTTGGTGTATATGATCTTCTCGCGTGCCCATTGTCGTCGGATGACCGTACTGGCCGTGCTCAAGCGAGATAAAGCCTCCTCCCAGAGACGGATAGGCTCGTCGTCTTCGTCGTATATTCGATGCCGGATCTCCCCAAACATCAGCAGCTTACTGACCAAACACATCTCGTCGCCAGACTGTCCGACAATCTTCAAAGCTTCGTTCATCGCATCGAGAATGAATGCGGGCTGGCCTTGAGCCCGGCAAGCGCGTCCCATGTGCGGTGGCACGTCATACTCGCTCAAGTAGTTGACCAAGCACGAGACGCCATAATAGTTGTAGTCGTCGCTCAAACACTTGAACATTTTCACGAGCTCATTCCAATCCTCGGTTTGGACCAGACAACGCACGTACGAGTCTACAGCGGGCAAGCTGGCCGTGTTCTTCTCCCATGCCCTGGTTGACGATTGTCAGCAATCCTATTTGCTCACCTGTCCGAAAAGTCGACGGGGGGTTACAAACATCTTTGCTGTTTCCAGAGCGCCCGCATAGTCGCCCAAGTTCTGCTTCCATATCGCTATGTAAGAGATAAGGTATGCATCGATCGAAGTAGTGAGACCGTTCGTTTGATAGAATGCTTCCAGTGCCTTTTGCATCCATTCTATGGCAGTCTCATACCGACCTTCGTCGCCTACGCTTCGTGCCATGGCTTCCATTGCGACCCAAGCCTCGGAGTCCTGTCATATGTTAGCGAATGCGTGGTTACTTCACGGCCATCGGTTGGTACGAAGGATTGATGTGACGTACCAATTCGATCGCCTGGCCCAAGACATGCTGCGCTCGCTCTGCTTCGTTTGCTTCATACAGGATCCAACCCAAGCCTGTGTACCAGTGAGTCGTCTTTGGGAGTTGGGTCCACCCCGCGAGATCCTCAATCTCATCCGCACTCATAGAGGCAAAGTCACAGTCCCGGGCACATATCCAATTCGAGAGTTTTTCCGATATCTTTCCATGCTCATCCAGGGATCTGTAGCCCTTCAAGAACCAGACTTGAAACTGAGATTTGTCGAGATAGGCCTCGTCCCCCCAACCCTTTTTGGTTAGCCAGAGCTTTCCCGCCATCATCGCGAGTGGCTTCAGGAGTTCTGGAACCGAGACCGAAGCCTCACGCATCCAAGTTTTCTCGGCTTCGCTGATACCCTGCAGGCTGTCTACCATTGAAAACCAGCGCTGTATGAGGGATGTGGTTCGATTGTTGGCCAACCATAGGCTCCAAAAGGTGTCGCATTCACCCAATTCGCGATCAAGAAGCGCGGCAAAGAGCGTTCGGCATCCGGATTCCTCGTCTACGTAAAATTAGCATCTGAGTCCTTCATTTTTATCTTGGGGATCTGGATGCAAGCTTACGCATCAGCCAGTAAAGTTCTTTCAAAATATGGGCTTTCGTAGCGTCATCTATGCGTGCCTTATCCACAGCGGCGAGGTGACTGAATATGTGGAATGCCGGGTATGCGACATAGTTCTCGATAAACTCTCCTGGTTGCAACAAATCAGTACGAGGACTAGTTTCACATGCACATGTTGACCGGAACATACCCTTGCCCAGGGCGGCACGGAGGACCTCGAAGCCCTCCATCACAAGCTGTAAGTCAACGCTGTGGATGTCGATAGTGATGGGTAACGGCTCTTTGAGACGCCTTCCAGGATCGCCTTCTTGAACGAGGAAGTCACGAAATCTTTGGTGGCTGAAGTCTACCACGGTGTGCTTTTGGGCCCAAGTGTATCGTTGGTCGGCTTCGGAAATCTTTGGGCTTTCGGAATGGGGCTTACGGTCTGCCTCTTCATCACCCTCAGATTTCTCCTCGTCAGCGAATTCTGTCTCATCATTGTCATCTGCAATAAAGTCTCCGAGACTGGAATTGTCGTCGTCGTTTTGGCCTTTACTCGACGACACTTGGTCGCGGCCGTCGTCGGAGTAAGTGTTCAGATTGTCGTCATTATCAACATCTTTGGCATTCCACCTATTCGGATATCGGAGGCGAAATATCGAGGAGAATATTCCCCGCACGTGATCCCACAGAAACCAATTTATTCGTGAGGAGCCGAGTCGAAGTATAACGTCCAATTCACCAAAGCTGAGCGGCCTCCTGGCGAAAGCTACCCAGGCAAGGAGCCGATTGGCCACCTCCACATCGATTTGCGGACCTCGAGATAACCTGTTGAACACCGAGTGTATCATGTCATACAGATCAACAGGAGGGTTGGCGAGAATTCTGTTGATCTGTGACTCGTCCTTGGCCTCCATCTGGTCCAGAAGCAACTGTGCCTATATTGGGTCCCACGAACTCAGCCTGATTGATAAATAGCATTACCGAGAGAATACATACCCAGAGAAATATTTCACCAGCACCGTCCAAGACCTTGCGGTGGATTCGACGGGCGAACTTCTTGGCCTTTTCTGGCCCTCCTGGCCTCTTACGCCTCATGACTTTGACTATGTCAAGTTCTTTCACCCTGTTGGCGATATAATTGCTCATGTCTTGATGGTTCTTCAATGACGAGACCTCGATGATCTTCTCCTCCCGCTCGATATTCACCTTCCTCAGCTCGTCCCTCAAAGTTGTCCGCCCGAAGACGGCGAATTGAATCCGGTGGGGTTCTCCACTCCGTATCCGGGAAACGTAATCTTTCATGAGGCGCAAGATCCTCCGTTGCGCGTCGAAGCCGGCCTCATCTAGACCATCGAGCACCAGAATAGCCTTGCGGCCGTCGCTCAGCGGATTTTGGTAGTAATCCAGGAACAGGCTTTCCCACGTATCCTCTGCGCGTATTACCTTTCTATCATCTTCGCAAGATCTGGCAGCGTGGTTCCGAAATGCATCATCTGTTTGTTGTATCTGCCAGGCCATCGTCTTGAACATGGTGTTGGGGTTACGGAGGTCCTCGGCATTCTCCTTGATGAAGAAGTAACCCAGCGAAGTCCCAGAGTACGTCTCTGAGTTCGATTCGAACTTTTCGTGGAGCAAGCTGATTAGCCAGGTGGAAAGCATAGTCTTTCCCGATCCAGGACCACCAAAGATCCAAAGTATGGGAGCCTCATTTTCCATCCAGTAGCGGAAGAACACTTCGTTCTGAAGCCATGAGCCGCTCCCTTGAAGCAGTCTTCTGCGGAACCAGGAATACCAATCATCAGTACTTGCTACGGCCCCCGACTTGAGCGTATGTTTCAGGTTCTCAATAAGTCGAGTGTCAGCCTGCAATTTGGTGTTTTCCTGAACCGTAATGGACAGCTGCTTGAAACCCTCCTCGACTCCCTGAACTTTCTCCCTGGTCTCGACTCCAAGTCTTACTGCTTCTGTGACTTCCTTATACGTCAGTGCAACGACTAGGCGTTGCTCGTTCGTAAGTAACTTGTTCAGATCTTCCACCAGAGCATGGGTTGTCTCGTCTTTGCCGATGAATGACACACGGAGGTATTCGCCTACGTGCTATCAGCCTCCGATTTGGTAAATTGAACAAGCAGTGATCATGGGAGGAGGAATAGAGATATTGTACTAACGGAATCTATTCCTTTTGATCAACAGCTCTGATCTGCCTATGACGCGAAGTATACTAAAAGAATGCAGAGATTCGCACCCCCAAAAACAGAGGGCGCACCCCTAAATCCAACCACTTCTTGTCACAAGAGGGGGTATAGAGACAAGGTAGCTGTCCTTAATATGTTAATTGAAAATAAGTTAGCGTTACCTTTTATGTAAGGGAAAGCTCTGTCTAGGATCAGAAGGCAGAGGTTTAAATACTAAGGGTGTGGGGCCAGTGCCATAGTAACTGTGCCAGTAGTGAATTGGGGCCTTTTGCACACATACACTCTTACTTTTAAGGCAATTGTATGGAAGAATGTAGAGATTCGCACCCCTAAAAACACCCCCTAGAAAAAAGGGTATACCCTAAAATTCAACTACTTAATTCATATGTAATTATAAGGCCTTACCTAGGTAGACTAATATATTTACACTATATCCATTAAATTAATCAATTGTAGTCTTGAGTTTGGTGTTAGAGGCTAGGGCAGGGGGTGTGCCTTCTGTTTTTGGGGGTGCGAATCTCTGCATTCTACTAAAAGACTTTCAGCAGGAAATCATGGACTAATAGCAAGGGTCTACTTACAAGGCCAAGATCAATACAATCTTGCGCTTGAGCGCACTGTTTATGGGATTCGTTTCGTAAATTTGAAGTCGCTCACAGAACGCCCCAAGTTCGCCGTCGGACACAAGGCTTTCGATCCAATCGTACGCCTGTGTCACGCCCTGAGAAGACTACGGAGCATCAGACACTCATTAGTTGCTTGACCAATTCGGTCCATTGCGGACAATCACAGCTGACTTACCGAGACGAGGTGTAAAATGCTCGTCAACAAGATAGTTGCAGGGGTTCCCAATGGGCTGGAAGCGCTTATGATGGAGCTCACGAGCTTTCCCGTTGTCACGATGGGTTCGACGAAGCGCTTTAACCTCGACCATAGCGTCTTGTTCCTCTCTCGAAACGACTTGAATTCCACGCCTCTCTCCTCGATCAGACGCAGGAGATCCTCTGCATTGTGGGGCGGTTCCTTCTCCGACACGAGTTTCAGCGGATGGTCGCACTCGCGCTCGTAGGCTTTGACGGCCTCCTCCCAGAATGGGCCGAGGTCATCCAAGTTGTCATCGACCATTTTAGGCTTTCGTCATTCAATGACCGATGTCGAGCATTTGCATCTATGCAGAAGTTAAAAGACAAAGTACGTCAAGGAAGTGGTACATTATATCTGCACAGCCTCGCAAGGGCTGAAACTTTAACGTTTGAAAGCCCCGGCACTTTAATGTGCAGGAGCTGTTACACTGTGGGGTTGGTAATCCTTCACAACTCCTCCGGTGTTTACAGGGCTACCTTCAGCTGGGCGGATGTGCTTCCAGCGTGGGGAAAAGTACATGCCGCCAGTACGGTACCTTTTGGAGTGTAAGAATTTAGCGCAGTCCATGCAGCATATCGTCCACATCTTCAACCCTGTCCAATAGAGTCGCTTCAATGAGCACGCATGTAGCATTAGGATCATGGAATGACACATGAGCTGCTGCGTTGCTTTTGAATCATAATTGTCGCAGATTCACTGTCTGTAATACTTTTTGTTAATATCGAAGTGCCCAGGTGGTTTTCTGCCGTATCGCAACACTGATGCGATGGCCCATTCCGGGCGCACGCCGCTAAATCGGCGGATGAGGAGTAGCCACGTTCAGCCGGGGAGGATCCCCGTTGTATGCTCCAACGAAGCTTGCGAGCATGCTGCGGCGGTTCCTTACGGGGACATATCGCGCGATCCACAGACCGAGAGCAGTCGCGTTCAGCCGAGGGGCTCTCGCGATCTTCGCTTCAAAAGGTTCAAAGAATTCAAAGAAGACCACGAGACTGATGCGATGTTCCCTTTTGAGTATACGCCACTCAGCCGGCAGACAAGGAGCATTCGCCTTCTACGCTTCGAAGATGAGAGCCGCACCACGGCAAGCACACGCCTATCCTGCGTGATGGAGACCTTCGAGCTAGCCCAGTGCCCACCGTTTGTTGCGCTCTCATATGCTTGGGGGCACCCGGGTCTCGGTCGCGAGATCAGTGTCAATGGCAAAGCACTCCGCATCCGGGAGAATCTCTACTTGGCAATGTTGGTGCTGCAAGAAATGCCAAACACCCAGGTGTCGCATGATCCGCTGCGAGAGCATGAGCTCATCCTTCCCTACTTTTGGGTCGATGCCATCTGTATCAACCAGGACGATATCCTCGAGCGCGGCCACCAGGTCAACTTGATGGAGTCCATTTTCACTGGCGCGACGTGTGTTGTGGCGTGGCTAGGCTTCGAGGACAACGATTCAAAAGTTGCCATCGACATGATCAGGTCGCGATTTAGCGACTACACAGGAGGAGCTGCTTCCCAAGAAGGACGCCCGAACCGTCCGAACAGCCGGCTCTTGCGCTCGAAATTCGAATGCTTGACGTCTCGGCCGTACTGGAATCGGATGTGGATTGTGCAGGAGTTCATCTTGCCGAAGAACCTGCTACTACTCTGCGGGGAACACGGTGCCTGGTGGGAAGACGTTCTCGCCTCTAAGTCTGCCATTATGGAGATGATGCCGCTGCAGTCGGGGTGGTTGGGGTTGTGGGAGGCCCGAAAGCGGTGGCAGCACTCAGATCCCCTCCTTGGCGACGGTGGATGCTTTCGCTCAAGAGCCAGGTGGTGATGTGGATCAGGGACCAGCCGCTGGCATGAAACCAGCATTCACAGGAGCAAAGTCGCTCGATGAGCTTCTGATCGCCTTCAACTACGCACAGTGCAGCGAACCGCGTGATCGTATTTATGCTCTCTTGTCTCTCGTCCGACGCCTAGGGCCGCAGAGTTCCGAGTCCCTCCTGCCGGACTACACCATTCCAGCGGAGCAGCTTTACTATCGCGTACTTGCTCACCTCAGATACTCGCCTGGCCTATCCTCACATCAATCGTGGTCAAGGTTCCGATCTGTACTATTTCGAGCACTGGAGTTAGATCCAAATGAGATGTCTTTCCAGCTTCACGATGAGTTATACAAGATCACGGGCAGCCTTTCATGGCAGCAAATGGCTGCTTCTTTTCAATCCTACGAAAAGTTTCAATGCCGGTATCTTTTGTGGTGGCAGAATCTAAAAGGATACAACCTCTTCAGCTCAGATACCCCGACGAGCTCGTACAGGAAGCTTATGGCACTCTTTCGTACGTTCCCGCGGGACTTGGACCCTGAGGCGTGGCACGACTTCGACAATCTTACAAAGACAGCCCTGGGAGTTCCGGGCCTGCCTTTAACGGAGTTCTTGGTGTCGGCTCCTGGACTATTCCAAATCATCGATTGGTTTTCAAGGGCTCGCCAGCTTAGCTTTCGTGATCAAAGTAAATGGAATGGGTTTACAGGATCTCGTGCAATCAAAGCCCATCCAGGATCCGAAGAAACTGAGAATCTGAGCGAAACCTTGTTACCCAGAGTCGAACAGGCACTAGTGAATGGAGGCTCAACACTGGAACAACTCCGCGTCGATAATCCAACGAGACAATCTTTCCGCGGTATCGTGCCTTCTAATGAGGACTAGATATATACCTAGGTATTCAAAGCTCTGCAAGACTGAAGCACAATCAAGCATCCAAGCCATCGCGATGATTCTAAGAATAGGATTTTGCCACCAATATTGTGGCTAAGCTTTGGTCCCTATAACAGTATCTCTGAAATCCTTGCTAGAGATATATGCTTTTAAATTATCTCTTAGTAAGGAAAGACAAAGTTAGGGGCTGCTTCTACGGAAACCTAATTAAGTAGGTTTAGGTGAATATCAGGCATATGTATTAACCCACATGGTGAGGGGCATTTCATTCAAGTTTGGTTCAATGTTGTGCAACCGGGCTGTGCTGCTTGCTGATTGCATGACACCTGGTGTGGTGACCCTGGACATTGCGATTTCGACCTTTCCACAAGCTTATCTACATCTGAAAAACACTATACCGGCTTTGATTTAGAGGCTTGCCGAGACAGTACGCAATGCGTCGGCTGCTGCTGCGATCCCCCTCTCTTCTCAAAGTGCAAGACGTCAATTCTGGGTAGATACGATTGCATTGACCTGCCGCGTTTCCAAACGCTGAAGTAAGTCAGTAGGAGAAATTCAAGAACTCTGCTTGGGGATGGCGCCTGGAACATAGCTCGCAATAACTATGTGCACAGGCACATGTGATGCTACCCGGACACGTCGGTGTGGCATCAATTTTGGAAGCACTTGAGTGGTGCCGGCCAGTTTGGGAGTGGCTGTGGATGCGTGTGGTATGCATTCTAAGTGCTTCGCCCGCCCACTGCCTCCCTAGGCTGGCCGAGGGTGATTGGTCGTAAGTTGCCCGGCCCACATTCGGTCCACCCCCTGATTCGGTCCACCTTTTCCACCAAAACACACCTTTTTCAAAACACTATAACTAATTCTAATAAAATTCTAGAAGGCTAATATTTTTACAGTATTATAATATTTAAAAATATTTAATATAAATATATTTGTCTAAAATTCTTTATAAGTATATAGCTAGGAATAATATTTTAAATGTAAGACATCTAAAATGTTAAGGATTACTAGTATAATATAAGAGATACTTAACATTTAAATATTAGGTTTTATTTATTATATACTATATTTAGATTTTTAATTAAATTTAAAAAATACTTATTAAATATATTACATTTATATAATAAGTCTACTCTAAATACATATAATTTATATATAGAGATAATATAAGGTCTTATTTCTCATACAAAATATGTAAGAATTTGTTAGGGATTTTTAGAAATCTGGTTTTAGAAATTCTTTTAAAAATATTAAATACATAAATAATTTTAGTGAATATTTTTTCTATCAAATATAGCTATTTTCCTATATAATGTATCAATTTCCTTTGATACAAATTTTATTAGATTTAGTTATAGTATTTTGAAAAAGGAGCTTTTTGGTGAAAAAGGTGGACCGAATCAGGGGGTGGACCGAATGTGGGCCGGGCAACTTATAGAGTGAAAATGTGCTATTCCCAAATTTCGGTCACATGTCCAGCAGAGAGCCGTATCACCCGCCAAGACTGGCCCGCTCGAAAGCGTGATTCTCCCCGCTCTATTAAATCTTCCGAAGCTCCTCGACCAGCCTTGTTTTTTTGTATCCCTTTTCCTTACACCCAACTTCTGCCAAAGCGTGAAACATTGAGTAACATAAGCACTCGTCAAATTCCACATTGCTGCCAATGATCCTTTCAGCATCGATCGCGCTCAGCACCACGCTATGGCAGGCGGACAAGGCACAAAGCACAATGCCGCTGTGGAGACATCTGATGCTGCACCCGGATTCGAGGAGTCATCTGAGGATGGTGGTAAGCTCCCACACCCATCACCGAATGACCATTTTGATAATAGCAAGGAACGGTAGGAGAAGACGGGATGGCAATTCGTTCTCTCCAAGAAGTAAAGAAAGAAATGCGTGAAAAAGGGTGGTGTCCATGCCAGATTGATTATCTTACGCGAAGGTATGGTCAAGAAGGCTTGGAGCTAATCGCGGAGGTTTACAAGGACAGAAGATTCCTCAGGCCGGAACAACATGGTCTATGCTTCCAAAAAGGGCACTGTGTTGCATACAATGCCGCGCCACCGGAGCTCTATAACACTAAACACACCACAGAATGTCTAGGGAGCGGCTGCTATATGGTCAAGGTTCCCTACGGGGACTTGATTCAAGTTATCCAACGCGGCGGTGTGCCTCTGCTCTCCATTCAAGAGCACTCAGACATGAAAGTCTCGCTGCACGTCCATGAAAGACAATTCAGGAGCGACTACGCAACATTCAGTCATGTTTGGGCTGACGGACTTGGCAATCCAAGGGAGAACGCTCTCCCCTTCTGTCAGATCAAACTCCTCCAATCCCTTCTAGACCATGATACGGCAAACGAAGCAAACACCTGGGTAAAGTATGTGGATAACACGATATGTGGATGGCAGAGTATGAAGTTGTTTTGGATTGATACTCTTTGCATTCCAACCCAGGATTCCATCTTAAGGTTGCAATGTATTGACGCCATGTCGTCTATTTACGCGGGATCCTCGAGGGTGTTTGTTCTTGATAAAGAACTTATGGGGACCCCGATGCGCAGTACATTCCATTGGGCAGGTGCCAGTATTTCCGACTGTCTTATCCGAATCGCCTGCAGCGTGTGGATGTGCCGGAGTTGGACCCTACAGGAGGCGATACTACCGGAAAAGTGCCTCTTTTTGTTCGCCAATGGGGCTGTGTTTCAGCCAGCGTTAACAGTCTCCGATCCTGACTCATATGTCTTGAGGCGTGAGGAAGCCATCATCAACAAGACAACTTTGAGGATTATTTCGGCCGATAGGGAATCATCCCCACAAGATCTACATAGCTTTGCCTCGATATGGAACAATCTCGCTGGCCGTTCTACAACACAAGCCGACGATCTCTACATAGTGCTTGCGAGTTGTCTTGGCTTTAAGCTCCGGCAGTTTCGAGCCATTCCTACCCTCGAGGAAAA
This sequence comes from Diaporthe sp. HANT25, assembly GCA_013435955.1. Classification (NCBI taxonomy): domain Eukaryota; kingdom Fungi; phylum Ascomycota; class Sordariomycetes; order Diaporthales; family Diaporthaceae; genus Diaporthe; species Diaporthe sp. HANT25. The sequence goes on along the minus strand of JACBFG010000014.1, from coordinate 681,691 downwards.
GATAAAACGCATCGTCTTTAGCTATCCCGAGCTGCCCCTGTCACTGTTCTTTAATTGGGGCCCAAGACTACGCTCGGCTAGCAAACACAACAACAGATGGGTGCCAACCCAAGTGAGCCGATACCTCCTCGCCGATGACTGCTGTACAGTCGCCTTCCCAACACGGAGCGGATACAAAAACTGCGACCAGGAAGCTTTCCTCGAGGTGCGACCGTGCGAGCAACACGACATCGTTCTGATCGATCATGTCGTCTTCACGAGCACGCAGACAAGTTACACCATGCGCACAACGGATGGAGATTGCTACCAAATAAAGACAGTCGTCCAAGCGAGCGATACTTTCCAGACGACTGGATATGCTGCAACTTGCTTCATCTTTTCTAAACAACCGTGCAGGCATTGCTCACATACGGCGGGTGCGTGTTTCCTTGTACTTGCCCCCCAAGTGCCAGGAACTGTCGACCACGAACAATCCGTTTTCGAGATGGTGTATTTCAGCCCCGCCATACAAACTCCAATCATGCCAGTGATGGACAGCCACGACGCTCAGAGAGAGAATTGCCATGGCATGCATGATGAAAAGCCTGTTTCCGTTCATGCGATTGAAGGCACACGGACCTTCCGGATCAAGTTCGGTGAGAAAGCCTACAGCTTCACAATTACAACACACGCTGAGCACACAACTAAACGTTTTTCCGCAAAACACAGACCCCATTCCGGGTTTCAAACCGCTCAAGCGGCAAAGACTGCAAAAGCAGTTCCACTCACGATTGGGCGACGCTGCGGTAATCCTATACTCGATCTTGATTAGCAGGGTATGGCTCTTTGACATGCCTGTCACCTTGCCATATCTCAGCACGTTACTCTGGCCCAGTGAGTCCGGAGATAGAGGTTGGCTCATTAGTGTTGGTATCCCTTTCGGGTTCCTGACACTGGTCCCTTTTTGGATGGTTGCCAATCTGCCTTCAGCTTTTGTGGTCTACCTCATGGTACGGGCGAGGGACTATGCTCTGCTATACCAATCGTACGACGACAACACTCTCATCGACAAGATATTGCGGGCACTCACTGCAGTTGGAAGGGCTATCCATAACTTTCCGGGGGACGTCTTCGCCTTTTTCTGCAGGAATTGGAGAGTCGCATACCATCGGATCAAGGGTACACACCCTCACACTGCCTAGGCACTGCACTGCAGCCGTCAGGGCACGCCACTCAACGATCCAGCTACTACGGCAGTGTCGATGGTATTTCGGCCGCGGAGAGAGACTGAAGGACAGCTCGCAGGCGCCCCAAGTCGCTACGCACCCCTTCGAGGATTTTCACGTCTTCAGATGTGCCAATCAGTGCGTGGCTGCCCTTGAGAATTATAGTGGCGATGGCGATACAATCGCCTACGCTTAAGGGCGAAGCCATTTCGCTGAGTAGAAGTCCGATGAGATCAGAACACGACACGGAGACAGCCGGGTTGGAATCTGAAATCGGTTGTGGTAGATATGTATGTAAATGGCAAACTTGAAATCCTCGTACTGCCTGGTCACAATTTCTATTGTAGTGAGACTCCGAAAGCTGCTGACCCCGTGGCTGAGCTTTCTTGATACCAGTCACGCAGCACACATTCTGCAGCTTCGCGTCTACCACTAATGATGCAACCCGCCCTTTTGATGCACCCAAGCATCCGAGCAAGTTGCCCGAGGCCGGGGCTTTCACGACGGTACCGCTAATTTAGCCTTGCAAGGCAGACTGACCTCCAGACAGTGGAAAGCACGGCATCTAATCGAATTTCCCGCCCGTCTGTATGTTCACATGAGTTTCACGGCAATGAAAATGACCTCCAAAAGCTTGTGCACCAAAGTTTAGTTAAACCTGGCGGTATGTATACGTAATGATGAGTGGTATCTTGGAACAGTTGCAGCAGACGTTAAAGCAGACATGAGGCACATTATCAGGTTCTCAACACCCAGACAACTCAAGGACCAACTTCACGTAATGGTCCCTTGGGGAGCCTCGAAACTTCATCGCGACAACCCAAATAATCAATCATGCCTCCTTCTGCTGGGTAACAACAGCCTTCTCCTCATCACCTCCGAGGCTCCCATCCTCCGCGACTCCCTCATGATGCCCATGGAGACCGACCTCAGTCTCGGTGAAAGCATCCGCCGTGTTGCGGTACTTGGGGACAAAGTTGACCGCAAGCGCGTACGACCACGCGGCGATGAAGAAGGCCATGGGCACAACCATGGCGATCGAAGTGTCGTGCAGGTCAGCCACAGCACCCGTCAGCGGCGGGACGACGGCACCGCCCAAGACTCCCGCGACAATGAAACCGGAACCCCGCTTGGTGTGGCGGCCGAGGCCGCGCATGCCGAGTGCCATGATGGTCGGGAAGCAGATGGACTCGAAGAAGAGGGTGACGTAGAGCATGGACATGCCCGTGTTCTCGCCCTGGGTGATGGAGGGCCCGACGAAGACGATACACATGGTCAGGAAGATTCCGAAGACGACGCGGGGCTTGACGAAGTTCATCATGCCCACACCGACGAAACGGCCGATGGCGAAGGCGCCCTGGGCGCCTGCCAGGAACTGCGAGCCGAGGGCGGAGTCGGTGTTCGAGCGGGACTCGGTCACGTAGTTGATGAAATAACTGCAGATGTATTAGCATAACACGTCTCGTACTGCAGGCAGTAATTTATCTGTCCATGGCTTTAACGTACCTCGCGATGGCGATCTGGGCTCCAGTGTAGCAGAACTGGGCAAAGGATGCGTGGAAGAGCCGGTACTGCTTGATGAACGGTTTCTCGCTGTCATCCGAAGCACGGGACTCCTCTGCTTGGAAGGCCATGTCCGCATCGGTGATCTCGGGAATGTCCGAGACGAAGAAAATGAAGGCGAGGATGAAGACGAAGACAGCGATGGCGAGGTAGACCCATTGCACGTTCTGCAGGGCCTTTGTGTCGTCGAAGTTAAAGAAGACATATGATCCCAGGACGGGAGCAACGACGGTGCCGATGCCATTGAAGGCCTGCGAGAAGTTGATTCGGATTTCGGAGTACTTGGGAGGACCACAGACTGTGACGAACCAGAATCAGCATATGAGCCCAATTCCAAGAAGAATTGAGAGCCTACCGGTGATATAGGGGTTGGCAGCCGTCTCAAGCGAACCCAGGCCGTTGCCGATGATGAAGATGCAAATGCAAAATCCGGCGAAGGAACGGTTCAAGATGGCAGGGATTGCCAACAGGGCGCCAAGACCGTACAAGAAGAGGCCCCAGATGAAGACGGCTCGATAGCTGTAGTGCCGCAGGATCCAGGCGGCGTGACCAAGAGAAGCCAAGGGGTATGCGCTGATGGGTCAAATAACGTCAGTGGGGAACTAACTGGCGACGGGAAGAGCACACTAGGCGCCAAGAGTGTGGGGGAGGGGAAGAGCAAACGCGGCACACGTACCCAAAGTAGGCGGCCTGGAGACCGGACGAGCGAGCCTTGCTGATGTGGAGCGTATTTTGGAAGTGCTTGTTGAGGGTGTCGAGCAGGCCGTAGGAGAAGCCCCAGAGGAAGAAGAGGATGGTGACGAGGCAGATTGGGTAGAGCGACTCCTTGAGGGTCAACTCGGCCGCCTTTGTCCTCTTCTTGTCCGAGGTGCGCAGGGAGCGGCCCTTCCAGAAGGATTTGGAAACCATCTTGACTTGAGTCCTGCCGGACTTTTCCCCTCACACACGACAGATACGGGCCAGTCCTTGTGTATTCGACGATGTTTGAAGCGTGATTGACTGTCGTTCCGTCGCTCTGGGCGCAAGTGGAACCAATGTTCGAGCGTGGGCAGAGGTCGGCACGTAGGGAGTGTCGAGGAACGATCGGGCACTCGAGGATTAAAGGCGGAGGAGGAGCAGTAAACGTCTTACTTGACTGGATCCGGGGGTCGACTGTGGATTATTAGTTATGGAGACGGGGTGACGAGGATGATTTCTACTTCGGCCCTTCTACCCCATGTTCTGGCAGGTCTTGCGTCTTGAACCCCACATCCCCAGACCAATGGCTCCAGTCATTAACCGACGGGGCCTGGGGAAGGTTCAGGGGACCCCGGGCCTAGCGGGAAACGGGGCCGTAAATTGTGGCCTTCGTACCTCGGGAGATGTTTCCCCAAGCATGACCGAGATAGGCTCGCCAGGCTGCTCGATGGCCCCCTAAACGGCTGTCGCCATGAACCTGTGGACCCGTCGGGAAATCCGACTAAACATCTTGATTGCAACCACGTGCGGGGGACCATGCTTTTGCCCAGACAAGTCCAGCGCCAGACAGTCCTAAGCCACATCAAGACATCGCTGCCGAGAGAGAAATGCCGGGCTGAGACGACGGCTTGCCACGAGGCCTGAGTCGTTCGATTCAATGTTAGCCCGAGAGATCGGCCAGCATCCTAGCATCCTAGACACCTGCCAGCTGCCAGGCCATGGAAATGTCTCAGGAATGTTCTGTCATCTGGGTTCTAGCCTGCCTATGGATCATGCACAACATGCCCATCAATCAACATTGGTGCACGTATTGTCGGTATCGCTACCGTGGCATTGAGATCTGTCACGTTCCAACCCGTCCACTGCCCACGTCTTGGCCATGCTGTGCCGCCGGTATCTTGATAGTTGGTCCCAGGCTGTTGGCTCCAATGGGGAGATCAACTGCCACGCTCGCCACGGTTGTGCCAACGCCCAAGATTACGGGCCTAGGAATATCCCGGGACTAACCCCAAAAGGATCAACAAGCGCATGTTTCCATCATCAAATTGTGGTACTAGTAAACTTTATCAGACTGCAGTCTAATTGATGTCAGCCAGGTATCGCCGGCTTGCGATAAAACATGTTGTGTAGTTCTCGTTCTGGCTCGGGTCTTCAAACACAATCAAGAGTCTGAACGACCTCTTCGTTATTCCTGAAGAGCAAACAGACTGCCCTTTAACGCTGACTGATGCAGCATCGGAGTTAGAAAAGCTTCGTATCGCCAAGCACGCCGGAGCCACGTCGTGATGGACTTGGACGAGCCCTGCTCAGTGAGTGCCTTGCCAGATTGGAAATGCATCATCTTCGTGCTCAGATCATAAAGTGCCTGCTCAAGCGATTGCGAAGTTTTAGTTTGCCTTTCCCATATGGTCGATGACATTCAACCAAAGAGACATAGGGCTCTCGTGACAATTCAGGCTGTCTCGCAGCCAGCCGCAATCCGGGCCCCTGGATGGGTACCCACACCCAACGCGTTAGGACGGCCAGGGAGGATGTTGCCAAATGAAAATTCATTGAACGCGAATACGAGATGACACGAATTCCCGAGGGAAAAAATGGGATTCATCTAACAATCATCAACACACCGCTTGATTTGCATAGTCGCAGATTCAAGGGAACATGTCAGTTGCTGTAGATACCTTCATAGGTGGACATCCCAAAGCTGCTGAAAGACGACGGATCAATTCTTTGGCCTAGGTGACAACTGTGATCCTGCCATTTCTATTGAGATGAGCTGTATCTGGGGTAGAACTTGCTCCAAATAAGTCGACATGTCGAGGCTAGCACGCAGGTTCCTGCATTACTCATCAGCTCCTCCCTCTTCCATATCTTCCAGATCTTTCACCATCATACAGTCTAGGTCCCCGCATCCTCCATCACAAAGCTGAGGATACACTGTCATCCAGCCATTATTCACCCTGGAATCAGGGCCCGCCTTGACATACCACATCACTTCCAGCCTCTCGAATAGCACGCCAGCTTGCCGAAACAACTCTGCTGCTACGCGTACATCTTTATCCCCGTACATGCCTGCGCTGACCCTCGCTTTATCCCAGAACTCCTCTGGAACCAGGCTCTTGAGATCATGATACCCTTGCCATTCGTCTTCCAGATCCCTCGGTTCATCCGTGTACTCCTCTGGAAACAGGTCCTCCAGATCAGAAGACCCTCCAAGATCGTCTTCCAATTCCACATTTGCCACAGGAATTGAAGTTTGCGTTCCAAGCAGCCTCACGTGTTTGAGGTTGGGACATCCCCCGAGGCTTACATGGCGAGCAAACTCGATCATTGCCGTGTCGAAATAGTCCCCAAAACTGTCGATCTCCAGGTATTCCAGCGTTCTGCAAGGCAAGAACTTTACGAAAAAGTCGCTTGTGGCCTCGAGTGTATTATCGATATGTTCATAGACTTGCTCGATCGGCCTGCCGTTGATACCCGACCAGAGCCCTGGCAGCTCTCCGATGCATTCATGGCTCAGCTTGATAATTTTCAGTGCTGTGAAATCTGCCAGAGATAGAATCGGTCGAAATGACATGTTGAAAATGGGACCGAGTCCTGGGTGCCCGCGTAAATCGAGTTCCAACACCTCTAGTTGCTGCTTCAGAGGTTCGAGGAGAGTGACAACTGTTAACTGTCAGCGGCATAATTAGCATGAGAAGGGTTACCTGAAATACTTACCATCGTAGGCGTCGACTGGACGCCTCATCTTATCTCCGCTGTCTCTGGCTTCGCCCAACGCGGTGTGCGACATTCTGAGTTCCCGTAAATCCTTAAAGGCCTGCAACAGTTGTTCCAGGGAATGGAAACGAAGCCATGTTCTCAGCAACTCTAGCCTGGTGATCTGGTTTTCTGGCAATTCCGCAAAACTTCGGAGAGCATCTTGCGGAGGGAACACCAGGCCACGGCCGAACGAGATGTCGGTTAGTAGATGACATCGCAGACTTTGCAGATTGGGCGCAGCAAACATCAGATTCTCGAGCCAGAGCCTCCCCCTTGCCGCATTTATTACTCTGTAAGGAGGCGCAGGCGCCGGCAGGAGCGTTAGGTGGCGCAGGCTTTCTCTTCTGTCCACGAGCCCCCTGAAGGGAGGAGTTTCATCCTTCTGCTGCCATATCGGGCTGGCGTTGTTGATTTCAAAGTTGAGTGTGCGGATGTTGCCGAGGTGTGGAAGAATGGTCCTACGGCTCAGATCCGAAGACACGGATATCTCCCGAACTGCCATTGCGAGATCTGGCCGACGATCCACAGTCCGTTGGAAGAAGGAGGAGATATCTCCCGTTGGCGAGTCGCAGCAGTGGAACAAATGGCCTTGCGCGAGGTTTCGAAGTCCCCTGCATGTCATAGTCATCGATACCAGATCACGTCTTGCACGATTGGGCAGGGGAATCGGTGTCTCATCGGCGTCACGAAATTCCCTGAACTCGACACCCGGCTTCAGCGGCGGACCAGTATAACAGTGAGGACACATATGGTCGAATATGCACATCCATATCTCAGGTGGCAGCCCTCCAATACAGTTCTGCCTGCTTGTATCTTGATCGGTGCCGGCGTGTGTCTTGTCGGATTGCCGCTCCTCGGCCTCGGGGCTTGGGGCCCGAGTCGTGGAAAGGACAGACCCCATTGGTGGTTTGGACTTGTCTGAGCCGAATTCGAAAATCTTCTTGAAATGTCGAGGAATTTAGTTGCATGAACGAAATCCAGGTCTGAGCTGTTGAGATTGCTGTAGTCGTCGAAGTGTAGAGACCTTAGTCTAATATGAGGATGCAGCTTTTCATGAATTATGTGAGACGGTAGAGAAATCTTTTTCTTTCCCAAGACAGAGTTAAGTATTGTGAGTATCAAATCATTCAATTCTTGTGTTGCACTACCGCCGCGCCAATGTTGTCAGGTGAGAGGTTGGTCAACAGCAAAAGTGCGAGCAGTCAGCGACGGCTTGAGCGCTAGTAATACTAGAGCACTATTGATGGAATTCAAGTCGAACTTTTTGAACAAATGACACAAGGAATCTTTTTCTAGAGGACTCCCAGGTATTAAGGCCGACCCCATGTGGTTGCTAACTACTCTTTTCTGTGTTCCTTCGCACCTCGCCGAGACAGATACCTCAACGAAATCACGGATGAAAGGAAAGAAATTCGGCCTGCATCTCCTCACAAATGCATAATTATCAGAGCCACAGGAAGTCCTTGGACTCTAAATTTAGGGTTCAGGGCACTTACCACAGCTCTCCTCGTGTTGCGAACCAGTACTACAGTCAAGAAATTCGGACCGGGCTCGCAGTGTTGCCTGTGGAGCTGCTCCAACTTATCTGCAGGCTGCTGTGCCTGTGTTCACATTGTGAACCAGTTGAAGTCGACCCTCTCGACATGTCTCCTCTGGTTCCCGTCCAGTTCAAAGCCGACCTCGACTCCCTGACAAGGACTTGCCAGTTCATTCGGGACGTTGCGCAACCCTACATATTCCACGTTGTTGGCACCTGGGACAAGCATCCTATTCACCGTCCGGCATTGAAGATATCTGTCGACTTGCCGCACGTCGCAAAACAGATTCGAGCAATCACTTTGAATTCCATCTGGGGAGACAAAGTCTCGCTGAGCCGCATGACTGGGCTCAGGAGGCTTCAAGTCAACACGATTAAAGCAGGAGGAATAGGACTTGAAAGCCAATTGTCCTTCCCTCGTCTCCGAGAACTTTGCTATGGACCAAGCCTGGAAACAAAGGCTGTGGTGGATATGGAAAACGCAAGAACAGACTTGCGAGCAATTTTGAGCGCTTCCGAGAACATGTCTCATTTGAGATGCCAAAGGCTTTACCACGACATTGTTTCATCGCCCTTCATCCTCATGCGGCTGCCAGCTTGCCAAATCACTACCTTGGAATTGCACAAATGCTGCCTCCCTCACGGAACTTTCAAGAGATTTATGGCCGATTTTACTTCTTTGGAGGCCTTCAAGTTCATGTACAGCATGCCCTCATCATCCATAGACTTTTGGGGGAATCAAGTCTTCGAAGGAGACGGGCCTGGGCGACTCGCTGACGCCGCTGATGGTGAGTTTCCATCCGCAAAGATCTTGCACGGCGCACCGTTAGAAATAAGTGTGACTAGCTGACATTTTGACAACCACAGTGGTCACAGCCCTTAATCCCGCTAAGAAGACCTTGAAAAGACTGATTTTGAACTTCGGAATGAGCCACGAAGTGCTGCCTCATTTCCGAGTTCTGTCGCCAATGAAGACTTTCACAGCTTTGAGAACAGTGCACCTTAGTCAAGGAGTGGTTGGGCTGGCCCGGCATTGGAACGGAAACGTCAGGACGTCCTTGACCACGACGCTACCGAGGTCCATTGAAGAGCTGTTCATCGACGAATTTGATGAAGACCTGAAAGATGCTGTCCTCAACTTCGCGGAGCAGGCTGTGGCCGGCCAATTCCCGAATCTTAAGCACGTGAGGTTGATCCAAGCCAACTGGAGGGGATTTATGAGGGGACATTCCTTGCTCGTTTTCGCGAGCAGAGTAGATGCTCTGGAAGCCAGTGGCAACGACGTCAGCGTCTTTGACGTTGAGGACAGTGATGCCGAACCAGGCTACCTGCATCCTATGATTGTGAGCAAGGTTGAGGATGAAACTCAGTCTGAAGAGAGTAATCCTGACTTGTTGCTCGATTTATTCCATCCATTTCAAGAGAAGAGGATAGACGTTGGTCGTCGCCTTCTGAGGGATAAGGACTTCAGGGCCTCGATTGTGCGTCATACGGATGAGACCTCGAACATTTTTCTCCATACTGCGCTCGATTCGGTGCCGCTGAAGAGGAAATTCTGTGAGTTGTTCTCAAAGGCAAATGTCAAGTTTGAATCTGTTGGTGTGGTGATGGTCAGTCGCAGGCGAAGTTGGGATGATGAAATTCCTGTTGTGTGGATGTGATCAACCCAAGAAGTCGGAAGTTCCTCTATCGACATTCGTAAAAGTTATATAGCAAAATGATTTGAAAGTTAAAGGCGTCCAATGTGTGGTCGTCCCGTTGTATGCACCACAATCCCATGACTTCTATTCTTGTGATTAACCTAGGGCATTCAAAGTTGATAACCAGAGCAAAAGGCCTCATTTGGTGCAGATTGAAGCCCACGGTCCCAGAACCTCCAATATAACATATCATTTCTCTCTACAAGCGAGTCACATTGAATGTTAAGGACACTTCGGCCGGGAGAACTAGAGAAGTAGACACTTGGTTGGATCTTATGAGCTGCGCTGCTGGACACTCGTTTTCTTCTTCAATGAGGCATATCTCTCAAACAACCAAGCTGAAGAACCTGCCAATGCAAATTTTAAAAATATGCAGACAGGGTGACACTGCAGTGCGCGTAATACCGCAATACAGCATCTAACACGTCATACACCGTATTCAGACAATTGGCTGCAGCAGCTCGCACCAGCTTGGCCACAGCTTATGCCTTGGCAGTGTCTCGTCTGTGCCTGTACTGCTTGACGTAGAAGCTCACACAGGGCTGAGTCGTCGAAGCTGCGAATTTATTACCATTCTTCTGCATCTTTCCACCTTCTCCCACCTCAGGAATGCTTCTGGAGTCTTCTGACATTAATCAGAAGTAAAGTTTGATCCGAGAAAAACGACTGTACTGCGCACCCTAATATTTGGTCGCGCCATGCTACTTGGCATCTCGTGAAGGAGTATGTGCATGGACTAACCCTGTCTCACGGAATTGAGGTGGATTTTCACGGTGAAGATACATATGTAAAGAGTGAATTAAAAGAGCTGATTTATCACCATATGAATATGAGAGATTACGCAGCCTTCAAGAGTTCGGAGCAATGCAAGCCATCGGAGGTCTTTAGTAAGCGTGCCCTTCGGCGCACAGCATCGGAGAAGTGCCGTGCTGTCAGGGATCAAAGTCACTTGGCCCCCACGGCGCCCCTCTTGCAGCTGAACCGCGAAAAGCAGTGGGCTTTTATGCATAAGATCTGATAGTCATCTTCTCGTTCATTTAAATTTCTGAGCACTCTTCCCATCCATATCAAAATCCTCCGACCCATAAAAACAAAATGCTCGACATATTCCACCATCTTCGCCCATCTATGTCGACCCTTGTTCTACTCTTGAGCTCCTTCAGAGTATGCTGGGCTCAAATACCCAACAGTGACATCGGAGACTATCCAAGCGGTGTTCTGACGTTGATTGGTGCAAGTTGGCTGTTTTTCAGGAACAGCACTTCTACTCTGTATGGCATGCTTCCTCAATATTGGCTGGTACCGGGTCTCCAGACGGCGAAGAAACAGCATCGAGATGACCTTAGACATTTGAAGTGCTGCGAGAAGGATTGCCATAATGGGCCTCCCGAAAATATGGTCGACCAAGCTGAAAGGCTCCGCAGGAAGTTCATGGACAAGGGTGTTGACCTGAAGGATGCAAGCAAACAGATTGTGGCTTCAGGATCGTGGAGCTTTGCCACCTTGTCAGAATCAAGTGAAGAGCAAGTCAGACGGGCAAGCGAGCTGTTCCTCGCAAGTAATGTTCAGAGGAGTCAGGAGAAGGAGTGGCTTTCTGATTTTGACCGCTGGGAGAAAGACGTCAATGCTGGAGCCCGGGAATTCTGGCCCCATGGCCCCGTCTCAAGTGCCGCGGAGCTTCTGCGCAAAACCGTCGTCGTAAAGACGGTTGATGCAATCACTGTCAGAGTCGGAAGTCGACGGAGAACGATGAACATCGAAAGTGTTGCGGCCCTCTTTACCCATGCTGTCGCCGCAGCTGCAGCTCGAGAAGCTCAAGCATGCGTCGTCTTCGAAGCCATACTTGTTTCGATATGGGCCGGTGTTGCTTCTATCAATCATCAGCGCCCGCCGACTGCGAATAACGTGACTCCTCCACAATGGGCCAACCCGGTTGTCGTTCCGGCCTCCACCATGAAACTCCGAGCAGTAACACCACCGCAGGGGACTAACATCCCTTATGAGCCTATTGAGGCACATGGCCTGTGGGTTTACATCGTCCTAATCACCGCCGCCCGAGTGACCATTAGCGGCGCTACAGCGCTTGGGTCCTCGGGCAGTCTTTGGTTGGCTGTGTTTACCGGATTGTATCTGACCAACCCTTTTGCTGCTGGCTCATTTGGCCGGGAGAAATACGATGCTCGAGCAGACAGCGGAATGATGAGCGGGTTTGGTTTCTACATGAACTTCAGCCGGGACACGATGACGATGCATGTCAAGTTGCACGACAGACTCGAGAGTGTCTCTGTCGTTCTCTCCTTGATAGTCGTCGTTATCATCAGGCTTTTCAAGTTAAGGCTGAGGTTCCTGCTTGGCTATAGCTCTTGGGTCCCTTCAGCCCCTTGGCAAATGATTCCGGGTATCCTGCTTTCCACATGGGCCAGTATTGTCTATGCTTCTGAACTGATTAGGGACATGGATAAGAGGAGACCGGAGTCGAAGGATGTGATATCTCTTTTGTACAAAGCTGTTATCCTGGCCACTTGTGTTGCTTGTGTTTGCCTAGGTCTGGCCAGCATGACGGCTTCGTACGGGGGGTTTTCTCCGGCGAAAGGTCTGAGATGGGCAGCGTATGGGGTTGCAGAGTTCCACAGCTGGCATGTCGGAGTATACCAATTTGGAACCGATAAAGTGGACGGCCCGGATATGTGGTTTGCCGCGAGCTCTACTCTGGCTGCGATGTGGGGAGCAACACTACTGGCTGTAGCAGCTGATCCGGGAGTGTCTGTGCTATAGACAGTGACCGCCGTGCGCAGGTCCTCTTTGTATGAAGCTCGGAATCTGCCTGGCATATTTACAAAAGCTGGAGATCGGGTTAAGATTGTGTGCTCACGTATTCAGCGTCGACTGGCCTATGATGACGTCTTGGACGCGGGAAATGGCCAGGCCAGGTCGATACGTACTGATTCACTACCATGCCCCGCGGACGAGAGGTGATCCCGTATTTCACAGCGACGTGGAATATTGATTAGTTCCGATGGAACGAGACTGCTGTCTCGGTCGTCTAAGATCAGTCGCGTTGAGAATTACGGCCTAGCGATTCAGACCGAGAGTACTACTTGCCATCAGCGCGTGGCCTCTCTGCTCATAGCCTCGATAGCACGCCGTTGTCGTCGGGTTCCATGTCAATAGAGGCCGTGGCGAATCAAAGGCTTGTCGCGACTGAGCTGGTAGTTGTGGTCCACAGATCATCTCGTTACCAGTACCAAGATGTGAATATGTGGAGTGACAGGGACCTCGATCGTTGTTCGCTGGCCACTCCCAGAGCCTCTCTGTCACGAAGGGGTTCAGATACATAGCAGATTGCCTCAAATAGTTTAATTCAAGTCCAATGGGCGCTGACTTTCCAAGCCAAAATGAGGGCATTTAGAGGGCCCTGGGGCACTGCTAAAGGAGGCAACTAGAGGGCGTGCAGTTGGGGTTTAGCCATCCGCTTATGTACTTAAGCAGCCTGCATGCACCCACGCACCCACACGCGCCCTCTCAAATCTCACTGAATTATCACTACCTCTGACAGTACATACCAGGGTAGATAGATAATGACATCGAGACCGGTGTTGCGCGTCTCGCCCCCAGGTTCCCCAGCCCCCACCTTCAGCCGAGGCGTCTCCATGACCTTCAAGATGTCACACAAATGCTCAGCTCAATCCTTTGTGAAACACCCAGCTGTGACGGCGCGGCATTAAATACTACGTTGATTCCCAATACACGTTCTGTGAATTCTGGGCTTTTAAAGCTCTGCACTATAATACAACGGCGTAGGGGGCTGTGCAACGGCCTCAGTGAGCCCTCCTGAAACATATCGTGATAGCGACCGAATCACTCCTATAAGTTCCCTGCCCCAAATTCAGGATCATGACGGCTAGACACAATCATCGAAGCCTTCCAGAGGCGATTCTTGTTTGGTTCCTGGAGGTGTTGGGCGCCATAACCGCTATTCTCTTCGGGACTTTTGGGGTTATGTCGTGGAAGGCTGCAGATGAAGCTAATTCCCGATCCGATACCTCAAATCTGGTGGCACTGGTAGCGCTGTGTGCCCAACTTGACACGGGAGACGATGTAAGTCCCAATACGTCCGGCGACTGCGCCTGTACTGTGAAAAGGGCAAATTGTAGACGAAGGTGTACTGAGAGTTAGAAATCGGATAAGCCCTCTCTTGAGGGGCTGTGCAGTGGCATACAAGCAGCCGCGCAACCAAAAATATCATCCATTGCGTCATCCTTTTTTGGAATAATCGAGCCCACCACTACAACGTCAGCGCCAGGCTCATCAACATCTTTGCCGCCCAGCTCGACCTCATCACCAGGGCCTTCAAGAGTACCTACCGCGAAAATACCTGGTACTAGCCTCGCGCTAGGTTTGGGTCTTATCTTGGGTTGCGTTGTGATGTTTATTAGTGCTATGACGGTATGGTCTGCGGCGAAGAAGAGGAGAACTCCACCTGAAGTACCTCCGAAGGACTCGTGAGGTCTGTGCAGACTTTTGCAGAATAAAAATAGCTCAGAAGGAGAGACACTCTAAGAACATTGAAATCCCCGGATTTTCTCTGATAGGTTTCAAGTTCGCCCGACCGTTTTTGATCACAGCTGCCGTAGGCTTACTGGCGACAAATCAGGACGACGGGGCCGTTGACCAGACCGGACATGAATTACTGGGCGCGACAGCTATCATACATACAGGCATCGCCATTTCAAAGTTGTTTTCAGTTCACAAAATCTTCAGCAACTGGGCAAAACATACGTAATGAACCTTGCTTCGAGAGCACAAGCCAGCTCATGTCCTTCAAGTGTTTTCCAGCAGGTATTGGAAAGCCCCTATAGCAAAGATTGATGAGACTGTAGGATTGGTTTCGACAGAACCGGAATAAACAGGAGTTCGTAAATATATCGATTGTGGCCGAGGTAATCTTTTTGTAGTCCGGTCTCGCGGTTGCTCAACTAAACCCTCGTCTGAATGAGTGGGATGAATCACTGGTGGAGTCTTTGCATATACCAGTCCGAACAAGCTTGAACATTTCAGTCTCAGAAGGACTGCGAAAGGCCTTCGGTGCGCATGAGATACCTCTCAAGGCGCTTCTAGGTCTCTTGATGTAGGGCTATCATCCCTCGTCAGCCGTGACACCCAAGTCCCTCCAGTACTGGTCCCTCGGCCGGAAAACCAAGTTTGGGCCATCATGGTCTGCCACAGCCATGTCGAACAATTGATATTCGTCTTTCCTCCCCCGCCCATCTGCTTTTCCCGTCCCTCCTTCTCCGAGCCTGCCCGCCTCACCGGCAGCCGTTTCAAAGTCAAAGTACCACAGCGTTTTCGCCACTACCAGGCTCATTTCCTGATACGCCATCGCTTTGCCCACGCAGCCTGTCTCTCCAAATGCAAAGGTAGCGAATGCCGCTCGCATCATTGATCTCGACTGCTCTGCTTCCGTATCAGGCACAGCAATACTGCTCTGTTCCTTACCGGAGTCCAGCCACCTGTCGGGCCGAAATGAAAACGGCTCGGGGAAATAAGCTTCATTATGCATAACGCAGTAGGGGTTGACGCCGACGATGGTACCGGGAGGAATCACGTGCCCGTCTACCACGAATCGCTCACGATAGGAGGAGGATGGTTGTCGCCATAGTGTACCGATGAACGGCGGAGACATGCGCATGCTCTCGTCGATAACAGCGCGGAGGTACTTCAATCCCTTCAATTGGTGTCCGCTCTGTATGGCGCGGCCCGAGGTGAAGGTCGTCCGGATCTCGGCAGCGAGGCGGGCATATACGGCAGGATTCCGGGACAGGTAGAAGAAAATGGCGCTGAGAGCTGCCGAGAGGGTAGTGCCGCCTAAGCGTATCATTAAATCGTTAGTGGATGATACGCTGTTCAGCTTACTAGTACGTGGAGAGAGCACAGGACAGGACAGGAAGCACGTGATGGTGAGTAATGCACCAGGCCAATTAATGACCAACTTACCTGCTGGAAGGATGAAATTCGCCTCGGACCAGAGCTCACTGCTTCGCAGACCCTCTGCTGTGTCCAAGTCACCCGCTGCGATTGAGTAGAAATCATGCTTGGCGTCCTTGTCCAAAGCCATGCGTAACTGGATTATTTCCTGTATCGATTGAATGAATGATTCGTTGTTCTTCCTGTTTAGTGGTTTAATGATAGGCCAAAGCAATGCGACAGAGGGCCAGGCCACTGAGAGGCGATCAGTAGGTACGCTTGTCTCCAGGAGAGTATGGGGCAATGGCGAGATAGCTTACTGAACACACTGACAATAGCGTTCATGGAAACCATTGCTCGGGGAAATAACCGGTACTTTTCCTCCACTTGGGTATTAAGGGGCTGCCCAAAGGCCAGCTGGCCGGCAATGTCTGCAGCGAGTCGCTCGGCGGCCGGCGACATATTGACTACCTCGCCTTGAGCTTTCAGAAGCTGTTTCAGGAAGAGATCGATTTCTTGGATCATTGTGGGTTCAAATATGCGCAGCGAACGGTCTGAGAGGACCTGGCCGTATATCTTTCGCTTCTGACGGTGGCGCTCTTTGTCCAGTGTCCCAAAGATATTCGCATGAGGATTGAATTGACTTTGCTTGTAGACATGCGCTTTAACCACGTTAGGATTGAAGTAGATATCTGCGCAGTATATCAGCATATTTCCACTCATTTTCTAACGATGATACCTCAAGAGCTCCGAAAAGAAATACCCACCTCTTAAAGCTGCGGCTGTGTTGAACACTAAACGATTTGGCGCCTGTCGAAATATGGGCCCTGTTGCACAATTGTGAGTGCGATTGTCCTCAAGAAGTTGAAAGGGTGAAGGCTAAGATCAGCTTCCGCACCATATCTCACATGGTCATGATATGTCCTCAGATGGAGACACCTGTGCCAGACGTAGTAACCGCCGTAGGCATCAGTGATCTTAGCCAAGAACGGGCCGGGGTACGCTCTCAAGGGATGGAAGAAAACGGCAAAGCTGAAGAGAATGAGACCCTATAGAAGCGCATTAGTCTCAAGAGGCTTGACCCAATGGCACTGCCCGGGATGATTTACCAATGGCACGAGAGCACCCACAACAGTCAGTAGCTCCGCTGGTAAGGTCACCGATAATCCCATGTTAGAGAAGGGACACTGTTGCAAATGG
This sequence comes from Diaporthe sp. HANT25, assembly GCA_013435955.1. Taxonomy (NCBI): domain Eukaryota; kingdom Fungi; phylum Ascomycota; class Sordariomycetes; order Diaporthales; family Diaporthaceae; genus Diaporthe; species Diaporthe sp. HANT25. Next base: position 664,805 of record JACBFG010000014.1, on the reverse strand, counting down.
AGAGTCCGAGAATTAGGAGCTCTGAGAATCACACGAAAATGCAGACGCAAATCTGCGAAAATTTGGATTCAGTGTGCTCCGAACTTAAGGTTGTGGTCGTTGGAGTGGGCATTCATGCAGTCAGTGGTTGCATTGTGGCTGCTATCGGAGTGAGAAACACAGGAGGGAGTTAAATGGCCTAGGATTCATTCTTAAGGCAGTCGTTAAAATTGCCTCTGACAGAGGATCAGACTGTGCCGCATTCCAACAGTGCCAACATCAACATCAGAGCCAAAGAGAGTGCTAACATCAAATCCAACATCAAGCCAACATCATAGCCAAGCGAAGCCAACGTCTTCCACCTCAGATCAGTCCAAGTAATGACGCTCTACGCCAGCTGCCAACAGATGGGCAGTTCTCTTGGCACACTGCGAATCCTTTGCACGTACTTCTGCATAACCCCAATTTGAAGGTGTCAATCGGCAGTGCGGTGCCGACCCCGTTGGCCCCAAGTCATTGGACCTGGCGTGGTGTTTAGCCGCCCGGAGAGCTGCCCCTTTTCGGCGAGCGGCCAATCACGGCCAAGACCATGCCTGGCAGGTTCAAGGGGCTATCACAATCACATCGCCGCCAACGTGCCTCGACTGCATCCAGCTGTAATAGGGCGCGCATTTGAACTATGGAGTTGGGCCCTGGTAGGAAAGGCGTGGTGACTGACTCGACGTCGTTGGTCGAGATTGGCGTGATCACATCGCAAGTGCTTCCGTCCATCGTCATAAACTGCACGGAGCCACTATTTGGTGCTGTTCCTCCTGGTCATTCAGACTCCTTCAATATTGACTCTTCATGTTGCAAGACCATCTGTTGATGCTTGAGACTTACCGACCAATTCAGTATATATCGACAGGAATCGCCTTTGACACAGAGCCAGGCATCACGCTCCTGGACCGACACACTCCCTGCGCACTGCATAGCACGCAGCCCTAGTACTCGTCACGATGAAGAGTTACTATCTTGGCGTGTTCATAGCAGTGCCTTTTGTTCTTGCCGCCCCACTGGCTTGCCAACGGTCCCCCGTCTGCTCCGCGGGCCTGACTGTATGGTCTGACGCCAACTTTGCTGGAAAGTCGCAGCAGTATAACGTCTCATTCGACACGTGCAGTATGTTGGAGCCGGTTGGTCGTGCTATGTATCACTTATTGCAGCGGTCTAACATTTTCTTTGCAGCCTCGATCGCAGCACAATTCCCGTTCGACCAGCCTGCTGGAGTCAGCTCAATCGCAGCGAATGAAGGCAACTGGTGCACTGTGTACCCGTAAGTTGATACCTGGCAGGCCGAAACGTCAACAGTAGACTGATCGTTGTCAATCGTCAGGAACTCGGATTGCAATCCCGGACAGGGCAACGCCAACGACACATTGAGCGTGGTTGGGAGTTACTATGACCTCGCCAACCCCGAGGATGCTTGGGATAATCTAGCCCAAAGCTTCTCCTGCAAAAAGTACAACTGCGAATGATCGACGAGGTTAGAGGCGTGGAAATCGGTCAAAAGATGCTTAAATCATAATTGATGGACCTCTCCTACGAGTCCATGTTCGGGCTGTGCTCTGGGACTGAGTTGATCAATTTGGTGGAGCGTGTGGTCCCATGCTACAGAGCCAAGTCTCTTGACTCTATATTGCTGTCATTGTGGAGAATGTCGATGCCTGTTACGATTAGCCATTAGCATCAGATTGTAATAGTAATTATTATATTTGCTCCCATGGCCACGACGAGGATCAATACTTGACAAGAAAATAACAGCCGTTCGCCAAGAAGGGATTACTTTCCGTACTTTGTGAAAGGCTCATTTGATAATTGATCGTGCGTCCTAATCACCACGAACAGTGGTCATCCGAGTTCGTAATCATGTGTAAGTGACATAAGGAATCAAAGCATCCTTACACGCCTAATTCTGTGCCTTTGAAAATATCCTTTGCAATAACCGCAAGAATTCCGAGCCAGTGCTGGAGCACTTGTTACTGGCACAATATCTAGAAGCTAATTAGGGGCTGCATAATTCTGAAGTAGCACCCTGGCGGGTTTTCTGCATCCAGAAGGCCCAGCTGTGTTTATTGTAGAGGGTGTGACTTGATATTCTGAACTTCGTTCATCAGTGACTAATCCTCAGCTCTTGACGAAGTCAGGGATTTCAACAAGAGCAATTCGTGTTCAATTACGGCCTAGATTGGCCTTGCACCACTTCATTGAGGGCTCCATTCCTTCACACCTCCTTTGCCATGGTAACTCCCTTGGTGACTATCTCTGGAACTGATATTGTACATCAAGCAATTTCCAGCTACTCATCCACGCGAGTACTACCACATCTGACTTTCTCCATCCTGATTGGCTCACGCGTGCGTATGCCATCCTCCCCCAGCCATGCATGTACACTCGCTCTAGGTAGAAGACACCCTGTTCTTGCCTGGCCCAGGAGCAGGCGCGACCGGACCGTTCGAGGGCGGGCCTCGGAAAGGCGGCATCTGCGTAGACCGCCCATCCTGACAATGACCGTGAGCGCAAGATGAGTAGGCAGCCGGGTATGAAAAATTGTTCGGGTTTCCAGGAGCCCGAGTGATACTTGGAAGCGGCTCTGCTACTCTCACGCCACGGCTTCGGGGCTTTGGGGGAGGCCAAGTTTGTTGATGGGCGTGGGCATAGCTGGACCTTCCTCGGGCTGGAGCAGGCGGTTGTTGGCTTCCATCACGAAGGTCCTGGAGGACTGACTGGAATCTCTTCTCGTCGCGAGCTTCGTAATTTGCCACCCGGTTGAATGCTGCCCTAGGGGCTGCGAGATCCGCAAACGGACCTTTGCATTCAGGTGGACAAGCGCCGAAGGTCATGTTCTTTTAATGGATCTGTATGCAGGGCCAAGGTTTCTCGAGCACGATTCTGCTTTCTTTTCGTTCTTGAGGCCAGGAATAGGTAAGATCACGGCTGATAATACCTCGAATAGGACGAATTGTTAAACTGCACAAGGGCTTACTTATGTGTTCAATTTCATGTTATATTTACGGTAGCTTGACTCAAATTCCAATTGCTTTGGTACAAACTTGGGTCATAGTAGTTTACTTTCTCCTGTTTGAACAAACTGTTCTTTTATGACACTCAACATTTCAAATTCGTTGTTCATACTTCAGAAGACAAACCGATATTGCTCTATGACTAAACTGTCCAACACCGTTCAAACAATTTGATATTTTGAGATGACAAGTAATAGACTGTGCTCACTTGAAAAATTCACGACGTGACAAACGTCCCCAATTTGTCTTGAGAACTCAGCATGAGATGTTGCAACAATAATTGCTCGGTACGATGCAGGCCAAGTGGTAAGAGGAATTTCAGCTCCACAAACCTAATGTTCCTGCTGTGGAGGCATTAACTATGTTTTACCACAATGACCGCAGCTCACCTTGGGACTTCATGAAAACTCTGCATCACGTGAAGGAAGAGAGTTACGAAGCAACATATTGCGTTGAATGTCTGACATGTCTCGTACTATTTGGGAACATCGTGGGCAGAGGACCGTCATTGAGGCATGATTTGCTGAAGAGACTGAAGGGTGAGTTTATCAGTGAACACCAGTGTGCTTGTGTGGGTACCCGAAGGAACCCGAGCTAATCTAGCCTCGATTTCAGCCAACATCGCACCGACATGGATGGAGGAGATGGAGGAAGCCAAATGCAGGGATCTTGAAAGCTTGCATCACTAGTCAGCCCCACCTCTGCCAGGGCCGTTTTGTTTCCGTTTCTCGGTCCTGCGTCCTGCACATCGCACAGCCATTGATCATTGATTGCTCACCATCAGGTCGAGGATAAGTCCAATTGACCATCTGCCCAGACCTGAGGTCGTACTGGTTTCGATTATCAATTTAACACCGGCAAGCACGTCGAAGCCGTTCGGGACCGCGTATCACATCAATTCCCTCGAACAATGAAGCCGTCACGTGCTTAATCCACCGATATGGAGGCTCAGAGGCCAGCAGGTCAGGACGCAGGTATCTATGCGCCGCTTGAGGACTTGCCTCTTGTTTCAGAAGGTGCAATATCTCCAGACCAGAGCCGCTGGGCCATCCGGTGTGTTAGCCTTGGTCCCGGACAGGGCGGCGAGCCTCTGAGGTGTGAGCTCGTTAACTCACATTTGGCAACTACGCGTGGAAAATATGAGGCCTTGTCATACACCTGGGGTGACTCAACTGAGAAAGTCTCCATCTCATTGAATGGTATACCAGTACAAGTGACTGCAAACCTGGCTTGCGCTTTGCGACATCTTCGGAGGCCCCGTGACGAACGTCTTCTGTGGATTGATGCTCTCTGCATCAACCAAGCCGATGGCTTAGAGGTCAATAGTTACGTCCAAAGGATGTGGTCAATCTACCAGAATTCTAGGAACGTCGTGGTATTCCTGGGAGAGTCCCGCCACGGAAGCGATCAAGCGTTGCAACTTCTTTTTGAAATATCTTGCCTGTCGGCAGACGCCAGCGAGAGGCATACCCAAATTACGCAGGTCCTGGCAGACGAGCAAAGGGCACCGCATTGGAAAGGGCTTATGAAGCTGATGCGTCGTCCATGGTGGAGCAGGGCCTGGATAATACAAGAGTATGCTGTCGCACCGCGGGTCATTTTCGTTTGTGGCCTGGCAAGACTCGGTGGAGATGTCTTCAACCAAGCCATGGAGCACCTGATTGACTACAGGTATAACGCCAAGATACCACACCAATGGCAACATATGGTGAGACACGTCGCCCTGACCCCGATAAGCCATCTGCTGTCCACCCGGCATCAATACCAGAGCTCGAGTCCACAGGACAAACCAGCACCCATTGAGATACTCTATCGATCTCGCGGGGCAATGGCGTCAGATCCGCGAGACAAAGTTTATAGCCTCTTCCGACTCATCGCTGAGGATCCCAGACTTCAACCAGACTACAGCCGATCTACCCATGACCTTTACAAAGACGTGGTCAGAGCCATGATCGATCACTCCGGAACCTTGGAGATACTTTGTCACCACAACGTCGGAAATATAGGACTCCCTGATATGCCGACTTGGTGTCCCGACTGGACGACGATGCGTGGTGGACGCTACCTGCTGCAGCAGAAGAAATACTCTGCCGCCGGGAGAACTCGTGCTCACGCAATAATCGAAGGCAACACTCTCACAGTCAAAGGAAGAGCCTTGGACCAGATCGAGCTCATCTCCAAGCCGACAAAGTACGCCGACTTCAAACATAGTCCAGCCATTTACTCCAAGGCCAAAGGGCTCTGGGAGCTCGCTTCGAACAGAGATGAGTTCTCTATTGATTCATGGCCAGATGTCCCCGCGGCCTTTCCGGAAACACTTACATCTTCACGGTCTCGACAGAGAGGTCCTGATGGCTGGAGCACTCACGTGCTCGAACCTAGCACCGTAAAAGAAATGTGGCAGGCCTGGTGCAGATCTCGGAAAGAACCATTTGCGCTGGATGTAATGGAAGAGAAATTGGCGAAGAAATTCGAAGATGCCATGCTTTCAGCACTATATGGCAGGGTCTTCTTCGTCTCCCAGCAGGGTCGATTTGGCTTTGCTGACGCTTCGGCTCAAGTCGGCGATACGATTGCCGTACTTTTGGGCGGTGAGGTCTTGTTTGCACTTCGCGAGCAAGATGCATCCCTAGGCCCAAACTTCAAATCCGAAACCACCGCAAGGAGCACAAAATATAATCTGGTTGGAGAATGGTGAGAGCATATCTATCTTGACTGGGTGCCTTTTGTCTTGTTCTAATCATCTGCGTTCAGTTACCTACACGGTTTTATGTCGGGAGAAGGGCTTGACGGTATGACAGAGGATGCGCTATTCGATGACTTCTGTCTTGTATGAGGTCTGTTGAAACTCGAGCTTCAGTCATCTGGATACATATATATCGCTGGACATTGGTCCGGTGATCTGGCCAGGGAACTGTGTTGGCCCTCAGCAGCGCACGAGGATGACCCTCGACTGCCTACAGGGTATGCCCCGATCTGGCCGCGGATGTCTATAAACACACCTGTTGACTTTCTACATATACCAGAAAGACGGATGAAGATGCGTTGGGAACATGACGCGTTTGAAAGACTCTATTCTCAGATTCCGGAAGAAAACTTCTGGGTAATTTGAAGACTGCTTAAATGGAAGCTGGACAGCTGCTTAACCCTGACTGGGTGACAAACACTATATTCCGAGCGATCAAGTCAAGGGAGAAATGTTTCAATCCGAAGGTCTAGCAAATATTTCATGCCAGGTTGTGTAAAATGCAAAAAGGTATGGCCGATCGACTTGGGACTCGAACCCAAAACCTCATCATCGCTTCCATCGTAGGAGTGATACACGCTACCATTGCGCCAGCCGACCATGTCAAAACCTTGTTCAAAGAGACTACATGATTCAAAATTCACTGGAAACAGTTGTCTTGTCGAAGACGATTTCTATGGCAAGGTCACCTGTTAGATGATGCAACTGGGCTTGAAGTCCGGAAAAAGGACTTCCATGGGTCATTTTACTGTAGATGAATCCTTGAAATAAAAATGTAGACTGTAATTAACTTGTGGGCAGCGCTCGCCGTCGCCTAGGATGTGGCGGTGCCCAAGTCAAGTATCTACCACGATCGAATCCCTCGTGATAGACCAGCCTTAGATCCTCTCTTCCTTGACACACTCCATCCTGTGCTTCTTCCAGTCCTTCTTCTGACAATCAATAGAGCAATACTTAACCTTGACACACCGCATGCATTTCCTGAGTGGGCCACCTCCCTTGGCCTCCACGGCCCCACAGTTCCAGCATCGGAGTGTCTCGTCTCCCTGCACATCCAGGCCCAACTTGGACATACTCTCGGCGATGCTGGGGTCAACCACATCCTCCACGAACGGCACAGCATATACTGGACTGATGGCAATGCGAGTCGCGAACTGGGAGGCAACATCCCACTCAGGCAGGCCGATAAAGTTCTCGGGCAACTTGCCCGCGCCGCAGCTGCACAGCACCTCTTTGCCCGGCTCAGTGCTGAGCGGGATGGTCGCCTCCGGCTTAGCGTACTCACACTCTGACGTGTGAGTCCAGTTCCTGCACCGCTCTGCAAGAGCTGGCAGCACCTTCTTCCACAGCACGAGCTCATCGTCGTCGACGGTTATGGTGCAGCACTCCAGCTCCCGCAGGATGAGGAGGAAGGCCTCCAACTTGCCGCCCTTGATTATGTCCACCGTGAAAGGAATGACGGCCGCGTCGAGGGCGACGCTGGCGTTGGCACCGTCGAGGCGGATGGCGGAGACGAACAGCAGCATATGGATACCGCCTTTATCCGGGTGGTGGATCGCGAACAAGCCGGTCTGGCCTCCCTGGAGGCCCGATGCCAGCATGAACATTGTGAAGAGCGACTCTTTAAAATTCATCCGTGCGGACATGGCAAGGCCTGACTCATCGGCTTGGTCGCGGAGCTGCCGTTCTCGGGCGGAAAACATCCACGAGGTCAGGGTCGTCAGGAACCCCAGGCGCTTCTTGTCAGTGATGTCGAGCACTGGTAAGTTGTCAAGATTGACAAGCGGTATATTAAGAGGGACGGGGATGATCCGTCCATCGTTAGAGCCCGTCTTTGCCAGAGCACTAGGGAAGATGAAGTCGTCCAGGGTTTGAGCCGTTGCTGGCTCTGCCACAGGGGCTGTGACTTCAATATAGGCCGATGTTCTTGCGATCTTTGTCTTGCTTCCGTCTTTGACTACAGGAACGGGGAAACTTAATGGATAGACCGCCTCCCTTTCGCCGAGAACGATTTCAAACAGGAAGGGTGAGACCTTCCGAACATCCACAGCGACCTTGTCAGCCAGAGATCTCTTCCCATCCGATGACAATATGTTTAGACGGCCAGCGATAGTGTTCAGAACGACTGACGAGTCAATGTCAGCAGTAAAGGCGGACTTATAATCCCCTGTCGGCTCCTCCGTCGATGTTGGTGCCAGATTGTTGTAGATGGCAAAGCCGTCCTGACCTGGCTGATTCTTGCTTATGTAAACGTGATCACTGTCGTCCATGTCGGTCTCATAGATGATCATCGGCTCGGGCGACCTTGGGTTTCCAGATTCTGGCAGATGCGTGCTGAATTTTGCGGAAGGCAGTGGTGCATTATACAGGTAAAGACTGACTTTAGTGTGCCTTGGATCGACTTGGATGGTTGCGGCGGACACGATGAAGGAAGCAATAAGATCAGAGTCTCCGGACCAGGCTGCAGGGTCCTCATCGATGGTCACTGTAAAATCCTCGCGCTGTCGATCGCCCACCGTTGAGACGGTCCCAAACGCGACCTGTACATCAGAATAAATGCTGTGCGACAGAGTCGCGTCTTCTCCAACAACGCTCAGGTTTGCTTCAACCGCGAAGCTGAGGTTTGCTTCGATAGCTGCCTGAGAGACCTTTTTCCAATATACCGCAGGAACAGCCATGGTAACAGCCACAGCTTCCGGGATGTTGGACCACTGAGAGAACAGAGGAGCACTGGGTCCTGCCTTTATACCTTGCTGGAGTTCTGGCAGAGTGTAGAGCCCTTGACTTGACATTTCCAAGGAAAATGCAGGTTGAAGCTTGTGGCCCAACATAAAGGTCGAGTCTTGCATGATCTTCGTGAGCAGTGCTTGAGAGACTGCGGCCTTACCGGTAGGTACGTCCAAGGCATGCAGGAGACTTCGAATGAACGTAACGAGGCTCCCTGGATGATATGCCGGATAGGCGCTTTTGTGCATTACGTTGGGCTGCTGTTGCTTAGGGAGAACCACTGTTCCTGCCGAATCCTCGCTGGCGAACATGGTTCTGTATACTTTGTGAATCAGATTCACAAGATCGTCGTCCTTGACTTTCAGCCGCAGTAGCTGACCCGTCTGGCCGCGCAGGTGCTCATGACGCTTCCAAGCCAATCGCCAGGTAACGGCCGGGGTTTGACTGTCTAGAACGTATTCGTCTACACTCGAGACAGCTGTCGCATTGGTCCAGTACTCCACAGGACTGATACCGAGGAGAGTTGCAACGGTTCTGGCTGGGCCGCAAAGGAGTTCGTCGAATTTTGCCTTCTCTCCCTCTGTCTTCCTCTCCACTGTTCGAGTGTAAAGCGTGGCCCACGGAGTCGATTTGAGTAGCGGACTGCTGGAAGTAATGATGTTCAATGTGCCCAAGTAGTCTGATAAACTCGATATATCAATGACGTCGAATTGCTTTGGCGTCTTTGACTGTGGGCCGTAATCATCTGCGTCCAGCTCAAGGCGCTCCATACTAAGCTGGCGCCGATAGAAATGCCCTGATAGTTGGCCTGTCGCAATGTTGTGCTGCAGTGTATGACAAAGTGACAAGCTGTTCGCTGACACAAATCGTAGGGTCACATTTCCTGATGCACTCCCAATGAATGCTTGAGACCATTCTGCAAACTGTGCCTGAGCCGCTGCGACGATTGCGAGTGAGCCAGGACTGTCGCTTCCATTGTCAGATTGAACAGATGAGCTTTCAGTGAATTGAGCATCTGCTGCTGCCAGGTGGTAACTCAATATCGGGTTTCCGCCGTAGTGAAGGATCGAATGGTCTGATAAAGCGGCAGCGAAAAGAGGGTTCGGAATGTTCGTGTTGGCAGACACCTGGCCATATGTGCCCCTTTCCCACCACGAATCCAAGGCAGCCTTGACCCCTTCTCTGGCCAGGCCTTGGATACTAATGGGAGCTGCTGCACGGGCGGCTGCATTCTCGATGCTCATATTCTCAAAGTTGGCGTTTCCGTAGTTCTTCGAGTGTTTCAGGGTAGTCTTGAAATCCGCCTGGCATTGTGCCCGATCCTCGTTTCCCAGAGACTCGGCGTAGGAGCGCCAAATATGGCGAACATTGGAAAGAGTAGAGGTGGTTACAAAGCGAAAATTCTCTCCAAACTCGCTCTCCCTCCAATCTTTCAGCGAAGTAGAAGCAGCTATCAGGCGATCGAGGTGGATCTGGAGAACTTGAGCTGACTCCTCATCCAGGTAAAGGTGATGATACACGTTCCAGAAGACATGGGGCTCTACTTCCTTGGCCTGAGCAACCAGGAACGTCAGGAAGAGGACATTACGAGCTGAGAATGAGTCAGAATCTGCAAAGGTAGCAAGTTTGATGTCGACAAACCGATTGTTGCATCCTCAGTATCGCATGAGATTGTATCCACACAACAGGTGATGTCTAGCTTCCTGAGAGCTGTAGAACGGTCAGCTGCTGACGTCCGTGATCAAAAGGAGCTTAGCACTGACGGAGTCCTTTCTCATGGTAGGCAGTGTACAATATGTGTCGGACGTCTCCAGATCCAAGCAGCAGAATGTCGGCGTCGACGCCTTGGGGAACGTTTCGCGTGAGAGATACGGCGGGGGTATTCCCAACTCCGCAGAATGGGTGGATGACATCGGAGACCGTCAGCATCTTCAAAGCTTTGTTACTTGGAGATTCTTTGCTCTAGAAGATCGCTGTGCGACTTTGCCTTGCTCAAGGTCATATCCACGCCCAAGGACAGACATTGAATGCAAGTGCGGTGGCTGGCATGAATAAGCTTGCTTCAGGTTTGGAGCTGCGAAGTTTGAGCTGCGGGGACCGTTAAGACCCCCTGATAACCCTAGGGTCTGTACTGTAGCCGGGCATTTTTGCCTTCGCTGAGACCTGACAGCGCCCGAGACGAAACTCAGACACATCGTCCTTGCCAGCACGGGAGACAATGCAGTATTTGCTTGAGATGGTGGGAAGGTCACCTATGTGGAAGATATAGGCCAAAGAAACCAAGAAAAAGTCCAATCGCGATGAGGTGCATTGGTTAGGGCTGTGGAAAGTGGCCTTGGGGCCCGGCGGGGGATGGCTGTGACAGCTAGAGCAGCACTCACTGCGGCACGAGCGCACACATGCACGGAGGACCGATTTATCATCAAATAAGGTATACATAAGCTGATTCGCTATCATGAAGGGCCGTTTACTTTGCAAGAGGTAGTTTCACGAGTGTTCCACTTCGACCATTTCAAAACTTCTTTGGGGCAGTTCCTCCTTTCCAGGCTCAACCCAGAGAGGCAAATGTTACTTCGAAAGTATGACATGGAATCTGTTAGCTAAACACCTTTCATACATTCTGATGTAATATTTGATTGGAAATGGGAGACCGCGATACATGAAACCAGTGTATTACGAGTTTTCACAAAGACGTTCGAAGCAGGGTGCCCTGCAACAAAAACGGCAGAGATCCATTTGTCTCATGATCAACCATAGGCTGTATTGGGGGCCTCGGAATTTGATTATTTTCACTTGATACGAAGAGTCTCTATACCCGAGCATTTTACCCAGGAATCTCAGGGTAGTATTTTCAAAGTGTCAATAGCTTCCTCACGAAATATTGTTTCCGCGTCAGGAATGACACAGGATGGGGGTGAGCTGCGACGTCGTCTGGGTCAAGGTTTGCAGGATAAAGATCAAAGTAGCGTTTCCCTTTGATGACGGCTAATATTAGCAATATTTCTTTTGAACTGGACAAAGAAGCGTCGACCCGTACGGCACGGAGGACTGGACAAAGGAAGGGGGGTAGGCAATGGCCCGCCGACGGGAAGACTCCTAGTGGTGGTAGGTTGGCCCTACCACTGAATATGCCGCAGAGAATTGATGAAAGGAATATGCACTACATATAGCCCTCTTTCCACTCTCAGTATGATAGCCTAGTAAGACATACAGACAACCCACACCAGTCTAATATACGAACCAATCATGAAGACCCTCGCGATCGTCATGGCAACTATTACAGGCCTGTTGGCACACCAGGCTGTAGCTGCTACTGACACAATGATTGGGATCGATTTTGATGACCACGCCCACTTCGAGATCAAAGAGACTGCGAGCGATGGCACCAGCAACATCAGCAAGTGTGGTATGTGTCATAAATTCCATCTGATATATCTGAAAAGACTGATGCCCAATGCACAGGTACACTAGGGAGACCCATTGACTCTCTAAGGGTTAACAACCCCTATACTTGCTATCTCTTTCTGTAAGACGGCCGTTTTATTTAGTTACTGTATCAGTGAAAGGCTTCATGTGGTGTCTTACTTGTACTGACAAGTAATCTTGATACTTTATAGGAACGATCACTGCGGTGGAGACGTCAAAGGAAATGGAAAGGACCGAAAAGACGACTGGGACTACCTCCAGTTCCGTGGTAGCTCAAGAAGCTATGGAATGTTGAAAGGCCTGAAATTTCTAAGTGTTCGTTGTGACAAGTCCTAGAGCGGTGGACGTAATGCTAGGCTCGAGACTTGGAGCTGGGGCAACTTCCCAACCCCAGATCCAGATGGCTTTTGTTATACGGGAGAAACAAAGAGAGAGCTGAAGAAGACAACCTGGAAGGAAAGTGAACAATAATACAGGCTCTCAATGCTCTCCAAGAATAGTATTCGTCTATAACAACCAATGTACACCCGTTATGCACAAACATGCGCAAAGTCCATGGTAGCAAATACGGGACAGGTTTTGAGTCGTTTGAAGAACTTGAAAATCCCAAATCACGACATAGTGCATGCATTATAGGCAGAATCAGACTCATATATGATCATCTGAAGACAAGTTCCCCAGTACCACAAGGTGACGGCGAGGAAAGGGCAATGAATAAAAGCTAGTCTCCTAAATCCAGAATGGTATTACGGTTGGAATGCTCGAACAATTGTGTCAGAAGGCAGCGAGTAAGGGTTGACTTGGTATATCAGCATCAGAGAAATGGTACTGAATTACCCAGGTGATTATTCTCAGCGCTCTGCTTTAAGCTGAGAATGACAGCAACAATTTCCTCGATCCGTCTTGTTTCGCATCAATCCGAGGTACCAAACAATTCTTCCGACCTGGATCCGCTGTTTGGGTCAAAATATGGCGCCTCTCCAATGCCCACAGCGCGATTACCAACCCGTTCTCCATAGCCTTGATCGTAGTCATATGTTGCACAGTGGTACACAGAACGATTATCCCTGTGTTGAGCTGTCAGTAGTCATGCTGAAAATACTTCGAGGATGAGAACGACACAAGATTGCGATAAAAGCAGCGGCTACCCCACGAGACAGAAACCTCTAGAAAACGCTAGAAATCTAAGTGAAAATTGATGCTCACCAAATTGCTATGAAGCGTCAGTCCCAGTATCAGCATCATGGTGGTCAAGCGATGTCCACTCACCTATGTCATTCTTATTCCTCCACTTGAACCTGACCTGCAAGTCATGGTTCTCAACGATCATTTGCCCAAACTTTTCCAACAACTCGTCAGACTCCTGGAGCTCCAGCTCATTGATCCTCTTGCTAAAAGGCCCAAACGCGAAGATGCTCTTCCAGCCAGTGACCGGATTAGTGCGCACCACTGGGTGCACGGCAGAGAGGCTGCTCCCCACGTTCGCGGGGCTTCCTCTGGGCTCCTCGTAGATTCTGACCATGTCTGGGTACTTTGATGCGTAGTTCAGAAATCCGTCCGCGACGCATGTCACAGTCAGCCCCTCAAAGAACTTCTGATACGGGTTTGAGAACCTGTCGTACAGCTCGTACCCAGACGCCCAGAGTGTGTCGCCGCCCGTCGTGGGCAGTTGTGTTAGTCTCAGACTGGTGTAGTCGGCTGGGACTGGCTCGTACTGGATGTCCGAGTGCCATTGGGAGAAGTAATCGTAGCGACGCTTCGTGGGTGGCGGAGCCAGGTGGATGAGAGCCTTGCGCTGGATCGAACTGACGGGGCTGATCTCGGCGTCAACAACCCCAAACTCGGTGGTGTTGTTGAGTATGGGATGCACATGGAGGGTAGAGTCTGAGGGCTTTCCGCTGAGCTGCCCTAAGCGATGCACAAGTTCTTTTTGAAGCTTGTCGGTGAGATTGTCTTGGGCGCGGAAGAACGCAACGCCTCGCTGTGAGACTGTAAACAGGGGTCAGGCTTTGATGATAGATATTGCCTGGGAGTGAACTGACTTTCGATTGCAAGATCACGGACTAGCTGGTCGGAGTTTGCAGCATGCAAAACATCATTCACAAGATTGATTGTAGGAAACTCTCTGCCTATGACAGGTGTGACGTCTTCCCATTCAAACTTGGTAAGCGAGCCAGAGGACTTGAGTGGCTTTGGGTATGATTTTTCTTTCCCCGGGAGAGCTGGGAGGGTCTCCGTCGACACAGCAGCGGGTGACATGATTAAATGGCTAATTGCAAAAGATCTGGAATTGTGTTGTAATAGCATTGGGAAGGTGTTCACTTTTTTACCCTATATATAGATAGGTTTTGGTCGGTTGAAGTGTTATTCCGCGGGCATCAAGCCGTAGAATAAGATTTGGTATCATCTGATGATCTTAACCAGCTTGGCCCACTGCAAATATACAATATCGTTCTATCCGTTGGCCAAAAGCTAAGGCGCTAATCAATTGGCCACATGTCTTTTGATAGTATGAGTATGAATTGTCTCCGCAGTGTGTGATAGAACTATTCCAAGGGCTGATCGTGAAAAGGGAACATCCCCGTGTTAGCCAGGGTGGCGTGTTAGAGTGGCTGGGCACGGATTTCACTTGTCTGAAGTTGCGTGAGTCTCCGGAAACGTCGTAGTTTATTTTTAATCTCATTCGTACGAGCTTATTGCGCTGTACATTGTATATGCAGGGGAACAAGACGACACCATGCACATCTATTATCCTACGGCTGTTGGGCATTATGAGCCGAAGCTCGCAAGCTATCACTTCTTTCGACGCAGACATGGGCCTGGAGTCAACAACAGGGAATATGTTGCAAATTCGACCTGTTCTCCAGAACCAGTGCGACTCACTCATTCTAAAACTACAATTGCCGATCTTGCCTCAGGAGCGGTGATAAAGTTTTGAGGGGCATAAAAAGCTGAACAGGAACCAAAGCAGTTAAGATCGCTTGACAGCTTGAAGTCAAAACAGTGGGTGCTTTGTCTATTTATATATGGCTGGACTTCCGCAAATTTCAAAAGCTTCTTGTAGTTGTCCTCCGACATCAATTTACGCGATGCACTTCCCAATGGACCCAAAACCGTTCATCCCCAATGTTGGAGGTGTTCCTCCATACCCTGGTCTGATTGTCGCGGCTACCAACACGCATTCTTGTCCATAACCCTGCACTTCTGCTGTTTGATACTGCCGGACTAAACTTTAAATTGAGTTTTAGATCGACTCTCAGCCCACGCGTACCTCACTCCGCAGCCTGAATACAACTGTCCAGCTAAGATAGCCAAGTAGCCTTGGTCGGATGTAGCCTGGATCGTACCAAGTTGTAGCGCCCGCTGGGCCGTTTAAAGTTTCAACGGCAACACGCTCGGACTGGAAGCTGCAGATGCTGCAACGACGAAGAAGTGATTATCCTAGGAATTGTCTTAGTTGGTCCTCGATTCCGGCCCACGTGGGCCAGCTTCGGTATCATGCGAAGGCGAAGGCTTCAGTCTGTTGGGCCTCAAGCAAGCCTCTTGGCCCTTGCAGATATCGGGGATGTTCATAGGCAGATGTTCGCACAAAGTGGCGCGAAGCACCTAGGCCTATGTATCTGATAAGTGATAAAATCAACGCTTTAAGTTCTAGCCGTGTACGGGACCTTTGGTGGTCAGATGAACAGTAGGATTCCTCGTGGCCGCCTTCTCTCGCATTCTACCTCATTAACGATCAAACCAGTACCGTTCAGTCACGATCATGTCTTGCAAAACTCCAGAGCCTATAGCTATCGTCGGGAGTGGCTGCCATTTCGCTGGCAAAGCCGACTCACCGTCGGAGCTGTGGAAACTTCTCCTCGACCCACGGGATGTTCGCAGCACCATCCCTGACAGTCGGTTCAATGCAGAGGGCTGGTATCATCCAGATGGGTCTTATCATGGCCGCTGCAATGTCAAGAAGTCATATCTTCTCGAACGGGATGTGAACGCCTTCGACACCGAGTTTTTCGGGATGACGCCGGTGGAGGCTAAGGCAACCGACCCCCAGCAGCGACTGATGATGGAGACGGTGTACGAGGCGATTGAAGCAGCAGGCATGACGCTCGAGGGCCTCAAGGGCAGCGACACTGGTGTCTACGTCGGAATAATGTGGTGTGATTACGAGTCGAACCTGTTTCGGGATCTCCAAACTGTTCCTAAATATTCGGTTATTGGCACCGGTCGAAGCAGTATATCGAGCAGGCTTTCTTACTTTTTCGACTGGCACGGCCCTTCAGTCACCCTTGACACTGCGTGCTCATCTAGCCTCGTGGCCCTTCACTTGGCAGTTCAAGCCCTGAGGGCCGGTGATTCTCGAATGGCTGTGGCATGTGGTACCAACGTCATTGTTGGTCCTGAGAACTACGTGACGATGTCCAAGCTTCAACTTCTGTCTCCGGACGGTCTGAGTCGAATGTGGGATCGCGATGCGAATGGCTAGTAAGCAGCCTTTCCCACTTTCTCAAAATTGGCAAAGAGTAAGCTAATCATTGATATTACAGTGCGCGCGGCGACGGGGTGACAGCACTTGTTTTGAAGACACTTAGTAGTGCCCTAGCTGATGGAGACCACATTGAATGCGTTATCAAGGGCACGGACGTGAACCACGATGGCGCCACCCCGGGAATGACCATGCCCAGTGTATCTGCCCAGAAGTCCTTGATCCGGAGAACATACAACAAGGCAGGGCTCGATCCTCTGGCATCCAGCGACCAGCCCCAGTACTTCGAGGCACACGGCACAGGAACACCAGCCGGTGACTCCGTGGAAGCCGAGGCCATCTATAGGGCCTTCAGAGAGGGGAAAGAGGAAACCGAGTCGGGAGAGGCACCGCTATATGTTGGGTCAATCAAGACAGTCCTTGGCCATACAGAAGGCTCAGCCGGTATTGCGGGCGTCATCAAGGCATCACTGGCGGTTCAACATGGACGCGTTCCCCCGAACCTCTCTTTCAACAACCTGAGCCCTCGTGTGGAGCCATTTTACAAAGGAGTGCAAATTCTTCAGAGTGCAACACAATGGCCCGCAACACACAGTCAGCCGAGACGGGCAAGTGTGAACAGCTTTGGCATTGGTGGTACCAATGCACACGCTATTCTCGAAAGTTATGACCAACCGTCAAGCCCCTCTGCTCCGTCTGGAAGAATGCACACTTTCACACCCTTCGTGTTCTCCGTGGTATCAGAGAAATCACTGCGGGCTAACCTGTCCGCTTTGGAGACATTCCTTGCAGCCAATCCTACAACAAACATCCACGACTTGGCGTGGACACTTCGGAAGCGCCGGTCAACCTTCGCCTACCGTACGTCGTTCGTGGCGCACTCCATTGACGACCTTCACTCGAAGATTCGCGACCACCTCAGTGGTAGTTTGAGGCCTATTGTTAGGGCTCGACCAGCCTGGGAGAGAAGTGCGACTAAAGTGCTTGGAATTTTCAACGGACAAGGCGCCCAATATGCGCGCATGGGAGCCGAGTTGATTGAGAAGTCTGCAGCTGCACGGGAGATCGTGGACCAGCTTGAATCATACCTTGCCGAACTCCCAGAGGAAGACCGGCCAACCTGGTCACTCAAGGCCGAACTACAAGCCGGCGCCTCTGAGTCTCGTGTTCAGGAGGCCACCATGGCGCAGTCCTTATGCACGACAGTCCAGATTCTTCTGGTCGACCTTCTCCGAGCTGCTGGTGTCACCTTCAGTGCTGTGGTCGGCCACTCTTCGGGTGAAACAGCCGCAGCTTATGCCGCTGGCTGGATTTCGGCCCGGGATGCTATATACATCGCATTCTACCGTGGTATACACGTCCTGTCTTCTCAAAGTCCAAACGGAGACAGCATCAAAGGCGCGATGCTAGCTGTTGGCCTTCCAATATCGTCAGCAACAGAGTTATGCGAAAGTGAAGCATTCTCTGGCCGTGTCATTGTCGCGGCTAGCAATTCGCCTTCGAGTGTGACCGTCTCGGGAGACGAAGACGCTATTCTGGAACTAAAACAGCTACTAGATGAGGGGAACATATTCAACCGACGTCTCTTTGTAGACAGGGCATACCATTCTCGCCATATGCTTCCATGTTTTGGCGGCTATGTCAGCTCGCTCCACCAATGCCATATCAAAGGGCAGACACCTGCGGGAGCCAAGTGCACCTGGATCTCAAGTGTGCATGACCAACCAGTGACATCTGGAGAAGGACTAGATGGAAGATACTGGGCCCAGAACTTGACCCAGCCAGTGTTGTTCTCAGAAGCACTTACAACTGCTCTGTCAGGGGATGAGTTCGACTTCGCGATTGAAGTTGGACCCCACCCGGCGTTGAAACAGCCCACCCTTCAAACAATGCAAGCCATCTTGGGAAGAAAGGTTGAGTACACAGGGACGCTCTCCCGTGGCACGGACGCTGTTGAAGCGATGGCAACGAGCCTCGGGTCCTTGTGGTCGCAACTCGGCGCTAGCGCAGTCAATCTGGACAGCTACGAAAGATTCATGCACGGTGGAGGCCACCGCTACCAAGTCGTCAAAGGTCTTCCCACATACCAGTGGAACCATGACGCTACATATCGGCACGAGTCTCGAGTCTCTCGACAGATGCGGCTGAGGAGTCAACCGGCACACCCACTACTGGGTGACGTATGCCCTGACAGCGCGCCGCATCAGATGAGCTGGAAGAACATATTACGTGAGAGTGCAATAGACTGGCTCGGTGACCACCAGGTCCAAGGTCAGGTTGTCTTTCCTGCCGCCGGCTACATTTGCACAGCATTGGAGGCCCTGGTCTCACTATCAAGGGGCAAGGAAATGCGTCTTGTGGAGATGCGAGACTTTGTCATTCATCATGCCATTCCTTTAGACCAGGATGTCGAGGTCCTGACTTCCCTGGTCGACATTGTTGCGCTGCAGGCAGATCACACCCGCGCCAGGTTTACCTACTCTGCTGCGCTTGGAGCCGAAGCAAACGAACTGACATTGGCTGTCAGCGCCGACATTGATGTCTTTTGGGGAGACATGGATCCAACTCTCATGCCGTATCGAGCGCCAACACCGCCTCACATGGTCAGCGTAGATCCGACGAGATTCTACCAAGTTATGGATAAGCTGGGTTTAGGATTTCGGGACCGTTTCGGTTCTTTGACATCGATCAAGCGAAAGCGCGGCCAGTCGTCCTGTTCGGTCAAGATTGCGCGGAGCGAACACACAAGCGAGGCACTCATCCATCCTGCAGAGCTTGACTCCGCCTTCCAGTCTATATTCCCGGCGTATGGATACCCTGGGAACGATCGACTTTCATGTCTGCACTTGCCCCAAAGGTGTGAGCTCATTCGAGTGAGTCCAGGTCTCTGCCGTTCGATGAAGGCTACCGCTACAATGGCACCTGTCGACACGACAATTACCCACGAAGGCACTGAAGACGATGGTTTCTGCGGAGATATCAACATTTACCCTGAAGATGTTCCCTACGCGGCCATTCAGCTACAACGGCTGAAAGTAATGCCTCTCCGTCAGACATCAGCCTCTGATGATAAAAAGATGTTCTTTGAGACGCATTGGGTCAATAGCAGTCCTCAAAGCTGTTCGGTCGCATGTGACACTGTGATAACTCAACATGAGAGAGATGTCTTGAAGGTCTTGGTGCGGGTCTCCACTTTTTACCTGAGACAACTCGATCAAACAGTGCCCTCTGATCACCCGTCAAGGTCGGATTCTCGACATAGCAATTACTTACGGTACGCTCGACACATCACTCAGCTCGTCGACGATGGTGCACATAAGTGGGCAGACAAGTCTTGGCTCAGTGACACACTGGAAAATGTTTTGGAAGCGAGTAAACCATTCATGGGACGAGCAGACATACGACTTATGCACCTTGTGGGCCAGGAGATGCCAAGGGCTCTTGAGAACAAATGTGATATTCTCGAGGTTCTCCGTGCATCCAATCTTTTGGATCGCTACTATGAGGACGAGTTCGGGCTCAAACAATTGTCATCATGGATTGGCCGGGCAGCGAGCGGCATCGTTGATCGCCACAGCCATATGAAGATCTTGGAAATAGGTAGGTCTCATCAGTCACAAGAAAAGCAAATCACGGATAACCCTAACGCGAAAAAGGTGCTGGGACCGGCGGTGGAACGAAAAGTATCCTTCGAGCTATCGGCCAAAGGTTCCATACCTACACTGCGACTGATATCTCTGCGGCATTCTCCGAGAACATCGATGCTGTGTCTTCTGAACATGGGAATCGCGTGGCATTCAAAGTGCTCGACGTGGAGAAAGATCCTGTCCAGCAAGGCTATACCGAAGGCGGGTACGACCTGGTTATTGCCTTCTCGGTGCTCCATGCTACGTCTAATTTGGAGCGGACCTTGAGACACACTC
The DNA here is from genome assembly GCA_013435955.1 of Diaporthe sp. HANT25. Lineage (NCBI taxonomy): Eukaryota > Fungi > Ascomycota > Sordariomycetes > Diaporthales > Diaporthaceae > Diaporthe > Diaporthe sp. HANT25. The sequence continues at coordinate 644,459 of JACBFG010000014.1, read as the reverse complement.
GCAGACTTTTGAAGCCGGGGGGCTACCTCCTCGTCGGCGAGGCCAACAACAGCATTCAGCCTGGCAGTCTCCCAGGTGTCATATTTGGAACCTTACCGGGGTGGTGGCTTGGTCGCGATGATGGACGCGCACTGTCACCCCTGATTTCCACCGAGCAGTGGGACGGGTTGCTCAGATCCACCGGCTTTTCTGGCATTGATATCACTGCTCCAGATGAGCTCCAAGATTTCTTCGGTGCAACACTGTTCCTCTCACAAGCTGTCGACGATGTGGTCAATTTCCTTCGAAGTCCACTCTCTACACCTTCCATTCTTTCTCCGATCGACACACTGGTTGTCGTTGGAGGCCAGACGGAACGCAGCGCGTCGATCACTGACAATCTCAAAGTCATATTGAAGGATCTCGTGTCGGAAATACACATCTTTGAGACTATTGAAGATGTGAAATTTGACAAGATCGGGCCTTGTTCACCAATCATCAGTCTTACCGAGCTTGACAAACCAATCTTCAAAGATCTCACCCCAACACGGTTTTCTGCCTTGAAGAAGACTTTTGGAGCGGCCCGAGATTTACTATGGCTTACAAGCGGCCGCCGGTGGCAGAAGCCGTTCTCTAACATGACCGTCGGATTTGGGCGGACGGCGAGGAATGAAATACCGGAGCTCCGCCTCCAGTTCCTCGATGTGGAGGAACTCGAACTTTTGGATGCCTGCAAGATTGCTGAGATCTTCCTCCGTCTGCGAACCCAAACTGAACAGAGGGGCAACACTCTCTGGCCCCTGGAACCCGAGATTGTTATTGACTCACAACAACGCGAGTTGGTACCCCGACTCCGACATATGTCCACGCTGAACGATCGATATAACTCCACGAGGCGTGTAGTCACGCGTGAGGTGGATATCAAAACATCTCCTGTCATCATGGAGCCCGGCCAAAATGGATGCGTCTTCAGGGAACTGAGGGTCGGCAAAGTGGACGACAAAGAGCGTCCGATCGAGTTACGAACTACGCACACGATTTTGTCGGCCATCAACACCCCATTCGGCCACAAATTCCTTGTCTTGGGCATAGAGCCCAGCTCGGGGTCATCCTATCTAGCCCTTGTACCCTCACCAGCATCCGTCTTAAGAGTGTCTCCAAGTTGTGCCATCCGTTGTTCGACCACTCACTCGTCCATGCCCTTGATGCTCGCCCTGACAGCAGCTCACTTAGTCGCCACAACAATTATCCATCATCTATTTGCCGGCCAAACGCTGGTTGTGCACAACCCCACCAGGGTGATCGCTCACGCTGTCTCGACACACGCTCACACAAAAGACGTATCAGTTGTTTTCACGGCCGACAGTAATAACTCAGAAACACCCAGCGACTGGGTGAAGATTCCACCTCACTCAAACCGTTCCGCACTGAGCGGCATGTTGCCAACCAACCCTGCATGCTTCGTCGGGTTTTGGGGCCAGGCAGCTCTGAGGTCCCCGGCTGAATCTGCACTTGTGTCAAGTCTCCCGAGAAGTTGCCGGATAGAGACTGCAGACACGATCTACTCATTTCACGGTTCTGAACCGGCCAGTTCCGCCCCTGTTTTGGCGCAGGTCCTCGCGATAGCCACAGAATACGCCGAAATGCATGATAAACACGAACAGCATGCGATGTTATCAAGATCCATTACGCTGGAGAATGTTGCCAATGGGACAACTCCAAGCAATCCGATGACCGTGGTGGACTGGACATCATCTGGTTTGCTGCCTGTTCGGGTAACGAGCCTTAATAAATCGGGACCCCTGTTCCAAAGTGACAAGACTTATTGGCTTGCTGGGTTGACTGGTGCTCTGGGCGTATCATTATCCGACTGGATGATCGAACATGGTGCTAGATCACTGGTTTTGACTAGCAGATGCCCTCAAGTCGATGCCGATTGGATCTCGTCACACGAGCGAAATGGAGTCACGATAACCATCATGTCATGGTAAGGTGGACGCCCCTTACTGCTGAAAAGACCTACTAACCAATGAACAGTGATATAAATGACGAGGCTTCGCTGGGTTCAGTGAAGCAAACTATTGATGCGACTCTGCCCCCGATCGCAGGTGCCATGAATGGTGCTGCAGTGCTCCGAGACGTGTCCATCGCCAACATGTCGATCGAACAATTCAACGACGTCATTAGTCCGAAGATGTATGGAAGTATCTATCTGGACCGACTGTTCTGGAACCAACCGCTGGACTTCTTCATCCTCTTCTCTTCTGTCAGTTGCCTGTTCGGAAACCCAGGCCAGGCCAATTATTGTGCGGCCAATGCGTACGTATGCAGCCTCGCAGCTCAACGCAGGAAGCGCGGCCTAGCTGCAACCGCACTCAACATAGGGGCTATCTCTGGCGTCGGCTACATGGAGAGAGAGGATAGAAAAGCCCTGGACTTGACTATAGCGAAGATGGCTTTGATGCGTCTATCCGAGGAGGATGTCCACCAGCTTATCGCGGAAGCAATTGAAGCCGGCCATCCCGATTCTAAAGATGGCCCCGAACTCTCTACTGGCCTCCTGGACGTCCAGGCCGATTCGTCCGAAGCCCCTGTGTGGGCTTCAGATCCGAAATTCTCTGACTTTGTCGTTGATCGCGCCGAGAGTGATGAGGGGAGGAAACAAGGTGTCGCTGAATCGCTGCCAGACAAGCTCAAGGCTTGCGAAAGCAGGCAGAACCTTCAACAAATCGTCAAAGGTGAGTTCTACGTCGTATCTTACCTGAGCACGTACTGATCGCAGAACAGAGGCATTCGCATCCCAGCTCCGGAGGGTGTCGCTTGTGACAATGTCAGATGAAGAGCTCATGGCAAAGCGCAGTAATGATCTCGGCCTTGATTCTTTAGTGTCAGTCGGCATTCGCGACTGGTTCCTCAAGAACTTCGAAGTCAGCATAGCTGTTCTGAAGATCATCGGGAACAACACGATGGCGAGCCTGGCTGAAGATGCTGCGTCCCTAATTCCACCAGAGATGACTCCGCGACTCGTATCGGAGACGGGAGCCTGATGGAATACGTGCAAATGCATGACCGGATCGTGTTTTCTAGCCTCCGACTCGGACGATCGTTTGAGTCTTCCGCAATAATGTTTGAAATATGATTCTTTGCTAGCTAGATCGACTCCGTCCATGTCCAGCTCGTGTTGGTGCTACGTGACTTAAGCTCTAGGTTCCCATAGATGCTCTAGTCTAATTCGTTCTAATCTCGAATTTGCCGCTGGCCTTCGGCTTAGAAAGTATCCACGCGATCCCTTGTTCTATGGCCCGGTCCCATCTTGCGGACTCTGCCAACTCGCCCAACACCCTCCTGAAGCCGTGCGGAAGACCTGGAAACACGTGGACATCAACAGGGACTCTGTTGTGCAATTCAATTAGTTGGTGGTGGTTCATAAGGAAATTTCAACTAACCCAGCTTCTGCCAGCATTTTGGCATATAACAATCCTTCATCCCGCAGAGGGTCCCAGCCAGTGATCGTGAATACAGTAGGTGGCAGCCCCCGAACTTGTTCAGGCTTCGCGTTCCCGGGATTGAGTTCAATGTCATCTTCCTGTGGATTTTCGACCTTCAACAGATCTGTGAAGAAGCGGCAGACAGAGAGAGGCATAAGTGGCGCGAGCTTATTCTGCTCATAAGATGAGACAGAGCTGCTTTTGATCTTTTTACGCTGTGGCTCATAACAGTCCATTATCGCTAAGCACGGGATCTGTAGAATCTGCCCGGCAATGGGCGGACGCGCCACGCTTGCCTTGCCAAAATGTTTCTTGAGCACGAAGGCTGCCGCCAGCTGCCCGCCGCTCGAGATGCCGCCCAAGATGACACGATGGGCATCACCGCCGAGCTCGTCAATATGATCATGCAGCCACTCAAACGCATCGCCCGTGTCATTCCAAGCAGTCGGATACCCGTGCTCGGGCGTATGGCGGAAGTTGACGCTGAGGACCACGACATGCGCATTGATGCAAATTCGGGCACAAATCGCATCCTCGGTCGCCAACGTGCCGAACAGGAATCCACCGCCGTGCAGGTGCATGTAGACAGGCAGGACATCCGCCGCATCCAAGCCTGCAGGTCGGTAACTTCGCACTTCGATGCTCGAGCCATCGCCTGTTGGCACCGAGTAGTCTTTCATTCGGACGTGTGGCTCCAGGGGCTTGAATTCCTTGGCAGTAGTTGCCTCGCGCTGTTTATTGAAGAGGCCCCGCCACTCGACGATCGACTCACACTGCGGTGAGAATGATGGCACATTTCTCGCTTGGGTCAGCCATTTTATGCTCGGCGTGCCATATTCTGAAAAGTCGCACATCCTTTACGTGAATCAAAAGGCTTGTCTGCTGTTTGCAGTGCATAGGAACCTCTTCAGAAAGCAACTAGTATTACGTCAGAACTTCATGATACATGTAAGAAATATGTGGCGGACATACTTGGTATCAAGGGTCAGTAGAGATAATAGAACGCAGCCTCATGAAGAGACTGACTGGTGACGCACGTAGCAAGAAGAGAATGCCTTCAAGTGAAAGTCAGGTGAGAGCCCAAAATAGCACAGTAGTTTTGCTAGACAAAGAAGCAGATTGGATTAAGAATCTTGCAATAACTTGAAGAAGGAGGTCCGTGGCCGGTATGCAAATATGCAATAGTTGGATATGTTACGTAGTATGCCTATTCTCGATACCACCTAGCAAAACCACGGCCAAGGGCACGGGCTTGGCAAAATCAGTAGAAACAAACCTTGTCTCTGGTTTGAATTAGAGTTCAGCGAGCCATCCCACGGTACTTGTTGTATGCATGCGACCGCGTGGGGAACAACTAGCTCCCTTGCTGTTGGGCATTGATGCTTCCAAGCGTCCGGCTCAAGATAAACTTCAAAGATCGATTTGCCGAGCCGCCAAACTGTAATGGATTCTAAGCGCGGAGCACACACTACCAGAATTGGCTCATTGGGAAGCTTTCGGCTATTCTTGAATCGTGTTTGCCCCAGTCTACCTACCTAGGTACTGAGGGAGTTGGAACTCGGCATCGTGATCCTGCGGCAGGTCTGGGGTATCTTCAGCTTTGACTTCCGCGCCACCCCTTCAATCACTGCAATGCCGAATACCAAGAGCGACACTGCAAGCTCAACCCTCACCCCAATCTTATCTCAAAAAGAGCCGATCCACTCGTCGGTACAGAGGTGCTGTATGACGAGAACATGACCAAGCCGAAAAGGTCGTGTTCCCGTTCCAAACTTGGCGGAACATATGCACGTGCGGCCCAAGCGGTCGGATGAACACGCATACAGAGAATTCAGAGCCCAAGAACATCTTGACTGGTCTTCCACAAATTCCATCGTTCTACTGTGTCGAGAGACGGGCTGGCTTAAGATGTTCTTTAGATATCAATTTCTGTCCTGGACCATCTCAGCTCATGTTTCGTTTCTCAGAAGGTCGGGTCACGGTTGGGGCGTAGAATTAGTCGAAGCCTCATGGACTGATCAAAAAGATGAGGCCTCTTCGTGTGACGTGGCTGAAATTACGATTCCAGTTCATTTATCCAGGTACTGATTAGACTTGAATAGCTCACCAATATCATGAGTTGGCGAACCTTCCTCACTACCACGCCAGGCCCAAAACGAGCCCGGCAAATTTTGAAATACAAGCAATGCTCAAGTAATATCCTCATGACATTGGATTTTACTCATCGCACAATTTCAGTCTTATCACGCCCTGTTGCACGAGGTGGACCTAAATGAGACAAGCGTGAATCATCCCTCTGAATCATGTACCGCACGCCCAACCTGGTCCTGTTGTGTTTCTATGTTTCTTGCTTCTTGTGAGAGCGCGTGACATATTGAGAACCGGACGGCATTTCAGAGTTTAATGTGCTATGCTCATTTTCGGTTTCCAATCCGCTCTCTGGGACGTCTCGTCCATCAAGCAGCTTCGTGCTATAGGGGCGGCGAAACGGGTGTTGGCAAAGAATTGGGGGCGGACTCATGCAAATGGTCGCACCTAAAGATGTGAAAGTATTACAACTCACACGCGGCAAAGTTCTGGGGACTCGAGGTGTTGCTGCCAAGTCTGCTGACCGGCGTGCTGACATTTTGGCTGACGGACAGCGGTTGCTGACTTTGTGGCAAACCATGAAGGGGCGAGGCTGAGATGACACGGCTCACTTTTGCGGCTTCAATTCCAGCCTTGCCATGGTTCCAAGGAGCGGCAAGCTGAGTTCGAATTGTTGTGGAATGCCTATAAGACTAGAGCCGATTTCCGTGGACTTCCAAAAAGATCACGGGCATCTCCATATTCACTCACGCCCTCGTCTCTAAACACCGACATCAACAAACCACAATCCAAGTAAACTTTATCAGCAACATTACAAAAACATTTATCACAATGCAGTTCTTCAAGTTTTCAGTCTTAATGGCGCTTGCCGCTGCTGCTATTGCGACACCAATTCAGCTTGAAAGTCGCAGCCTCTTCGGTTGCTACAAGGATGTCGCCGCCACTCAGGTCGACTGTCTCGAAGCCTGCGGTGATACATCTGCCACCGACTGCACTAATGCCTGGTATGTCTGATCAAAACAAGTAAAACTTGTACCGGTTCAGGGTAGAAACACTGAGTTTTTGATGTCCGCAGCTCTCTCGCCGCGACCCAAGGCTATCTCGCATGCAATAATAACTAGGATGTGCGGATAGGATGAGAAATCTGATTCAATGACCAAGACACAGACTGAAACATAAGAATTGCATTGAGATACTTATTCCACTGGCTTATTGCTATTTTGATTCATAAAAATTATTGATCTTTAGACTTAGCAAGAGGACGAGAGCTTTAAGGTCATCGCGAATAAAAGTGCATACATATATATGTATCATTTGACGGACATCCTCGGACTCATGAGTGTATTCAATGATCCCACTTATCACCTTCCCGTCCTTCAAAATAAAGTCGGTATTTACTAAACTCGTCCAACTCCTACTAAAGCCTATCAAAAAGGCTTAGTTTTGGTTCGGGTTTACATTCCAGGAGACCAGCACAGATCATGTTGACAATGCCTATCTGGATCAGTCACCAGGGTTATTGAACACACCGGAAGGGGTAAGGCATAGGACTGCTTTTGACGGCAAAGGTTGACATATTAAACACGTCCACATTCACTCACAGGACATATCATCTTGGAATGTGTGCCAATGACAGCTTTTCCCTATCAGTGACAACTGTATAGGTTTCATTCAATTCATGTGTGGCATAAACTTGAGCGATTATGAAATGTACTTCGAATATGATAGCATAATATCTTATGGATTTAACGTTGTGGTTTCGCGTTAAACCACGCACAACTAGTTAGTCTGCAAGCAACTGCTGACCCATCAGTTCAAGGCAACTTATTAAGACGTTAGTCGTACAGGGATTGAGAAAAAAAGTCAAGCCGCAGCTGATGAAATTGAATTCAAATCTACGCATTACTGCGCTCTGGTGTCAATTGCCCCGTTCTTACGGACATCGAGATGAGTCTGGCATATATCGGCGCGCTCTCCGAAATGATAAAAATACTGATTCAGTCTTGCGATCTGCCTGTGTTGATTCAAAGTTGTTCACAAGTATTTACACATCTCAGTTAATAAGTGCCGTCTGCTGCAGGGCGTGCTGCGGCATGCTTGTACAACGTCTGACGTGACATGGCTCGGGACATCTCCAGCAGGGCGTCGAAACATGCACTTTCAATCGACAAACAGGCAGCGCCTCACAACCTAGCAGGATCATTATTCTTGCCCAGTCAACGTAGTCCTGCTAGCTTTGTTTATAGAGGAAGACTGAAAAAACGACCGCCTTGTAACTGCTGAAAGTCCAAGAGTAGAAGATTCAAAAAAGTCCTCCAGCACGCGCCGCGACACTCGTACTTGAGTAGCACGGAACGTTTCAAGTAGGTCCGTGTTCTTCACCTTGGCTCTTTTCGCTCTGGTCGTATGCGGAGGTGACATGGATTTTTGCCATTTACTTGTTGATCAGCGTGAAGACTTGACGATCAAAAGCGCCTCAAAGCTTGAAGTGGACATGTAATCGCCTGGCCAGGGCTCATTGGCATTGGAAAAGAGGGTGGGGGCCAGGATCCGGTCTGGTGAGACTTTGTAAGCGCCCTGCGTGGCACTTTCACTTCCCCTGTCGAGCACAGGAGTCTTCATCAGCTGGGCGGCCTGGCGGCAACCCTGTCTCACCTTGGGGGCCGCACAGCCCCTGGGCCACACATGCAGACGGGGCATGCGTCTACGTTTCGATGGCACGTACGGATTGGTTCGGCAAGTCAAATCCTGGCGAAGCAGCGATATTCACGCCTGTGAATGGCTGCGTTCACTCTCGATGAGGCTCAAGTTGACCCCTCTTTTGCTTGAAAATCAGCCGCTGTTGTGTTTCCACAGGAGAGGATATAGCCAATTGCAGAGCCACTCGTGGGGTCACTCCCCTGGTCTCACCTTCCCGACACAGCTAGACGTGTAAGCATCAGATGCAGCTCTCATGCAGGCTACCGGCGCTCGGGGATAGATAAATCTGCCTTGCCATCTGCCCTTTTCATCGGCAAGGAATGTGTAAGCGAACCTCTACAGGCGAATTTCCGATAACCAGCCACAAGCAAAACTTCAAATCTCTTGGGTATTAGTTCATTGCAAGACAAACAAGACGAGGCCGAGTACTAGTATGGCGCCAATGACGGTTGACACAATCCCCACTTACCGTCTGCGGCCCGACACCCTGCTCGAATATCTTCGCAGTGTTTTCCCCAATCATGCTATTACTGTTCAAGTGAGCTTATCACATCCTTGACTTGGCATGGGCCCGTCGAAGCCTGCAAGCCACTCTCCTTCAAGATGAATAACAGAAGCTAATTGAAAGCTCGCCAGCTCTCTGACCGGACTACGTACATGCTGAAAATTCCCAGGACACTTACGCAGGTGCGGCGCTGTCATTGCAGCTGACTGTTTGCGCATTTTCAAATTCTGACTTTCTGCAGGCTGAGCGAGATCATATCCATGAAAATCTTCGCGAGCTTGATGAGTGATGATCCCTTGTGATGGACTTGGGGGGAAGAGCAGTATTGAGCAATTCGAAAGCTGGCAGGGCCTTTCGTGGAGAGTGAATCAGCAGGCACAGTACAAGGTGGTGTCTGGGAAGAGAAGAGGAACAAGAAAATGGAGACTGAAGCATTGGTCATGTTCATATCATCTACTCTGATCATCAATTGTCGCGTTGAACGTATCACATTGCCTCGCTTGACGGGCACGCGGCATGGTGCTTATTTACAGCCACAATGTCAGCTGGGCAAGATCCTGCCTTGCTGAACAGGGTCGTGTTCCCCGCCGAGATGTCGTGTCTCGGCACTGCCCCAACGGCAGCCGTCTCATTTGGCCACCCGCTTCTAGGCCTAGTTACACGGATCGGCTTGCAGGTGCCCTGTCAACCCGTATGCACTGTCAGCAGGGGGGTTTTTCCACTTTCCATTCTCCAAAAAGAACACATGGGTTGACCTCACGCGTGCAGCGTATGCCGTTATTCAGCTGGCTTCTCCCAAGGCATATCCACCGTGCAATGCGCAGCCCTACGAGAAGAGGATATCAAGTTTGAAACTTATAATCATCTCGAAGGCTGCAATTCAAGGTCTAGTAGATTGCGGTCGCCATCGCATCTCAACAGACTCAGAACAACTGGACCCCCGCCCGCAGCAATTATGGCACTCCAAGAGGCAGCAAACGACGCGTCGAAATTCTCGCAGTCTTGCGAGAAGTGGGCCGACTATCCAAACAATCTAGTGTATCCCGCAGAATTCGAACATGAGCTAATTTCCTATCAATCTACCTTGAATGATTTCAAGATGAAACTATTCCATCCCAAGAAACGGGTAGTACACATGTTGAATCTGGAGGCAGAGAACCAAGGTGAATCCTGCTTCAAATAACAACTCAATACTTGATGTACATCAATTAACACTGCAGCTACCAGACCACGTTCTCACCTCAAATTTGACAACAAAGGCGGATATTCAGCAAATCTTGACTCCTGAGGCTAGCTCTCCAATCGAGAGATATATGTGAGATAACCATTATGTTTTGACATGTCCACACTGTTCTGACTATGGACACTAGTTTTGTGCAGTCGGCATCCTCCCGGGATCCGCTCGCGTGCGAGAAAGAGCAAATGCTACTTATATTGAGCCACAACCAAGTCATGCCGTCCTTTTTGGACATCATGTTCACATTCAGGGGTCGACAGGACCCTCACAAGTGGACGAAATTCGCCTACGAGACGTGCCTTGGAAAGTCCCAGCCAAAGCTCACCCTGCCGTCTTTAAGCATATCTGGCTTTCGGATCCAGCATTGCTTCAACCTCATTGGCGTAGAAAGAGATGAAACGCAATTGGATCCGTGGCCAATACGTCAGACAGCAGTATACCATTCCTTCGACGTTTCTCATCGTCGATCGACTTGGATCGTGTTGAAAGGAAACAAATTGATTAGAGACCGCCTTCAAAGCTCAACGTCTGGATATCGGAAAAGGGTTCCCGACTACCCCAAAACAGTCTCAGGTTGTTTCATAGCGAACCTCAGATCTCACATGCTGATCTTTCAATGGTCTGCCGAGAATTGGGAGTCATATATTGAAGACCTCGAGGGGAAGCTAATCAGGCCTCGAAACGTTGCAAAATATGGGCCGGTCATGGAAATGGCCAAGGACGAACGCATCGAGATGAAACTTCAGAAAAATGAAACTTTCAGGACATTCTCGTCTCGAAATACGGGGCTTTCTGATATGACGTCGGCTCCGAGTTCTCCTGCGAGATCTGGAGGAATGCGTGAGATGCTCAGATCCTGGTCTGGCCTGGACAGCAAGCTGAAACAAGCTTCTTCATCTGTGTCGGCAAATCCAACGAGTTCCGATGCACAAACCCAGGATTTGGACCTCGATGAGATGTTCTCGTTCGATCAGCTTCAAGAGCTTCATCGCCACGGCAGTCGAGTCCAAGAGGCGATCAATATCCTGGCTCAGAACAAGAAGATTCTCGAGGAGGTGAAAGGTTACTTCCAAAGACTCACAGAATCCAAGAGCTTCTTGGCCTTTGTGGATCTGCAGGCTCATACCGAAGATGTGGCCGGCTTTTTCCATGGCATTGACAAGATCATCCGGGAGATGAACAGCTATCAGGCGCGCTTGCAAGATATGCTCCACGATCTGGAGAGGAACACAGCATTGGTAAGAATTTCACCACCCCTTCAATATTGTTGAAAATTGGAAAATTAACCAGGCCTAGCTCAACGACATACTCCAATATCGAAACATGAGGTTGGGGGAGTTCTTCTCCATGCAAGGCCAACTGCTAGCAATGCACGCCAATGACATGTCAACAAAGTCCCGACGAGAAGGTGTTTCAATGCATGTCATCACAATATGGACACTCATATTTCTTCCCGGCACGTTCGTGGCTGTAAGCAATACTCCTGCGATCGCACGGCAAATCGTCCCGACTAATCCGCGATATTTTTGCAGACTTTCTTCAGTAGTGGCATTCTCAAATTCGATGAAGTTCTCAAGTTTGGCGAATGGGGTACGAGTTGGGTTGGGCTTGAACTTTTCTTCCTGATCGCTTGCCCAATCATGCTGATGACCTTAGCTGGTTGGGGATACTTTGTCTACCGGACCAGGGGCAGCAAATTTTTGGATGGTCACCCTGAAACTACAAATATGGAAAAGGCAATGGAGGCAGGTATGTGTGTAAATAGACAATAACGTAGTCTCCCGCCAGGTTTTGATTGTCGGATTACTAGATGTATACCCAGGTATTGGTTTGAAAGTTTCTACACATTTTTTTGCCTGTACAGCAGCCAAAAGTCATCTTACCAGATGATGAAGAGCAAAGAAAAGGCTGGCAAAAGAATCGAAATTAGTCTCAAAAATGCTTTTCTTCCAGCAAAAGTACCCATATCGTCTCCCAGATAGGTCCTCTGAGTATACCGCCAGAACAAATAGTTAACCTCTCTTGTCATGTCTTTGCGCAAGAAGCCATGGTGCCTCCATCTCCAGTCGGTGCCTGGAGTCCCTTTTCAGTATGGCTTGAAATCCTGCAGGTCGGTCTTTTTACACCTGCAATATGCAAAGGCTGTGCCACCATGCCAGCCCCTGCTTTTCCTGTCCTAGTGCGGGTTGCCTTAATGGGCCACCGTCAGACGGCGATCCCACCTAAGAAAAGTACTCGCCAGGCGCCATGCAGCGCGCGACCCGGGACCAACGCTGACCTGCGGCAACTGATAAAAAACAATGACCCAAGCATGCATCAGCATAGATTGTCTACGTAGAGTTCCGCAAGCGACGCCAACCCAAGCTCCAGAGCTTCGACTTGATCTCGCATCCAAGACGGCATTCCCTGGGTGGATCAACCCATTATCAAAGACTGGTGTCGAATCTTTCGAGGCACCCGGCCACCATTCACTTACCACAAGAGTCTCCCCACTCCAATACTCAACACATAACGTGCAGTCTGCCCCGCCTTCGACACCGCATATCGCCACGACCCAGATGCGCCAAACTGCAAATCTGACAGTTCACCAGCGCACAACGCACACGGGCTAGCCACTCCATTCGGCTCTTTCATCTTTTGATAGGGAGCGTTGGGTAGCAAGACAGCATCCAAGACATACAAGCAGCGGCTGGGGCACAGACAACTGGTCGTGTCGCGTCGATATTGGCCATGGCCAATTCCCCAACCACCGAGCAGGCTCCCTGTAGCCCCGCCGATGCGCCGCCGTCGATACAGGGGCGCCTCTCGTTCTCGACCCCGACCGACGACTTCGTGGCATTTGTTCGAAGCAGGGAAAACGAGTACAAAGGAATAGATGGACTTGGCAAAGAGCAGCATTACATACCTCTCACCGAGCTGTCCACATATTGGACTATTCCCAAGATCCGAGAAGCCTGCGAGAGCTACTCAGAAGCCTTTCCTACCAGGCACCGCCTGATCAAAGACCACTACCTTCGGGTATTCTCGACTCTAGTCTTGATAGGGAAGTTGTCTTATCTTCCGGCCTTCCAACGACTTGGTCTTTGGGATGAAAAATTCCCGGAGACCACTCTTCCCGGTCAGTGGGAACAATCGCCGTCTTACAAGTCCATGTTCGACGACTTCAAAAGCCACCAGTGGACATTCTTCCCTGTGATACTTGACCGAGACAGACTCGACGATACCTGGCTGCCGCCCGAACGAATCCTTCCGGTGCACGTTCAAGCCAAGATTAGAGAGCAGCTGTATAGTGACAGAGCTGCTATCACAAAAGTCCAATTTCATCCGTCGTGTAACAGCCTAGTCAAGGTAAGTTGAAGGAGAAACCGATCCCTGGAAGCTTCGTTGGTTTATTTGCAGTTCCTGACTTCATTTTCTTGCAAAGAGTGACGGCACATGCGATACAAACCCATCCTACATACTCAAAACATACCACGGCCAACGACACGAACAACACTATCGGCACGAAGTGCAGGCATTTGCACGACTAATACAGAGCCCGATCGCTCCTGAGCATGTTGTCAAATGCCACGCCACCTTCAAACACGGTGAAACATATAACCTTGTCATGGAATGGGTATCAGGCGGCGACCTCCTCCAATACTTCAAAGATTGCCCACCACCACGAACATTTGAAGATATTACGGACTTCTGGGACAGCCTCCTGAAATTTAACATTGGTCTAGATCGCATCCATCAGATCATTCTTCGAGATGACCGTTTAGATCAATATCAGCTGGTGCATCAAGACATCAAACCGGATAACATTCTCCTCGACATACGCTCTCCATCACGACCTTATCAATTCTCTCCCATTGTCGCCGATCTTGGACACAGTCACATCAGGCATATCAAAGCCGACAACCCTGATATCCCAGCTGTTGACCACCGAGGCAACCAGATGTACTGTGCCCCCGAGTCCAGCCATCATTCAGGTTTCAGGCGAACAGGCCCGAACGGCATTACATGGCAGGCCGACATGTTTTCAGCAGGAGCTGTCCTCAGTGAAGCTGCATCATGGGTCGCGAAAGGCGAGGTGGGCAGGAATGAATTCTTCAATCGTCGTAAGGAGCAACTTGGAAACACAGAAGGCTTCCCATTGAGTGGGTACGAGACTGCTTTTCACGATGGCTCCGAGCGGCTCTCCTCCGTTGATGAGATGCATCGCGACATTCGGACCACTGTCCCTTCTCACGACAGGACGACGCCTCGTGTGTTGGATATTATCGAGAATCACATGCTGGTCCTCCCCAAGGACCGCTTACAAGCCAAGCTTCTCTACAGCAAGTTCGAAAAAGCAGTGCAGGACGCGAGAGCAGAGGCCAAGGCAGAAGAAGGGGGTCTTAATCAACCCCCACCTGCTAGATCTCTTGACATTGAGAAGCTTCGTGATACACGACCCGAGCCCGAGACGCCACCACCCTCCAGCAAAGCCCCCAGAGTATGGACGCCGCCAGGGAGCGCTGCACTTTCCATAAGCACTGATGGTTACTCGTACTCTCCGGACGCTCTCTCCCCTGCACGGACGCCATCTACACCAATTCAATCAGCTCTCTTCAGTGCAACGAAGCTTCTCTCCGGAGTAGCGTCGCCACCTCAGATGCATCCCATCGACCAACCCAGGCGCCCTCTTCCCACTCCCAACCAGCCATCTTCAGCGAGGCATGTTGCCCAGGTCCCAGATGAGATTCTGCGAACCATAACAGAAGCAGGTTCAATCCTCTCAATGCAGGACGCAGCCGATTGGCGGAAAGCGATGAAGATGGAGGGACAAGTCAATTCAAAAGTAAAAAAGGTGATTGATGATCTCATCGAGAACTTGAAAGGTCGCGACATCCTCTTCCTCGTGGACGATACAGAGTCTATGCAAGAGCACTCGATGCAGATTGAGGTCATCTTCCAGACGCTTGCTTACATCGCCAAGAGCATCGACCTTAATGATCTTGAGCTCAGTTTCGTGTCGAAGCCAAGCGATATCATCAAGAGTAGGAAGACGACTTTTCTTCTCGAAGAAGTCAGGCAGCACCTTAGGAAGCACACGTCTGTCAAAGGCAGGATCGAGACCAGCCTCAGCACTTTGATCAACGAGAAGATTATGAGACGTCTCCCGCTTTCTATCCCCTTACTTGGGCAGTTTCCAACTTGGTGCAAGCCTGTCACCATCTTCGTGTTCACCGATGGCAAATGGGGTGAAGGAGTCCCAGTCGGGAACGGATTGACTGCGCCCATCAGCAAACTGATGCGGGAAATGAAGAAACGCGGCCTGAGCAGGACACATGTGATATTCCAGTTCCTTCGATTCGGCAATGATGAGAAAGGAAAGGAACATCTCGACTATCTGGATAATTTCGGGAAAGAAGAAGACTGGTCAGTTCCCTACCCAAACTTTTCCATTTCAATGATTTTATACGCTAATACTCTTGCACGCAGGGATATTGTTGATACAAGGGATATAAGTGGCGATGTGCACTCCATGTTTCTCGCCGCTTTTACTCATAACAATGACATAAATAACGACGGCCCGCCAACCGCCCGGGCGACGATGAATAATTGATGGATGCCTGGAAGTTTTGCATATACTATTCCTATACACTCGTCTTCCCAACCATTATCTTTTATCTTTATTAAGGAGTTGGAGTGATGAAGCCTCTGTGGCTTTGTCGTAGTTATTCATACGCATGTGAGCGTCATTTGATACCCGGATAGATCGTCGCTGGAAAAAGCAATGGTGCGGCCAGATTTTATGTGTAACCTCTGAGTATGCCGGGGTCTACGGCTTGAATTTGACATTCTTGATTACGGAGAATCATGGCTCCATGGGTTTTATACGAACTGTGAAATTACTAGCGGAAAGAGAGATAGACCAAAAAGAAGGAGTGAAAAGAAACACTGTAATGAGCTGGGATGTCAGGCATAACAGTACTTTGATGCGGCCGTGGACAAATGTAAGAAAGCAAATGGCCGATAGTCTGCAGTGTACTCCATAGCTGCCCGTGGGGCAAAATCTACACTCTGAGAGTCGCCTGAAAGTGACTATTGTTCAGGTTCCCGTCGTTGAATGGACTCAGAAAACTCTTGAAGTAAGATGGAAGCTGGTGACATAAGGCTTTATGCATTTTCTAGTATTGTCAAAAGTATTGTGTTCTCACAAACGAGCTGACCAACTTGACTAACTTAGTATTAACTCTAAACAGTCGCCTCCCCTCTCAACTGCCGCAAGGCCAGCTCCTCGTCTCCATCCAGCACGCTCTGCAAAGCACCGTATGCTCGCTCGCCACCGAGCATGTTCACGCGTATCCGTTGCATGCGTGCCACCACCTGGTATACAGTCCGCCGGCTCACCTTGGCTCCATTCTCGATGAACAGTCGCACCGTCGGCATCCACCCAATCCACTCGTCCCGCGTCTCCGGGTAGAGAGCCGCTGCGAACGCTGCCGCTAGAACGTTCGTCCATGGCGTATCCACGCCACTTTCGTCGCGGTGATATACCACGTTGCAGTCCGCGCCGTGCTCGAAAAGGCACTTGAACATTCCGGCGTTCGGTGGATGCCCAAAGTTTGCGTCCAGCAGCAGTGGCCACATCACTGCTCCTGATTGGGATCTTCTACTGCTACCAATGCCTCTCCAGCTTACAATACTGCGTAATCTCTCCAGACGTTTGCTCTTGCGAAGTGAAGATTTCAGGAAACGCTTCAAGCGTTGCTGCGGCCGGAGAGACGCTGACGGGCTGCGATTTCCCCTGCCGCTTCCCGTCTTTGGCCCTTTGGTCGAACTTCCATCAAATTGTTGCACCATGCATCCAGCGGGTGCCCTCGCCGCGACGTAAGGTATAACGCAGAAACGCACGTTCAAGGCTAGGAAGCTGGTGCCAAAAGACTGCTGAGACCACGCGCTGAGACCTTTGATGTTAGGTACCATCTGGTAGACTGCTCTGATATCACTCGGACTGAGTCTGTCCGATAAAATCTGGTTCAGTGCGTCCAAGATTTGCAACAGCAGAGGCCTGTTCTTCGAAACTCCGGCAGCTGCAAGCAAGCAGAGCTTCACCAGCGGCGCCACTGAGTCGAAGTCGGGATGCTCGAAGATGGTTGATTTGAGAACCGACAGGTACGCTGCGCAGTACTTCAAGTTTGCGTCGAAATCGCCCGTAGCCTCGTTGAGCCGACGCTGGATGTCTTGACTGTCCAGATAGTCCTTCACCGACCGATGGAGAAACTGGACCCGATTTTCTGGTCCCAACTCAAGGAGGCCTTTACACCTGCTGTTGAGACGTCTTCGAGTTGTCGTGACTCGCATTGTAATCTCATCATCAGTGATAGGTGTAACCGATTGCTTCAAGACAAACTCCGGATCTTCCTCGTCTGCGAGAGAGAAAACGAGGGCGCTGGGAGGGTCTCGAGCTGCCATCATGAGCTTAAAGTATTGTGATGCATGCTCATGGTAGAAAGGATCCAGATTGTCTAGAATAGCAACATAGAGGTTTTCCAAATCAACTGGAAGTGCGTCGAGTCGCCTCTGCAAATCTGAGATGCGGTCGTCAAAGGTCAACCCGGCGAGAAGTGACTTGACCACGAGTTTCACCCAGAGGAATACTCCAGACGATTTATCTGTAATTTCATCCATGAGTTCGGAAGCATACTTGGGATTTCTTATCTGCAGCCTTCTGAAACCCTCGTTGTTGCTGAATTCTGAGACAACGAAATGCTTCAAGTCTGGATGTGTTAGGTTTTGAAGCATCAGGGAGGGTTTCTGACTGAAAGCATCTTCAAACACGATCCAAGGTCGACTGGCCAAGCAAAGCTTGACGTTCGGTAATTCTGTGAGTTGTTTGAATTGTGTGAGGAGTTGGTGTGGATCTCCGTCAAACTCGTTCAGTCCGTCGATAAAAAGGCAAACTCGGGAAGAACATGAGGTCGTCAAAGTCTTGATCGCGGAGTTAAGCATCCTCCTCAGTTTATTCTCAGTCCGGTCCATCTTGGAAGGCCCAAAAAGGCACGCTGACTCCCATATCCGTGGAACAACCATTGGAATAATGTCTGGACGTTGTTTTAGAAGTTGGTAAAGAAGGGCTTGGAGAAGCCCCTGCTGAGATGCCTCGATGGAGGTGCCAGAGGCCCAGAAGTAGAAAGATGCTACCACTAGACTTCTTCCTTCCGCCCACTTTTCTAAATACCTTCTACACCTGCTGGTTTGGTCGTCCGGGTCCAGTTCATGTGTGTCGATAAACTTCATAAGGGTTGATTTACCCGAGCCAGCTTTCCCCGAAATCCAATATAGGTTCGAGTCAGATTGCAGCCAGGCTACGAATCCGGTCTTCATTGGATCGGAGTCCTGAAGTATCCATTCAAAAGTGTCTCGATAGGCTTTACTTATGACAGACTCCCTATAGTCCATTTCCCGGAAGCGTAGGTCCTGAATTAGCTGGTCTCGTAGAGTCGACTCCTTCGATTGAGAGAGACGAAAGTCGGGGTACTCCTTCCCAATCACATCATCCCAATCTTTGTAATCTTTGACAGGGCTCGATATTATATAACTGATTGCCTCGTGAAGTTTGTCGATAGCTTGATGCTCGGTACCTGGCTTGAGAAATCCAGAGAGGTAGTCCATGATAATGTGGCCAGGATAACCCTCAGAACCCTGTTCGCGAGCTTCAGCGAAGCTCGTTGATGCGCCCTTCATACCTTTCCTCATTTCGGTAAGCTCATGCAGGATCATTTCCTGCTTGGTCAGTGAGAGAGTGATATGGTGTCTAAGACAGATGCTTAGTCTTTTGAGGCTGAGTGTACAGATTGCGTTCGAATGAATAGCAACAAACCTCATTGAGACCACTAGAGTGGTTGCCAGTTGGTTCCGGTGAACATCGATGCGTGTGGTCAGCTCATCGATTAATGATGTATTGAAGTATGCCCTGAAACCGGTCAGGATAGTGTCCATCCGTCCACCTTTGTCATTAACCCCAATCTTGTCAAGTGTCATGACCAGCTCTTTGGCAAGCTTTGAGCAATCTGTCGAAAGGCTTGCCAATCGTGCCTCAGAAGCTGTTATACACACTCCCGAGGAAACTTGGGTTTCTTTTGCATGTTTCTCAAGCTGCTGAAGTGACATCTGAAGCTCGACCGTGAGCTGGCGCAACTCTCGGAGTTGAGTTAAACCACTGCTCCTGGCAAGGCAGATTGCGGTGGCTCTGACAGCAAACTGGCTGCCCAGCTGCAGAAACTGTAGCACATTGCCGGCTACAGCGAAAGCGGTGACTGGGTCTAGCACCATCTTGAGATTTGATTAGGTGGTGATGAGCTCGACGGTACTCAACCATCAGAATGGGGTGATGTCGAGGCTGTGGCCCGCGCACTGGGGCGAAGCGATACTCTCGTATGCGCATTGAGAACTAAAATGCGACCCCATGTTCTTGTGTTACTGTGGCTTACGGTTGATGTAACAGTGCGGAGGGGACGCATTTTGTCAGCAACTGACCCTTCAAGTTGTTTACAATCCTACATGAACGAGTGCAGAAGTAAGAGATGCTTCGTCTGCCATGGAGTGCTGCTCAATCGTGACCTGTTGATATCAGGACGTGAGTATTTAAAGGGCACACATCGGCGAAATAGCATGACAGACACTAAATTTGACCAGACATCACACCACATCTGAGTACTTAAGTACAGAATCTACATTGCTTGAATCTTCCTCTTCCCAACCGGATAATTGTGTCTATACTTGCTTGAAAATAAATTCCTTAGCCGTTTTCTGTATTTTTCATTTCAGTTAAGAAAAGAAACGATTTCAATCCTCTGGAACTAGTATTCAGACTGGTATAAAAGCGCCTTTTAGAGTTGTTATTTTCTTAGAAGAAGAGAATACTCATAGAAATATAGCCAATGGGCAGCGGGTGTGACGCGGCCGATGCTGGGGGTACTTGGTTGGGATGCCCCTGCAAAATTCCTTATCGATAAAACTCACCGTCCCACACGCGCTCACCCAAGAGTTATCGGTGCGGGGAGCTCCTTCATTCACGAATAGCTTGCCAAAGGAGAAAAGGAATGAGCTCAATTTGGTGCAAATTTCGCTGGTCACTGTGAAATGAAGCCCAATTAACGTCTCAAAGTTTGCTCTATAAGGGAGCTATTGAATTGATAGCTTAGGGGTCTAGTTTAACTTTTTTCTAACATTTTACACGGCTTTCTATCCCAGACCCCCAGCGTGTCCTTGCAACGCCCATCTACGATTTCTCATAAGGCCCCATGAACGAGTCCATGTAGTCCGACTTGCCGAGGTCGACGCCCTCCTTGCGCAGGATGTTATACGCCGTCGTCGTGTGGAAGAAGATGGTGGGCAGGCTGTACGCGGAAGCGTAGTCCCGTGCCCTGAGCTCTCCGGGGGGCTTGTCACGGCCCCTGCCGTAGGAGACGGTCTCGTCCCTGCGGCTGGAGATCTTGTCAGCGTCGGCGGAGGCGAGCCTGGCGGCGGCGGCATCAATGCGGGCGCGGGCGTCGGCGACGGTCTTGAGGCTGTCCCAGGAGCCGATGTTCTCTGGCTCTACGCCCTCGAGGCGGGCGACGAGCTTGATGGCTGAGTCGGCGGTGAAGTGGAACTGGA
>JACBFG010000014.1:603042-616009 GCA_013435955.1 Diaporthe sp. HANT25 | reverse complement strand
GGGGGGGGGGGGATAGTTTTGCTTGCAAGGGACAGCGACTCGAGAATGGTGTGATCGAATGCCTCCACGACCGCAGGCATCTGCTCAGGGACGAAAGCTGAGGCTCCAAATGCGTCGAAGGCATGCGCTCGTGTCACCAACAAAAGGGCATCATGCTGGGAAAGCAGTCGCGTGGAAGGCATCAAATTCAGACGCTACCACTGACGCACCAGCGTGCCCGGCAAGCACCTTGGCAATCAGGCGCCGTAGGTAAGCTGATAACTATATGTCCCGATGATGCTGCCAGTGATGCCAGCCGACGATGTAGACCTCAGAAGCGCCAAGAAGATCTTGTCCCCTCTGAAAATGACAACTACCAGCTACACCTACGGCGTCCGCCCCCGTGGGCGAGCGGCAAAGCAGCCTGTCGACGACAAGTCCCTCATCAAATTCTCCGTAGGTCCTTCCCTTTTCTCATTGTCGCAGGGGCCACTAACAACCCCGACCACGAAGTGCGACGTCTGCAAGCCCGGGTTCAGCTACAGCCCGTGCCACCCTAGCACCTACGACAAGGAGGTCAACCACCACGTTGCCCTCAGCTCTTGGGTGGCCGACGTAGCGGCCGCCGGAAAGACGCACGTGCTACACAGGGACGGACGCGTACACCATCTCTTCCTCCAGGACAAGTCCTTGCCGCGAATCGGCAGGCTGCTAGAGAAGTGGCGCTACGCTCACTTCGGGAGCACGAGGTCGCTCAAGGAGCTCCGGACCTCGACCTGCACGTTCAGGGTCGGGGACCAGGACCAGTGGCTGGAGCGATCGAACGGCGACGTGGTCGACCCCAGCTTCTGGGACAACATCCCGATCAAGGACACCGGCGGGGGCGTCCACTTCATCGCCAGGAGGGAGCGCATGAGCAGCGACCTGGCCATCGCGAGAACGCAGTGGGCCGTCTCGATGAGCAACATCTGCAGGACGCTCTTTGGCGAGGGAGCCTACCAGCAGGTGCCAAACCCATTCACACCCCGCACCGTGCCACTGGCGTCTAACCGTCGCACCCAATGCCCCGACGTACAGGTTGACGCTGTTGTCACAGCTACCACGGAATTGGACCCCTTTGACTACGACTACGACGCGCAACCTGACCTCGAGCTGGGTTTCTGAGACGGGTCTCAGGCCTTCTCGCCAGCAACCAACCTCCGAGTTCACTGGTCCGTGCGTCGGTTCTGGACGCATTGACGCTCAAGGCGGCCAACCCCTGCTGCAGGTGAGCAGATGGAAAGGTGAGAACCGCAGTCAACCCCGCCAAGACAACGTCACAATCCCATGCATCGAAAATCAAATCTCATGGTGGTTCTGTTGGACCAGTCTACGCAACTTTACTCAGATAGTCTTTCCCGGTAGCCACGAGATGAGCAAAGCATGCTTGGCTGCACTGTCGCGACAACTGTCCGTTTCGGCAATTTCGGCCTGGCAGAGACGTGTCAATACGTCACATCTTCCCTCGCTCTTTTGCACACCAGCCTTTAATTTTTTCCCATTCCCCGACTTTTTGTCGTACTGAATGAACATGTAGGAGTAGCTGCTTGTGAGCATGAATCACAAGTGGAGTGCTTGATCCATTGCGAGGTTGGTAGTAGAATGCCTGCAGTCTCTTGACCGTATTTGAGAGCAATGCGCTCCATGCTCGACACGCCTTGGCCCGCGCGAACGAAATCTTCCCTCCGACACGGCAGCCGGATACAATCCACTGCCTGGTGTGACCAAGCATCCAGCCCGCCCCAAGGATGGAACCGGATCAGAGCGGCGACGCGGGTCTGCCCGCTAATAATGGAAGTGCCTCTCCCTTCTGAACGTTGGAAACGTACTAAACGGATCGCTCGCAGGGCCAAAGTGGCACGCGCGAGAACCTTGTCCACGAGATACCGTACGGCTGGGACGGAACGATCAACTTCATTTTCGAGCACAAGAACTATCAGCCGCAATACTACACATACGAGGGCCTGCGGCGCTGCGCCTCCTGCCACCTGCTCTGGTCCAACGACCAGCACAGGTGCAGCGACCCGGTTGGGGCGTGTGAGGCCCGCTGCGAAGAGTGCTGGATGCCCGTGCCGAGGGGCGCTGCCGGTAAGAAGCAGCTTGAGCGACACGGCGAGGCCTGCCGGGGCCAGGAGGTCCGTCGCGCCTGGGAGCCCGCCTGGGATGGCACGCTTCACTGCCCGCTGTGCCGCTGCCCAGGCTTCACGGTCGAGAAGATGAAGCTACACCTGAAGAAGGGTGAGGCCGGCTGCCGGGGCCACCGCCGTGACGTACTGGGCGGGGGATCGCTAGCAAAGGGCTACGACCACCGGTCCATGCGTGCTTGTGATGGATGTGGGTTCACGTTCCACCCGTCTGTGATCGCCACGCACGTCTGCGGAGCGACCTATGACCCAGTGTGGCTGGGGCAGACTACCATCCCAGACATGACAAAACCCTATGTGGTCTGGTGCCGCGACCTGCCTGCGCCCCACGGCCCCTGCGGCCTTGGCGGAGGACATATCGGCGGTGACATACAGGGCCGGATCCCTGACGACCTGTGCGAGAGCAGCTGGCACGTTCCGTACTCGACCAACCTCAGGTACGCGACGGGCCCTGCCAATACCCTTTTCGACCTCACGCGGGAACTGGCACGGCTCATCAACTCACTGGGGGACGGAACATGTGAGGACGACACCCCAGACGACGACGGTGACTTGCGTTGCGATTTCGACGTCGACGGCCTGGTGGCGCAGGTGGAAGGAATGGTGAGCAAGCTCCACTCAGACACCCACGTAGCGCCAGCGGGCTGACTAAAGGCACGAGACACTGGATGCGAAGATCCGGCGCTTGCGCGAGGAGTGTCATGTGTTGAGGAGGGAAAAGAACCGGCGGATCCTCGGTGCCAAGAGCGTCCGACCGAGGGAGACGAGGCCCGGACCGTGCCAAGGCGTGGGCTGGAGGCACGGCTTCGTGCCGTGCCATTCGGGAGCAACGATCAACCTCGACACCGCGGTGCTGGGCACGAGCGACTCGCGCGGCAAGGTATCCTGGGCGCTGGTGTGCGCGGAATGCCAGCGCCTACAGGCTGCTATTCACTCATGGGTCTCCCGCGGTAAGTACAACGCGGACGGCACGAGGCTATGCCCCTCCAACTCATGCCGAGAGCCGGTCTCGAACGGCGTCGAGTGTGAGCAGCATTCGCAGCTGCGAGGGGCGAGGAGGATGGAGGCCAAGAAGGCGCGGCTGCGCGTGCATGGTGCTCAGCCCACCAGCCGGAAGAGCGGGCGCATCTGGCGCATCCTTTCCCCCGGGGACATGCAATCCTTCCTGTCGACATTACATCGGCTCCCACGCTGCCCCTGGGCGGCTGACGAGACCTGGTCAGCCGTTGCCGAGGCGTTGTCCGGCAGGCCTACCGCGCGAAATATATTCCTTGTTGACACCGAGACAGTAATCTTCGGCCACGAGCCCAAAGTCCTCGAGGTTGCCGTCCTCGGCGCCGACGGCAGGCTCGCGTTCAGCTCGACGATCGACCACGGCAAGGCAGTCTCCGAGCTCTGTGAAGGCATCGGGCAGCAGTTCCTGGGCTACGCGATCGGGATCTACAGGAAGGACGGGACACAACAGGCCCACGGTCTGCAGCCGACGCACGGGACCACCCCTGCCCAGACGGCACAGGAGCTGGTAAAGCTCGGCCTCGGGCGCGCTGATGCCGTGCTCATCGAGTGGTCCGAGAACGGGTGGGACTGGCGTGCCATCAAGACTCTTTGTGGAGCCAACGCCTTGCCGCCGGGTTACCTGCGCGCCGAGGAAATATTCAGGAGATGTGGCTACCAGGGCCCAATGGACCTCGAGACGCTTTACTACCTCTGCTTCCCGGAGGGTCCGTTGCGCGACAAGCACCACAGGGCGGCATGGGACGTCGAGAAGCTATACGAGGTCTTGCGCCACCTCCTCAGGGCTCGCCAGCAGGACTAGCCGTGGAGGTTCCATACGCCTCCCAGGCATTGTGGCCGTGGTTGCTGCTGGCGGTGGGCTGGCCACTCACTCATGTTGCCCAACGGGGCCACCCTCACTACCAGACATGTTGCAGACAAGCACTGGCAGGTGTATCGCAGGGCCCATCACGCGCCAGTCGTATCCTAATTGTTGAAAAAGGCCCGACGGCGGGCGCACACCGGCCCATGGGCACCACCAAACAGCCCTCTGAGCGTCCGTAGCATGGGGGATTCTTTTCCCCACACACAACAACAAATAGACATTGGTTTGCTATATCGGGCTGTGAAGGGGGCATTCCTTCGGATGCAACGACGGTTTAATTCCATCGATACCATGATCATCAAAACATTCGCTACCTAAAAAAGAGGCAAGGGGAAACAGGTCTCGGAGACGGACTGGCGCGGATGTCACTCGTGATAGCTGCCAAATTTTGCCAGGAGCCCTCGGGTTCTCTCAGGATCGGACCGCGTCCTGGTGACTTACAATGATTCATTACTTTGACCCTTTGATGATGGAATACAAAGGTTTGATGTGATCAAATGTACTAGTGCATATACTACTCTATGTAAGGTACTGAGGTGGTTTTGTTTTGATCCGTATAGATATGGAGCTGTAATATGCGGATCCATTGCGTGCAATGGTGTGTTTGAGAGAGGGTGTCACGGTGGCCCCCGCACGCTTCGGGGCTTATTTTGCCCATCTGAGGGCCTTTCTTCTGGCTTAAAATGGTCATCACGAGGGTCCTTTCTCTTAGACCTCCATTTTGCAATAAGTTATTAAGCCTATATAAATTCATAGCAAATTAAAACAGCTTATAAGCAAGAAAAATGGTTATGGAGCTGAATCGGATTGAGGGCAGAGAGTAGATTTGCTAGGGAAGGGCTCTTCTTAGAAGGAAGGTGCCCTTCTTTGGAGCAGATTCCCTCCCAATTTGCATAGAATGGTTCTCTTGCCTGGGGACGAAGGCTGGCCGAAACAAAATCCCTCCTTTTATCTCCCAATAATACTTCCTTTTAAATTTTAGTACTCTGGCAGACAATAGATTAAATGGAACCTTTAACTTTGATTGATTGACTTAATTAACTGAATGACTGACTACTTGAAGTTGGGATGGCAGGTGGGGAGTTGAAGTTATTGAAGTTGAAGGAAGGAGCTGCTGTGAGAAGGTACTTCATAACAGGCTTGAGATACTAGCTAAAACAAGTACCTAGTTATTACCTCTCTGTGACTTTTTTTAAGCTCTGTGATTAATTTTCAGCTCCGCGATCATTTCCCTTAGAAAAGTTATTAAATGGGTATTGAACGCTTCTGAGGAAAGGAGACAATTAGAGTGGAAAGCACTGCCTGACAGACTTATAAAAATGGGGACTTGTTATGGAAATGAAGGCCATAGTGACCATTTTTCAAACAGCTCATTGCACGCAATGGATAAGGTATTAATCTGAATATATGTTTACACTTCATAATCTACACATCATAATAAAGAATTACCAGAACAGAGTCTCCATTAATACTGTGTTATCGATTAATTCATTCAATGTTGCTAGCTTGATTAACTCTCTCGTAACTGGCACCCGAGTCAACCTTGCCTCCCGTGTGCTATAATATCAAGGTTCAGCGCAAGACACACATGACAACATCTCAACGTCGCCAAGGGGGTGTTGAGGTATATCAAAACCACATTGGATAACAGCTTGTGCCATTCAGCGCCCGTTCCTCGACGAGCCGACTGCCAACGTGCTAAATTTGATGTTTAAAAGTGACAGCTGAGATGACACCGATCCAGGTAATTCGAAGGCTCTTGGCAAACACATACAACTTCTCAAACTGCCCTGTCACGTTGTTAAACCGTTAGTAAACAGTGGCTAGCAGCATGCGGAGCTGAATATATGGCCTGCTCTTCCGCTTCTTCGCATTTGAGATAGATGATCCAGGCTCTAGTAGATTTGAAAATCGCTCTACCTATCCTCCACATGGAAAACCAACCAGCGCTCATCTTGACTAGAAATCTCGAAATCTCAACAAGAGCAAAACGTATTGCCATCCATTATCTCTTGGTGAATATGGGCGACAGTATTGTCTACAACGTTGAACTTGTCTCCTTAGCAGACAGCCTCACTTCTATCTGCATGGAGTATACTCAAATATGTGTAGCAGCAAATTTGATTCAACTTAATAGCTGGCACCAACGCTATTGCGTATTTAGGAAAGGTCTAGACAGTGGACTGATGGAGTTTCGAGAGGAGCACATCAACTTCTGTGTCGACACAGTGGGCCTCACCGTGGTCAAGTAACATATCTAGGCTACCTGTTCTTGCTTTCAACATATAATACCATGTCTTATGTTACACGAGTTGTTGATGAAGGCATGGCAGCGGGTTCGCACAAGCCAATAGGCACTATTGAATAGCCTCCCTCCAGCTGTCAGCATCATAGCGTGGGGATGTGCTTCATCTTAGACACAATTCCAAACAGTTGTTTATTGCCTTCAATGAAGCTCAATACTATATGACGTGTCCGCTGGCCCTTTGCCCCAGATTCCTGCCGGATGGGACTCGAGATAAAGGTTTCAGGGAAGGCATGGTTGACGTCAGGGAGATTTCAGCGATTGGATGTTGAGGGAAGAAGAAGAAGATTTCAAAGGGGAAAGCTCTGGGACTGGTTCCTCCTCCATCTCTCCATCTTTTACAACAACTCTGCTGAGGAAACTGTCCCATCAGATGAGCGGACATGGCAGGCCTTGAGAGCGGGGCGCAGCAGCGCAATGAAGCCACAGTGAGGGCACTGGATACCCAAAGATGTGTACACGTTTGAGCTGACATCACCCAGGATATAATTGACGCCTGGAGGGGCCTCACCAGGGAGGAGGGCCGAGGCTTGCCGCTGGTGGTGAGGGACTGCTTCGATCACGCCTTCCCCCAGCGGCAGCTGCGCGACGTGACGACCAGGCCTATCGTGCGCGACGCGATCGTGACTGGCATCAAAAGTGAGGCGCCGAGCGTAGAGGAGGCCGTGGTCCACAAGGCACTCATCTGCTGCGGCCTCGACGCCAGCGAGCGCCTCTACACCCGCCTCTTTGACCACATCCTCCCTCCACTCGAGGCTGCCGTGCGCTCTACCGACACAAAGCGCAACAGGGAGATCCGCTTCATGCAGGGCGCCAGGATCGGCCTCGAGTCGGAGGCGGGCGGGAAGTTCGCCTACCATGGTGAGCCAATCTCAGCGAAGCTGGTGGTGTGCGACTTCCTCATGACCATGTTCATCCACGTAAGGCTATCCACTCGACCTCGGCAGGCCACGCCATCGACTGACACGCGCGCAGCAAATGATGGCCCGTGATAGGCACCTCACGAGAGCGGCAAAGGGCGATCTGCCACGCGAGTGGCAGCACAGGCCCCACAGCCTCCCAGACGCGCTTGAAGCAGTGCCTTTCTGGGCCAACAAGCTGCACGACGCGGACCAGGCGCTGCAGCAGAGCGCCCATGAGCAGTCAAACGACCGAGATGCCCCTATCTAAAGCGTCGCGCAGTCCGTACAACAATGATGAGCCCCCTGAGGTGTTGATCAAGTGATGTGTTGACTGTGATCTCGGAGGAGAGGAGCGCTTGAGACCACAGAAATGCTGCTTGGGTAGATTTTGGGGTTTTTTTTTATTATTATCAGTGGTCCTATCAACAATTCGTGCTTTAAAGGCAAGGGGCCGAATATCTACCGTGGCGGGTCCTTTCGTGTAAAGTACGTGACATTATCGAGACACACGACACTTCTCAATGATCATCGCTATCGTCCTACGCATGGTATCAATCCGTACGCAGACATACAAATGTTGATATGATTGCCTGTCTGCCAATACGCCCTCAGCACCCGATTTGGAGACCAGCCACTGGCACGGGCGAGCACCTCCATCAACACTCGCAAACTTCGCCGCTGATTTGCTCAACAGCCAAGGGAAATGTCTCCACTCCCATCCAGGCGAAAATCCATCAATCATCTCAACCATGCCCCCGCGACCCATCGTATTGCCCCAGATGATGGCTTGTCAAGTTGGCCAGAATCATCGCCATACTAGTAAGCAGCCCAAAGCCTGTAGTATCTATCAAATCGCCGGCGGACCCCCTTCTTTTCCTCAAGCGAGGACAAGTCATGACGGGCACTTCCTCCGAAACGCGGGCATCAGTCCTGGATATGAGAAGCCTGTAATCAGGTATCTGCTTTACTGCAGCGGCTGTAAGCCCATCCGTGCACATGTGTGAATGGGGAGGACGTCCTGCTGTGGGGTCCATGAGAATCGACAATTTGGTGCTGCGGCTTCTCGCCATGTCGTTCCGGCCGCGTTTGGCGCCTCCGTCGGGCTGGCATTCATGAGTGAGTTGCATCAGAGCTGGTCCGAGTCATCAGAGTCGTATATGAAGATCGACGACTGCACTGCAGGCTTACTGACGCCGCCGTCGTTCTCGCCGTTTCCGTCCTGGACGCCGTGGTCCTTGGGCGTGGTGGCACCGCACGCGCTCGCCGGGTCATGAGGCACCAGGACTGGCGCAGCCATGGTGGCAGACTTGCAAGTCGCAGCCTTCTTCAAGGTGGGTGCAGGGCTGGCGGACTCAGACCTTCGGCGTTTCCTATCGGCAGAGCCTCGTGCGGCGGATGGCTCGCCTGCAGAACCTGCAGGGCCCGGGACCAGATGCACCGTACCACCGTGGCTGTCCGCGGGCTCTGCAAGCCGGGCGAGAATGCGATCGAGCTCATCCGACTTCTCGCCCTTTTCGAATGGTCAGCAGTTTGCATTCGTAGGGTCCGGGGGCAAGGGTGACAAACCAAGATGTAGATTGAGAGGATGTCGTCCATCGTCAGCTGCATCTCCGCGGACCGCAGCTGCTGCGCCAGGCCGAGGTGGTCGATGAGGCCGGTCTTCGTGACTTCTGCGAGGTCGACGCCCTCGGTGAGACTCTTGTACAGGCGATCATAGAGGACGTGGCCTTTGGGGACCCCCATCTGCTGGAGCGCGTTGTGCGCGTAGTGTGTCGTGTCCCTCTTTTCCCAAAACCGTCTGGCCTTCCAGCCGGTGCTCGTTGCTGCCTTCCTGGAATCCTCAAAGGCCATGAGGGGCTTGTTGGCTCGCTTCGTCAGAAGACTGGTGACCCACTGAGGGGCCTGTGGCGTTGCAGAGGTCATGTTAGCAATACTGGGAGTAAAGGTTGCTGGGTCTTGTATTGGTCTCATCTTAGCAGGGGAGGTAGGTGTTGTTATAAGTACAAAACTTTATGGCCGGTGAAGCGTCCCCTCTCAGCCCTTGAATGCTACCGTAGCAAACGAAAGATTCATTGACAAAACTGGTTCAAAGGATGGCTCTTAGCTTAAGCTGGTTTCGTTCTTGATCTGATCACAATACTCTTCATCTAAGGAAGAAGAGAAAAAGAAAAGGGAAAGAATGCTGTAAGCAGGTCTTTTCTCATAATTCTAAACGCTCAAAGACCTAGCATTGGGTAATAAACAAGATGCTGAAAATGATAGATTCATAGTATGACAGCCCTCTTAGCTCAAGGGACTTTGTTTCTCAACAAGGACACCTTTCCATGCCTTCAAGTTTTGGTGCGCTTCTTGCCAAGCTGCTTACACCTGTGACTTAGGGCTGCTGGGGTGATCTTTTCTTCCAATTGATCCGACATACCCAGCCATGATTTTCCTTGATTTTCCTGCTCAATCAACCAGTCATCTAACAGCTGCTCACCAACTTTGCACTGCTCCCATTCGACCTGATTGTTAGTCTTTCTCTTTATCACTACCTCTCCCAGACTATCACCTGTCTGCACAGCGCTTGGTTGAGCAGAACGACTCGCAGACCGTCCCTTTTTGATGGGGTTGCTTGCTGGCGGGCGCACGGCAATCTCGGAAGGAGTCGAGAGGAGTTCAGATGGTGATGGGGAGCCGGAGTCGGTGGGGCTGTATTTACTTGGCCCGTCGCTGGTGGCACTGCCGGCGTGCGGGCGATTGGGAGGCCAGACTACCGGGTAGGACTCGGGTGGCTTGTTCTGCCAGTCCTCGGGCCCCGACTCGCCCAGGCTCAGACTCGTCTGTTCATACGTCAGCAGCAGTCTCACGCGGCAGTAACGTTCCAGCAGTGTTGCCTACCATGAGGTACTTGGTGACGACCTCCTCGAAGGAGACAGGGTCCAGCTCTAACTCGCTGCCCTCAAGCCAACCCGCTCCGACGTAGGTGCCCCCTGCGCTGCCCGAGGATTGCCTCGTGCGGAGCCAGGAATACTTGAAGCACCCGGCGAGTGCCTGGCTGACATTCTTCTTCATGCGGATATGTTCGTGCATCTCCATGACGATGCCCACGTCGTAGAGCTTCTTGTACTGGGGGTGGTCCACATCGACGCCTTGATTGAACAGCGTCAAGTGGAGTGCGGCGCCACACAGCTCATCCTCCATTCCGGTCTTGGCGCTTCCCTTCCAACCTGTCATTTTGGCCAGGCTGACCCATTGGGCTTGGACTCCCTCGGGGAGAGGCTGTGGGCTGAACAGGCGCTCGAGGTACCTTGCCTCCTGCCCGCGTGGCCTCCGCTGGGGCTTCCCGGACTCGTCTAAAGGCAGGCCGTCTGGGTCCTGTACCGGGTCCTGTTACGATTTAGTCCCCGTTTCTCAGTGGGTGACAGGGTGTGTGTGAGTATGGGGAAAGGGGCTTACCTGCCGACCGGCGGGAAGGGGAATGCCGAATGCTCCAAAGATGACGTGAAGCACTTGTGCTTGCAGCCCATCGCGGCATGCTCGCAGTTCGTCCTGAGTGAGGTTGTTGATGCGCCCAATGTCGGCCATATGCTCTTCCACCTCCTCCATCGGCAGCTTGGCCGCCAAGGACTTCCGGCGCTGGCGCTCGCGCTCGCGCTCGTGTTCGCTTGCTTCGTCAGCCATCGTGTTGCTGGGTTCTGGTATCACGGCTTGGAAGGAGACAAATGCGTGCCCGTAACCTGTCTGGGCTTTGATGGTCGGAAATGACAGTTTCTCGGTCGGGCGAGGGAGGTCTCTGCTTCGTAGCAGACGCAGAGCTCAAGTTCAGAAGAGGGGCACCAGGACGTTATGTTACTCTCAGCTCCTGCCGTCATCCTGTGAGGAAAGGTCCCCACAATTATTGAGGATTAGGGCCTGCTCGTTATGGGAAGTACCTGAAAGTTCCTCCGTCTCTTTCGGTCTACTGTGATGTCGGAATGCGTGGCTGAATCCGAGACATGGCATGTCGGCTAGTCACGGCACGCTTGCAAACCTGACCAAACACGAGCCTCAGTAAATGCTTCCCGCTTTGGGATGCGAAGGCCCTCCTCTCGTCGACTGCCTTGCGTACCGGTTGCTTCATAGGGCCCGGCAACAGCTGCCAGGGTCCTTCGCTGGCAACGAGTCACGATTGCCTGCTCACAGGTCACCAACAGCTATCCTGCCAGGCTGACCATGGCCTGCCGTCCTTCAGATACGCCTAGTTGTGCACTCAGGTGTGTACTGTGAGGAACGCATGCTGACAGCCTCGTCCCGGGGCTGGGAAGTCTAAGACTAGGCTCTGGGCTATTACTGGCAGGCCCTCACATGGACAATCATTGTTGATCAGACCTGGGTGAGAGGACTTCCTATAGCTTGATAGGAGCCATCTTGTGGCGAGGTGTCTGCTTGGCCTAGCCATATTGCCAATTGCTGACCATTGCGATGAGAAAATGGCCGTTACCAAACCCCTGCTGAGCCCCAGTACCCAGCTATAAATTCGCAGTCTACTAGCCTGTGTGTGCAAGAAGATGCTTTGCAGAAATCGTGGGGTCAAAAATTACTTTGCTGCCCTGGCCCTTTCTTGCAAAGCAATAAACTCTTGAGGTCTCTACTGGTCTATCCGAAGCGCTTTTCTGACATTCCGCGCGTTTCCATGCTCAACATAGATACCGTGTCTCCACCCCGTCTTCCTCCCCGGCAGGATCAGGCATAGGGCTGGAATCGGTTGACGTAGAGCCCTCTCCCCATCGGCCCGGGGGCCGGGATCTGTGTAGCACAGGAGTTCGCCAAGACCCTGCCCGCTGTTCTCCACCCCGGTCGTGGCACAAATCACATTCTGTACCACGAGCACTAAATAGTCTCTGATAATACGATATGCATCCTCATGACGTAAATGCGTCTTCTGACTTCTGGAGGACAAAGAGAACACTGGGTTGGGCCTCAAGTAGTGCCCAGGTACAGCCTACCGGCCTGCATTTTGCTCCGCTCGCCCCTTTGCCCCGGTCGGCCCGGCTCAGCTGCCAGCTGGGGAGCAAACTCGCTTGGTACCTTGTGGCTTTCTGGATGTGATGACGGTGGGCGAAAGACTGGGGAACCGTGACAGGGTTTCGAAGACAGGGGTCCGACCCCACCAAACTCGTTGTACAGAGAACGCCTTCTCCCTGGCCTCCTCCAAATCGGGCAAGGACATGGAGCTGGAATGTTTGTGGTACAGAGCGTGCCCTCTCACACTCCATCCAAGGGCCGGGGTCGTTGCAGGATGGAGATTGCCCGCTCCCTCTCTCCTCTTTCTGTTTGGGATACAGACCTGGGATCTGCGGCGTGCAGATAGAGTGTGCCGTCTCCTCATTGGCCAGCAGGCCGGGATCCATGTAGTACAGGGGATGCCTTCTCTGTTTGAAGGTCTGGCGTGCAGTCAGAGTGCAATACTACCCGGGCACAAGCAACAGCACTACCAAAACCTTCAGTTTCTACCACATTTGGCACGACGACCACCGAGCGTGTGGTCAGGTCCGTTATCATCAGTCTGCTCAGGATCAAATCAGGAACCCACAGGTGTCTTCTTCCAGTCCACACACTCTTTCCTGGTCGATCTGCGTGCTGGTGACCCAACGGTAGAGAACCCGGCCCTTCATGATAGGGCTGGAATCGCGTGGTAAACAGCATGCTTTCTTGCTTCTCACCGCATTTACGGCTAGGGAGCGGGAGCAAACGCACA
>JACBFG010000014.1:585861-603012 GCA_013435955.1 Diaporthe sp. HANT25 | reverse complement strand
GACAGTGGGGGGAAGGAGGGCGCCCTCTCCCTCTCGCTGTGCTTATATAGTACTCAGTGGCAGGAGAGCGCACATCATCGCATTTTCTTTCCTGTTGATCAATTTCGGACATATCCAAGTATCCGCCTTTCTTGTTTAGAAAAGCTGAGCGCTGCTGTAGGTGGTAACCAGTCTGGAGCGGAATTCAACTTTGCTCGCGACCCCACTGACATTGTGAGCAGACACAAGTCCTTGAGATGAACGCACCGGCGATGGGTACCCCCAACCCAGAACAGGTAAGCAACCGCCCCAACTTGTCTCAGACCACGCAGCTGGTTGGCTGCGAGGCTGGGGGAGATCCCGCCAAGATCACTGGTCCAGCTGACACGCAAGTGGAGTCTGGACGACAGAACGTGCCCTCCGAGACACGGTCCGAACCGCAAAACGGCCAGAACTGTGAGTACATTGCGACCCAGACTGACGATAGTACCTGTACTGATGTGAGGAGCACAGGTTGGGAGCCGGACCCTTTCGGGCGGATCTTTGCCGGGGAGGGAATGGCGAAGCTGCGGACTAGGTCTCTAAACAGTTTGGGAGAGCAACTCCTTCAGAGGGCTGAGGCTTTGGGTGTCACCCCGGACGAGGACGCCGATGCTCACTGGGGCGCAGCGTGCGTCACGCTGTTGCAAGCTGGCTTCCAGCCACAAACCTCCTTCTTTGTAGCGATGTGCCTGCACCTTCGTCGGTGTGCAGAGGCCACCAATGACCTGCGCGGGTTTCTCGCAGCCCTGTACCCAGGCTTGTCATGTGAGAAGACAGCCGCGGGCTACAAGGTGGAACGTGATGGGAGGCAGATCTCCTGGCAAGGCAGAGTCTCTGCCCAGCACTATGTGGAGCTCTTCGTATTGGTAAGCAACCCCGCCACCGTGGATCTGCTGTGGCGTACAGCTGCTGATACGCGTAATCGTGTTGTTAGAAGGAGGGGGTTCGTTGGCAGACCGAGGGAAGCCAGGAAGGGCAGGGCTCCTCTCGGCCCCCGGGTCAGTTGCTGCAGCCCGGCCCACAGGCAGCGTCCCTGGCTCCAGCTCAGCCTCCAAAGAAGAAAAAGAAAAAGAGAGAACGGATCGAAGCCTTTCTCGACGGCTTCAGCCCTGCTAGGCAGAGGAGGAAGCTAGACGACACACGGGCGGCATCCCCGTCTCGCAACGAGGGCAAGGGTGGGAGATCATGGCGCCAGAAGCTGTCGAACAAGTTGAGCCCTGAGAAGAGGGGAAAGTGAACCGATCAATTGATTCACAGTGGTACTTTTGAGTATGAGAATTTGGCATCTGGCATTTGGCATCAGTGTTTCTAGTGTCTGGTGGCTGTACCTACAGACAGACAGATAGGCCGAAATTACAGCCAGTTCTGGTTACGACTGTTTCTACCGCACATTAATGTTCTCCATCTTTTCGTATTGATTTTGGTAGACCTGAAATTAGATGAACAGGTCAACCGCTTAGGATAATTGACACTATCTGGCAAAGCCAAGACGCAGGCAGTGTCGTCCAAGGAGCTGGTCGTATGGCAAAAACCAGCGGCTACCTAGGAACCTAGGTACGCCAATGCGCTATCACTGGAGCACTGGCGAGCAAATTACATAATCGTCTTGACAGCTCCTCATACAAACAGGATGTTCCAGTAGCTGCTGAAAGCCACGGCCAGCCCCGCCCTCTGCTCTTGTCTACGCATTGTCTCTCCCTAAACGCCCCTCTGTAATCACCTATACAACGTGTCAGGATTCCTCCAGTCACTACCTAGATAGTCAACCCTGACCTTGCTCCCTACGCGTCCCAACCAAGTCAGCCAGCAATGCACCTTTGATCCGGCTAGACCTTAATGATATCCAGCGTGTAAATCACCCCAACCACCGCTCCAACAACAGCACGCTCCAAAACCAACTCGTTCTCATTCGGAACCAATAAATTTACGCAAGTGCTACCACACGCCATAGGCCAGAATGTGGTCACCGCCTCCAGAACAATGGAGGTAGGTAAGAAGCCCGATTCCTGACGGCCGCTGACCCAACAATAGGTTGCCCGTCGCCTGGCAGCCAAAATTTCGCATTAGCCGACTTAATTTGCCGCTAAGTAATGCCGGCGCTGATCTACTAGCAGCATAGCTCGGTAAAGCACCAAAAACACCTCCTTGACCACTTAAGGCCTACCCGGTGTGCTTCCTCATTCTGTGCCGCACACGACAGGCATAGGCTGAGGTTGACCACACAGCATCCAGCCAATTTAAAAGGGTTTGTCTTGAACATCACTCACACCAATACGAGTGATAATTGCGAAAATTAGGACCTTGCCTCCCATTCGACCAATGACATAAATCAAAGAGAAGACCAATCAGACCCTCTCCTGTCCCTCAGAATTCACTTTTTGCGCTTCCCATACTCAATTTTTCTGAGCGTGAAAGGCATCCATATTCTTTGCAATCATTTATTCCGAAACAAACTAGAAACACAAGCTTGAGCACTATGGCTTTTCCCGTCTAGATGACCAGCAAAGTGGGTGTCGGCAAGAACAACATCGAATACAGCTACTGTCGCAAATGGCTAACGCCCATCGTGGCACACGCCATCATTCATCCAGACGAGACTGAAGCCCCCATAAAAATAAGCAAGGCGCTCGGTTTCATAATTTGCCGGGAAGCTATACATTTAGACTTCCACAAATCAATGGAACCCCCACATGAAGGGACTATGCGCCTCGCCTTGAACTTGTTCGATCGTTTCGGGCGGCTCAGAGAAGACATCC
The DNA here is from genome assembly GCA_013435955.1 of Diaporthe sp. HANT25. Classification (NCBI taxonomy): domain Eukaryota; kingdom Fungi; phylum Ascomycota; class Sordariomycetes; order Diaporthales; family Diaporthaceae; genus Diaporthe; species Diaporthe sp. HANT25. The sequence goes on along the minus strand of JACBFG010000014.1, from coordinate 600,235 downwards.
GGGAGCACCCTTTGCGGAAAGGCTCTGGCGTGTGGAAAAGCGAATTGGATGATGGTAACTTGGTCCTTATTGAGGATGTTGAGGTGGAAAGACAGCATTGAAGAAAGGGTGTCGCCTTAAAGCTTGTCTTAGAAATCCTGGAACAAGCCAAAAGAACACAGCGCAATGTAGACTACGCATTTTCATGCGCAGCCGCATACTATAGCGACGACGCTAGCATGGGGAACAAATCGAGCAGAGCGCCACATCATACCAAAATAGAGCGGGTTGTCTCCTTTCTCCGCTCCTCGCAGTTTCGATGGGTTGGTCTCACGTTATGGTTTGCCCTGGCTCGTGATGGAAAACATCTGTTTTGGAATTTGACGCGTGTTGAAGACCCTGATTCAATATGAGAGCTTGATGACTTAATCAACAGCAACTCTGACGAGGAAATTATCTTATGTGGCGAAGTTTCACATTTACTACTATGAAGAGAAGTGAGTGAGAATCACAATGGCTCGGCATTTCTTTAGAGCCTAAACCCGCAATTGCAACCCGTGCTCGCCCTTTACACTACGCTCTGAAAACACTTTCAGACAAGGACGCACTTGGTTTCCTCGAGTCTCATGCACTAAATTCGGGCTCAGGACAGTCCAATTTAGAGGCCCTTGACGGACGCGGCGACACTGTTTTACATATTGCCGCCAAAACCTTCAAATCTAGGTGCCTTGAGTGGCTCTTTTGACAATCGATCATCGCAGCATTGCTTCAGGCCACCGACTACGTAGGCTACACGCCATTAGAAGTATTGCAGGCGCAACTCGAAACTCGCAGAGTATACAAACCTCATAGATGGCAGCGCCAAAAATTACTCGCAAACGAGTTTGATGGTTTTGATGAAGAAGCTGTGACATGCCTGCTCCTGCTTCAAGGTGTCATGGAGCTATCGTCGGACCAGCGCTTGAGGGCCAAATTTGGTTGTACTTGCAAAATGTGCCTTGAAGGTTTCATGAGCCTGCGAATGTTAATGAAGCTGGCTGATCAGGCCTAGCAGGTGCATGCCTTCATGACTCACCTCACTCTTTCAGGTTAAAAATGCTGGTATATGGAATTTAAGGGTTATCTCGGTCATTTATCCGGAGCATTCAGTTCTCTCATTAAAGACAGTCAGGACTTACAAATTGCCGTTGTGTTGCTTATGGGCGTCATTGCAGGCTGCCTATCCATGAAGGAAATACCTCACGAGGCCAATGTGGTTGAAATCCTCCAGCTAACTAAGACGTGGGCAAATGTTGAAAGACACTACTTTGAGCAGGGAGGGACGATATATGCTATTGCCGCTACCGTTTTTGATTATGCTAAGTTGCATGACTTGGAGGTGGGTCATGCGATGATAGATGTGGGATCAGAAGAGTATTATAAAGGTATTCCGAAATGCTGAAACGACTTGGAATTCGAGTTTGTGCGTCGTCACTGCTACAAAAATGTTACTGCAGTGGAAGAAGTAGGGCAACGCCTGTTGTCAGTCCCACCTCTGCTCTGCTTAGGAAGAGTCATCATTAATTAACGCTTCCGCTTCTACTTCATAGGGTACTAGTGCCTTGGCTTATAGAGATGTTCCGTCTGCGTCTGGATGATAAAGATCCTTTCGAGGATTGGTATGAACCATTAGATTGAACGACTACTTGCTTTGCTTTTCCCTTTTCTTACAGTAATTATCAACACAAATTCTTAAATCCTTAGGCAAGATCTGGGTTGCATTGAAGAAGGCAATAATGCCCTCTACCGGAACTTCCATAAGATGTTAGGAAGCGCGTGATAGCTTCGGACCAGACTCTATCAGATTTAGATATTGTCATTTTACTCACGCAAAGATTGGATCATATAGAAATAGAATTTGCACACCCCGCAGTGCAAATCCATTTTATGTGCCCTTCAAGTTGTTTACCAAAGTGAATGACGTCTCATTTCTTCGCAAAATCCAAGTAGAATACTTCGCGCTTTTCCCTTCATTTTCTGCGTTGAGTAGTAGGTCAAGAACGAGAATGTTTATGTTGGCAGTCAGATGCTTTCTTGGCCTCTGTCGTTCCATTGATGGTTTCGTGCAGTATTAACCCATATATCAACGGGAGTTTCTTTTTAGAAGGATTTGAGACTAGTCTTAATCCCAGGTTTATTTAACAGCTACGCCACAGCATTAGTATTGTCACACCGCACGGCGAGGTGGAGCGCCGTATATTCTGCCACTCTCGTACCAGAACGCGCCTTTATTTGAGCATTCAAGTATTTTGGCTCGTGAAAGTGCTTAAGGATACAGGAAAAGATTCTAGGCTTCGCAGGAATCTTTCCCGACGGTTCGAGGGCGGAGTGTTGGAGAGCTGTCAAACCAGCATTATCCAGATAGCCAATATTTCAAAATAGGGAATTCTTGTTCGAAGAGTTGGACAAAATGAAGGATATCTTCTGCTCTATGTTTTCAAATGAACGGGACATTGAAATGAGCTCATAGAGGGGGGTGTTTCCACTTCTCCGTTTAGTGAGGCTGATATGAGTTTCCAGAAAATGCCTTGTGACTTTGAAGTGTTGTGAAGTAATAGCGGTTGAGAAAATTTTATAGGCGTCTGACATGGAAAGCGAAATGCGGCGGCTCTGGATCAGTTGTAGAATATTAGCCGTGAAGTACGGATCATTGGTCTGGGAGAGGGTTCTCACAATGGCTGTTACATCGGAGTTAACATCAGGCACAACATTACTTCGATGATCTATGAAAAAGTCAAAGCCTGGTTTGTTGCTCTCAAAGATGAATGAGGACAGGCTGACCCGCTACAATTTTGGTGTAGGCCTTAGTATGCTGTCTTGGTAGCTCTATAAATAACGGAGCACAGCAGTATTGTTAGACATGCAGGTGGCTGTATTCGGGAAAGGCTCTTCTCTGATCCATCGGCGCCGGTATCGTGTCGTGAGATTGGTATGGCCTATACCAGCTTCGAACAGGAATTTCAAGCACGATAAACCCTCTTCCTCGAACTCTTTTCCGTGAAGAATATATTGACGGAATCGGAGAGCTGGGTTACCGTGTAAGGCAACGTATCCACTCACGCACACCCGCCTTCCTGCACAGCAATTTCCTACCAAAAAGCCCGATTTCAGCCCTCCTATAAATAAATCTACAAAAATACTATAAACAAACTAGATATATTAAAATTTAATATATTTTTTATTCAATATAGAAATAATATTTCTTTAAATCTTTTATATCTCTAATACTACTAAATAAATTAAAATACTAAAAAGATTAATAAGTTAGATGTCTATTACTATAAAAGTCCTCCTAAGTCAGGTCTTAGTATAAAAAACATCTGTTTTCTAGAACTATTTCTTTATTTCTATCTATCTATCTACCTAGTTTATACTTATATAATAAATTTTATAAAATTCTTTTTATAATAAGTAAAATTTAAATAAAAATTATATGTACTTAGTTTATTTTTAAGACTTATATAGATTTAGTTATAAGAGGACTAAAAGTAGGCTTTTGGGTAGGAAATTGCTGTGCAGGAGGGGGGGGTGTGCTTGAGTGGATACGTCGCCTTAGAGTGCAGCATAGCGCCTGATGGCTCTGACTGTGTGGCCTGGCACGATCGTTGATGAAGTGCGTGCGAAGGTGGGGTTTCTCTCTCAGCGCGTCAACTATTATCTTGAGCAGGTTGGCTTGATACAAGATGACTGTCTGTGTGATGGGTGAATCTCTGAAGGTGTGTCTTTTGAATGTCGGTGAATCTTGGTCCTTCACAAATGGATCTGCTTTTAGAGCAATGAGAGCTCGCATAGCATAGTGATTGCCGGCCGCTGTCGCCTAGAGCAGCGGGGTGCCCCCGACTTGGCCAAACGGGCTATTGAAGAATTCACTGTAATCCGTAGGTCGCTTGCAGACCGCGTTCAAGTCCACGCTGTGTTGAATCAAAGTCAATGCAACCCAAGGAATATCTTCGTCACTAAACGCCGCGAGAAAGTGAAGGGATGTTACACCATTCATGGTTTTATGAGTAGCGTCCGCTCCACGAGCCAGTAGTGTCTCGAGCACGGATTTGTGACCTTCCTTGCAGGCTACAACGAGCTTAGTTTCCCCTAGGCGGTTTCCGCATTCGTACAGATGTGAAAGCGAATTTGGTGAGACTGCAAGAAGCAGATCAGTATTACCGGTAAGGGCCAACTCGTGAAGATAGCTGCGATGAATGTTGGCTTCATCACCGGTCTGACGCCCTTGGCGCCATTCTAGCAGGAGCTCTTGATTGAGCAAAGGGCTTTCGGTACTCTCCCCTCAACGGATATCACGCATCTTTGCGGCGGATCGCTTCACGTCCAAATCGCGAAACCGTCGTTGGGCCGTTATACTCCCCGCTCTAGACGTTGCTAGCAGCCACTCCATCTCTTCGTCTCGAGTTGCCGCAAGTGGCCTTTTGAAAACGTCACTGAGACGTCTGACGCAAGCTTGCGCTCCCATTAGCCCATTCCGGGCGGCAAATGTCAAGACCTTCAGGGCATTGTTAAATCTTGCCCCGAAGGGCTCGCTTGAGTTGAAAACAAGAAATGCATACTCGTAAGCGGCATCGGATCGTAATTCAACTATATTTCGAGGATTTGTGGCCTCTTGCAGTAGCTGGCTTCCGACCAGTTCTAGTATTGGTGGAGGCAGTATCCCAAAACTTTTGCTCGACCGAGAGGGCTGGGCAAGCAGTTAATAACTGAGTAAATCTCAAGAGGTTAGACCATGACGACTTGGAACAGTCCGTACCTTGAACATGGTCTTTTGCATGGAGACAGTTTCCAGGTGCAACAGTTGGTGAGCATCGATAAGGCTCCTGTGTGGAGTAAATCACATTAGAAATCTTTGCAGGCAGAAATTAGGTGGGCTTGAACTCACAACTGGTTCCTATGGCGTGCCATCTTTTATTAGCTTCATAGTCGCCGGTGAGACTATACGCTGATTTTGTATCATCGAGAATGCACGTTGAGTGTGTTGAATCAACTTAAATCTTTGGCCCGTGTTATGTTCAATAATGAACCTGGCCTCTTTGAGATAGGTCCTAGGTTGTTCGCAATACTTAGCAATGGTAATGATCTCCCTTTTGCTTATTCTGACCTTTGATGGGATGTTTCTGCCTGTTAAATTTCGGAATCTAGCTTTGCTTATTCTCATGTGCGCTGCTAGTCTAGCCGAAGAGTCTGATATGTGGTCCAAATGGTCTGATTTTAAGGCAGCCTTACTGTTAAATGGAAGCCATGTGTTCAAGTGGCGCCGTAGAATATGCTTGAGTTCGAGGGCGGGTGTCCTTACAGAGTCTGGTCGTTGACGGGCGTCAGCATCCAGGAGTCTGTCGCATAGAGACATGAATTGGCGACCGAGATTATGATCGGCAAAGATTGAGTTTTCAATTCAGTATGGAGTTGAATCTTCATTGCTTCCCGTTCCTGCAACGAAATGCCTGGCGTCATCGCGACGTGCTTCAATTTAGTCGGTGAGTTTGTTTCCTTCCTTCAGAAATTGTAGTGTTGAGTGATTCACTGCTCTTAAGTTGTCACTTATGTGACTCCCAACTAAAAGGTATGTTAGTGTAATTCCGAGCGAGAACAAGTCAGTCTTGATGAGGTTGTTCCATTGAAGATTTCGAAGATTATAGGCATATTCCGGTGCGCGGTATATTCTGGTTCTGGTTGGTGCACGGCATGGAAACGTCGATACATTTAGTAGGATAGCGGAGCCATAGTCAGCAGGCTTGGCTGTGTAGCTGTGACTATAGGACTTGAAGACGAGAATATTTTCCGGTTTTAAGTCTCTACGGATTACGCCATGAATATGTAGCGCATTGAGTCCCGACCTGATATCCATGCAAAGTCTCAAGCGCTTGCGCACCGTCAAGGACTACGAGCGGCTGAATTTTCAAAGATTTCCGAATTGGGCGCCCTCCATTATCAATGCTGGCGTTGGTGTCGGTTGATCCACCCGCAGTGTCTGCCAGCTGCATCCATATGCCGTGACAATATTCTCATGCTCCTCCAGCCTTTGAGATTTTAGAATTTGATACTCCTTTGCCAGTGAGTAGAGACGGGGGTACAATTTCTCCGGGTCAAGTTTAGGTGTTTTGACAGCCATTAATGACGCGCGGGAATGGCGACATTCCAGTCCCGCGGCGGTTTGGCGAAGCAAAAAATCCCGTGAGACAAGTGTGACGGAGAAAGACTCGCTCCAATAGACCTTCCGAGGCTTGAACATATTCCATGGCTTGAGGTGGATAGAGAGGAACACGAGATTGGGTCGAATCTTGCGTTCATCAACGCTGCACTGCAGTGTTGTAGCGAGGAATGAGAGCAAGTCGAAGCGAAATCCAGGATTCCCTGCGCCATTCCCGTATGGTTCATCCTGTTGTGCAATGTCATTGCCATTGTTACAATGACTCTCTTCAGTAACAGAGTAGGAGGTGGAGTATGCTGGATTATCCATCTTCTGATAAGGATGAGATAGTATAAGGACGGGATAGCTTGAGGGCTAGGTTCCGTTGTAGATTGAGTTGAATTCTTCAGGAGGACCTCTTGGAGAATGAATTCTCGATTGGACTAAGTGCAGCGTGAAGCCAGGTGACAAGAATTTTGACCTTTCAACTGTGGTTAAAGACGCTTGCGAAGGCGGAGCTTCGTGTGGAGTGCGGGAAGAGCCTTATGAGGCACTCGACGATCGTGATGAAGTGTAAAAGTCGACTTCAGACGATCGCTGTCTATTGGTTCCCTCGCAGTTTTTGGGATCAAATGGTGGCTATGCCACGCTGAGCAAGTCACTGTGCATATGGCGAATGAGACTGCGAATTTGCGTTGTGCCACCTCAAATTTGAGAACCAACAGCTGTATACTGGATGCCTGTACATAAATGCTACCCTCTTCGCTTTCAAAGGGGTCGGGTTTTGAAGATCACACGGTTATTTCTACTTTTTCAATCAATCTTATACCTCTTGGTTTGTCACTCGGCACTCTTACAACTCAATGACTCCTAAGCTATGGCAGAGGCCCACGTACAGACAGTCTCTAGCACGATCCAGGGCTTAGATTTCATTGTATGAGGCTGTTTAGAAAGCTTTGCTTTTTGAAAGCACATTAAGGGGTCCTCAGCATCCGAACTCAGTTGAACATGCAATGTGCCCTGGGCTCAAGAGTGGGGCATCACATCCAACAAACATCGCGAAAACCCTTTGTTCTGCATGTACGAGCCGGCCGTCAAAAGCCACCCCCAGCAAATCCATTCTCTTTAAATCGATGTTCCTGGCCTCGACGCACCGGGTTCTGTATTCACCCAAACCCGCTCTTTCGTCTCAATGGATATCCTGCCTCGCATCGACCAATTTCGCGCCTCTTCCGGTTCTTACGGCGAACCTAGTCAGAGCTCGGCAAGCTTCTCCTCAATGTATAGCATCGGATAGGCGCTGCACGAAGACGAACGAAAAGATGACCTTGCTCTTCTCACCAAACTGGTTCTGAGCTGCACAAATATCTTCCCCCGCCACGCCACGATCCTGCCGGAACCTTGATTCTGAGAGACTCACTCACCACCCAGGACCCCAACGAGCTTGTAATGACCAGTCGTGTTGAAGATAGCGATCCGATTCACGTAGCTATAGCTTGGTTGAAGTCGGACGGCTATCTTCCATATGGGGCTCATCTTGAAGCCAGCAACCTGCACTGGTCACACTTAGTACCAATCAACCGGAAGAAGGATGACCCCAAGTTTGTAGTCCATTATAAAGATGAGCTCGTCTTTGTTGAGGAGAAATCCTGTAAGGCATTGTGGAGCAAACAGGAACAGTTGCACATTCTCAAAGCGCGTATAGACAGCATTGTTGCTCGCCTTTAAAGCTCGGTCAAACCAACAGATCTGAGAACACTTACATGTATGGGTGGTGCCTTTACTACAGACAAGGTCATCGAGGAGGGCACCACGTGGATATACAACATTGTGTACCGCGCTGATTATTCGCGCTTCACCACACTCGGCAATATCCTCCAGGACCGCAAGAATCGTAAAAAGACCAGGTTCCCGCTCGAAAAACGTTTTGTCCTGGCTCGAATGCTCGCTCGCGCACTCATGTATCTTCACCTTGCCGACTGGTTGCACAAGGCTGTCCGAAGCGAGAATGTGTTGTTTTTCATCAATGATGAGAACGTGATTCAGTCAGATTTGCCCTACTTGATTGGCTTTGAATATTCCCGCCCCGATGAGGCCAATGAGCGAACTGAAAACGTCGAAGAAAAGGGTTATCATAGGTTCTACCGTCATCCGAAAGCAACGGCTGAGCCAGTCGCAGACTTTCAAGAGCCCTTGGGCGGCCCCGGGCGTTACACCAAGGCTTATGGCATCTATTCTCTCGGCGTGGTCCTCATGGAAATTGGGCTGATTATGACGCCAAGAGAGATGATGGAGAGACAGAAAGCGTCCGAAGAGAAGCCTTTGGAGGAGATTCGCCAGATCTCCATCGAAAAAATCATTCCTGACTTACGCTTTGCTATGGGCGATATGTTCGCAGATTTCGCCTTAACTTGCATCAATGGCTCGCTGGAAACCCTTTCGGGTCACTTGCTCCACCGGGAATTTTATAGGAAAGTGGGGTATCAGCTAGATCTTTGCTTAATTCTGCATTCTTGAAAATAAAGTTTCACCAATTTAATATGCGTGAAGAGAACCGAGTTTCTCGCTTTGTTGATTCATGTCACTGCTAAAAGTAATGACGGATCCTAAAAAAAGAGTAATATGTTTTGAGGAGTGCTACCTAAATTGGCTGATAAGGAAATCCCTTTTGTCAACCTACCGTTAATTTTACTGCTCTTGCCCCTAAATTATCCTATTGTTCTCCCATATATCTGGTATTTAACCTGACCCAGATCCGGGCAATTGGTCAGACCCTAGTGCCCCGTGTGCATGCTGCAAATAAATGCGGGGCAAGTTTAACCGAGTCTAGTCGAAGTCAGCAAAGCTTACTTTAGACTCACCCCACCTCACTTCAGCACAGCAATCATGACTATTCCAGATACAGGCGCAGTTCAGCACAAGGTGTGAATATAGAGGTATCTAGGTACTGACTGGAACTGTATATTTGCTTGTCTTATCGGCCTAGCTAGCCTACAGAACCTCGATAACCCCACTTTCTAGCCTTGCCATCCCTTCTCATGTAGCGATATCAACCCATTGGCATAAGAGAAGGGACTGCACTCTATATCAGCCTCCCCCGGACTCACCGCAACAGACTTTTCTAACCGTCCTTGCTTTAATGGACATAACTCCTCTAATATGAGTCCATCTTAGGGCACCTGACGACAATCTGTAAATATCAACGACTTTGTTTAGCCAGGCGGGCTGTGTTGTGCCTGCGCAGAGTACCTACTCATGACTGGACCCTGAGGGCCTACGTGCAGGGGACCCAAGGATGACTGTTCTAGGAAGCTTCCATAACGTTCTATGAAGACACCAAGCTCGCCATTGCATCGCTGCCCGCTTGGCTGCGGAACCCAGAACGCCAGAACGCATGGCTGCCTGGTCACCATCTAGCAGCCAGGAAGGGTGCCGCGAGGCTCGCCGACCTGGTACCTCCTGGGACCTACGAGGCTGTTCGTGTGGCCGAGAAAGCCAACTACAAGGGCAGAAGCTCGGACCGTCTCACGCAAATCGCCCACCAGCCACAACTGCCTACCTAGGTAGGTGCCCTTCGTTGTCGTCCTCAACAAAACACCACGAAGCCACCAAGATCCATTCCCTTGCCTTAGCGGTGCATCCAGCTCGCAATACTTCTGAGTCTGCTAACTCAGCCCCGAGAAAGCCCCTCTCAGACTTGAACAGTATCACTATACCACACTTTCAGCGCAGACCACTCGACAACCAGGCCCCTAGGCACAATGCATAAAGATCCAACAAGTGGCCGTCAACACGCACACTCTCTTCAATCCCGGCAGAATTGAATCAGATTAGTGCCTGTCAAGAACGATGCGAAATGCTGGTCAGATGGTAGCGTACAACGCCACTTCAGTACCGAGTCCAGACACTCTGAAAAAGAACAGCAGATGACTTCAAGTGTCGCCAAGACCCTGTATGTTGCCGTCCCATCATTGCACAGCCACATCACATGTATTTAAATTTGATTGTGTTCAAGTATTTAGAGGAAGCATTTGACTTGAATTCTGTCAATGCAGTAGGTGGAATCCGAGAATGTGATGGTAAGACGACGGGAAGAAATAGTTGGTGTTGATTTTGGCACAAAGCCACGGATGATCTCTCTTCCAAGGTTGTCGTCCGCGGGGCAAGCTGCCCTGCACCGCATCCATGTCACTAGCGCGGTCCAAATATCCTCGAATGCCAACCATTAAGCCTCACTCCTTGGCAATGCGGCAAAGTACAGACGTCGCTGGAAAGAGTCCATTGCCAAGGAGCAGGGGCTTCCACACTGGCGTGTCAACGGGGTGGGAGACAACCCTCCCAGCTTGCACCAGGGAGATAGGTAGCTGCAGCCCGAGACCAGATTCCTCGCTCAGTCGGAGACCCTGGCACTTGGCAACGGGCTTTCTGGGTCGACCCTTACTGAGCTACAGCGCCGGCGCGGCATAGGTGGTTTGTGTAGACCGGGACGGATCTATTGCGAGGTTGTGTGGTTTCTCGGGCTTAGAGGCCTGGATGCCTGGGAACTTGGGACGCAGCGAGGCCAGAAAGGACGGCTGTGGCAGCATACAAAAAGGGAGAGACAAGTGGCTGCCCCGTGGTCTGAGCTCTCTTTTCCCACATCACACCCGAGTCTTCCCACCCAACCCAGCAGAACCAGCCTTGACTCGACTTGACAAGCTAGCCAGCAACCGCCAACTGCTGCCATCCAACACACGCCCTCCGCGAGGCCCAACACTAAACTGCGCACCAGCCGACCAGAAGGCAGCGCCACCCGGGGAACAATGCAGCCAAACGAATCTAGGATCGCAGTCCAGCCTCGGTAAGCATGTGACCTTGCATTGTTGCAACCAATTTTGGCGCTCTTGGCCTTGTTCTGACCTGTCAGGGGCAATCCCTTCATCAACGTCCTCTCCAACCTCGCCTGCGTTGCCGTCGTGTGCATCACGGGCCTGGCCAGGCTCGCGTTTGCCGTGTGCGTGACCGTCCCACTGGGCGGCTCAAGGTTCAGGGTCCCCCAAGGTCTATTTGTTGCCATTGTGGCTGTTATCGTCTATTACTTGCTGACGGCCTTCGCGACTTTCGCGACTCGCGGTTCTGTCACCTCTCTGGACTGTGGCACCGCCTGCTGCCGGATCGTGACCGCCTGTGACCTACACCTGCGCCTGGAACCGCTGACCAGTCGCCGGCTCACGCGGTCGGCTGACCAGACCCCCTTCGTATCTCTCTACTCGGTCTTGCAGGTCAGCCACTCGATACCAGGAGCGGATCTCCGGGGTGCCGCTCGTGATACTGCGCGCAGGGTGCGTGACGGTGGCTTCTCCGACACTGAAGTCGACAGCATGGTGTCCGCCGTCTACCGCACGGCGCAGTTCCTCGAAGACGGCCCGAGCCGTCAGGCCTACGACGACTTCGTCATGCGGGCCCTCCCGGACGATCAAGCGCCACGAGACCCCGTGACCAATCGCCTTACACCCATCTGCTCCGCCGCCAGGGGCCAGTGCTGCGAGACCGCCGGGAATGGCCCATGAGGTGATGACACGCTTGGACTTTTGCGACGGAGGATTTTGGTTTTCTTTCTGGTTCTGTTCGTGTTTCTGTTACTGCCATTTCGTCTGAGCGGACCCGTCAGGAGCGGCGGGCTCGCCTGTGTACGCAGGCTTTGGGGCCTTGGGCTGTCGACGATGTGCTTCGGGCCATCGACACTATCCGGGGGGACGGCCACGAGAAAGGCTTGTAGTGAGATATCGTCAAACCTTCGGTGCGCACCAGGGAAAAGCAGCCTATTGCTCAACGTTCCACTTTACCTGCGGTCACTGGGTGTAAAGAGGCTTTGCAGAGAGGACCATATAACTGTTGGGCCTTTCTTTCTCAGATTGTGATTATCAAATGCATTTGCAAAACCAAAGTCTTCTCTTCTACGCTACTGGTCGGCCATTTGGTATCTTGCGGCAGCAAATAGGCTCGTGGAGGAAGTCGTCACAGAGCTAGAGGGTGGTCGTTTTCAGGGTCTCGTCGACTTTGATACGATCAACTTAGGCATGACTTCGACCACATAGGTTTCTTTCTTTGTTTCCCCCCTCCCGCTTGGCCGACCCTTGAGTCGTGCCCATTGTTTTGTGCAGCTGGTGTCCCCGATGGTAATGCTTGACTTTGGAACTGCTGTTCAGCCCGGACCTCGTGCCCGAATTCAACAATGGTACGGTACAACGGCCCGGCCTCTTTGTCCGACGGCAACTCGAAGCCCTCCGAATGAACGATTCATGTTCAATGCTTTGTGAATGTGTTGCGAAAGAATGGATACATCGGCTGTAACAAAGTAATATACCGAGGCCAGAATAACGTGGTCTTTGGGTTCTTTGAACTCGGCTTCTCCTTGGCAGGGTTATTGTGGTGAGGGCTTTCCTGAGAGCTTGTGTGATCTTGCGGTCTGTTCTGACAGTACTCCGGAAGTGTGTGTTGATGCCGGTTAGAAGCAATAGACAGATAGATGCCTGGTTGTGAGTTGCAACTTTTTCTCAGAGACATCACATCACCAATGACTGATTGAATGAGCCACCCACGGGCTACCTGTTGATGACCTGCGGTACCATTCTCAGCTTATCTTGTCTCTGCGGTTGCGAGAGACTGTCTACCCCCTCCTTTTTCCAACATGGCTTTGCTTCAAACCTACTGTCATCAGTACTATATACCTGCATAATTCTGGGTCTTTGAGTGGTTGTATGACGGGCTTTCCGTGGTTTCGAAACAGTATTTGTACGAATAAGAACGTAACCACTTAGGCAGGTTCGACGGAGTCTATAGAACGTTGCCCATTTCAATTCTGTCCCTGGTATGGTAGTACGTATCCTCACGGGGCAATCTGGATGGACGATGTGGATCAGCAGAGGAGGAGCCCTTCTGAGGACAGGATTACCCTGTGTGCTGTCTTGACAAGACTCGTGGCGCAGGCTACCGCAGCCATGATCCGAACCATGGTTTCCTGACCCATCAGGTACGTAGGTGCCCTAGTCCCTCCTTCTCCCACTGCAGCAGGCAGCTGTGTCGATGCCGCCTTGTGGACCGGGGGCGCGAACGTCGACAATGCGCAGGCGCACTTCTGCCTCCTGATGGCCTGGTTGGGAACGCCTGCGGAGGAAGCCTGCTTGCCACTTCGCGTCGCTCCCTCAGGCGCGATGCGTCAGTCCTGTACTGCCCGAGCAAGGTCGGCTTGCATTTAATACAAGCCTCTCCCGTGCCGTCGACCCTCTGGGGCCCTCCTTTTTCTCTTCTCCCCTCAACCCCAACTTCCTCGGCCTCGTGCAGAATGGCGGCTGGTATGTGTGCTGCTGACGGAAGGCCGGACGGGTACCCCATGTGGATGTAGTTGAGCTGGACCGGGCACGGCTCCTCTCCCATGGGTTCTACTCGGCTGGCCCGAAATCATCTCACCTTCCCGGCAGTCGTCTCCTTGGACCGTTGCGAGGATTGGGGCACGGTGGTCTGCCTGCCTGGATGTATTGCTGTGAGCTCGTGCTTGTTGGTGGAAGACGCATCTGGGAACCCTTGGCGCCGTAGTTGATCTGGAGCCCGGCCGGATCCTCGCCCATGTGGTCGCCCTCGCGGCCGAACCTCCATCTCGTCGTGGGCTCCTCTTGCAGTGTCGGTGCGGGCGACTGCGCGATCTACACCTTGATGTGGCTTCGTCATCAGCAACCTTTTGGCTGTCTCGGGCCATGGGCCGTCACATCCCAGCCTGCCGCGGTGTGTTGTGGGTCGAGGTTGGGCCCGCCTTCCCACTGCACCGTGAGCCAGCGCTGCGAGGACCCTGCCTGACGGTCGATCTTCTGATGATTTCCAAGCCTTTTTGGGGATCATTTATGGTGTGGGTGTCTGCCATCTGCTCCCGAGGCCAACAGGAAGATTGGGCTGCTGGTATCCTGCCAGCGCCCGACTTCAACTCTGGAGCAGTATGGCGGACGCTTGGGCGGGTTAGTGGGCACACCTTTTTTTTTTCTTCTTTTTGATGTTTTGTGAACTTCCCTTTTCTTCTGTCGTCTTCAATCATGAGAATGAATGGCCTCATGTCATTACTCCTCATCACATAGCTGCGTGATAGTTCTCTGGGCCTAAGCGTATGTCTGCAAGTGCACTCGAACAGGCCATGGGTTTGTGCCCCGTTAGATTGTAGACTCTTGCCAGAGAGGCATGTCCTAAACAGAATTG
>JACBFG010000014.1:557245-574584 GCA_013435955.1 Diaporthe sp. HANT25 | reverse complement strand
CATCTTGGCATCTTTTTTTTCTTTTTTTTTTTTTTTTACCGCGCCATGGGAACAAACAGTGGTCCATTCGTTCTAAAGTTATCCTCCACTGTTATGAAAAGCGAGGTTAGTAATCTTAATCAGGTACAAAATTGGACAAATATTATAGAATGCATTGATACGTATGCGTCCTGATCCGTTCTTAAAAGCCTTGTCCTTTATTGCTGAACTCGAAGCCTTCTCATTCTGTGATACGGGTGCTGGAGCTTTTCGCTTCTCTGCTGCCGTGGCAGGAGCCTTGTTCTTCTCCTTTGACGCTATAACTTGCGCGGACTCAGGCTCATGCTCTTCATCTGAATCATCACCGTTGGTGAGGCTTTTGAACTCCTTCGAGGAAGGAAATGAGATAAGAAAATGGAGGTCCATACTGCTAAAGATTTCAAAGCCGACACTCTTGTGGTTGGAGCGGAATTCGTGAAAACCACCAACCGTACGGTTAGAGCCGGCAAATTGCGGCCAGGAGGCCACTATCTCGTTGTTTGAGGACACGGAGCAAAATTTCTGCCAGTACCTCAGTGTCAAGTTGTTGTTCACCCCTCCCTCATTTCGCTTCTTCTGACTGTCCAGCCAGCCTAGGTACTGGACCAGAGTTGGGTCCGGATGACGGTTGATTGCTCCACTTTTGGGTCTTCTCTTGCCATTCTCACTTGGTCACGTGTCCTCTTCTCTGATCTCGCCAGGATAGTTCTTCAGTATCATATCTGCGAGAAAATTTTGAAAAGAGTTAGTATATAAGTTATTTCATAATCAGTAGCCAGTTTCATCTTGTTTGGTGGGTTCATTTGTTAAATCAGTCTTCTTGTGGACGGTCCTGTTTGCATTGCTAGCCTTTCAAGGAGCAGCTTGGGTCTTCATTTCGGCTTCCGCTGCGATGCCTTGCTTGTGAGGAGCCATCATGAGGAGTGAGCAGGTGTGATGAGCTGAGAGGTTGGTGGAGATGGGTAGTAATATAGTTATTGACCAAAGGAGGCTGATGATTCCAAAGCAAAGCAAAGTATAAGAATGGAATAAGTTTGTTTGTTTGAGGAAGAGTTTAAAAAGCAAGAAGCAAAGGTTTTGAGCAGAAAGAATGAGTCAGGAATAAATGACCATGGAAGTGCACAGAAAGGTAGGTATGCAGAGATGGCGGCTAGAAACGTGAGTCCATGAACTGGCCTTTGCAAGCGCCGGCCATCTTGTTCCAAATTATACTTATTAAGTTAGCTTTATTTTTCTTATTAGAAGAATATTAAACATAGGCATATGACAAGATTCTAAGTATCGAAGGGCCTAGAAGGCAACCTGTTGGTAAACGTATAGGGCCCTAATTCCCTTGACCCCCAGTGACTGATACAGTGATGGAGGTTTAACACATTAATCAGTGTCGTTGAGACTTTGGAGAGGCAAAAAATTCCTTAACCATTAATCTTCTCGTCTCCCAGAAATCTCACAATGTCCTCTGACAGGTCTTCGCTTTCTGCCCCTCAGACGATCAAGGCCGTCACCCGTGCCGCCTTCTGCACACCATGCTGCCTCTCATGACATGCCCGCCATTGTCGTCAGACTCCTTCCTCGAGCCTCTTCTACCGAGTCACGCATATGCTTCAAGACGTTTTGCCAAGCCACAGTCCACCCTGAGCGTCGAGCGTCAAGCCTCGTATGATCTCCTGCCGAGTCAAATCCTCTTGGACCTCAAGCACGGCGTGATCTTCTGTCGAGCTGCAGTGTCTCTAACCTACGGGCACAGGAGCATCAGACTGGAGTAAGGTGGCAATGAAATATCAGGACAGAATCTATCTGGGAGGCTAGAAAAGAATAATCCATCCGGACCACCCTAGGGCATTGACCCAACACTATGCATCTAGACTGAAAAGACAGTAATACGATCATCTTGCACTAGCTGTCGACTCCAGATAAGAGAGAGGGTGACAAAAATACGTAGTTCGGTCTAACCCTATGAAACTACCTGAAAACTAAAGAGTAATCTCTCTGTGTCTGTAATTTGCAGCCAGTATTCATCAATGCTAATCTAGAAATTTTGGTAGCAAGTAGTATTTGGACTAACACAGTCATTCAGTTCTTTCCAATTCCCTCTGTAGGAATGGCTCTTTGAGTTGTCTGAATGAATTTGATTTCCATGAAGACACTAGTAAACATTAAGATTCCTGACAAAAGAAAAGGAATCGAATTACTTATTGAACCTTCTTGACATACAGTATTTTGGTAGTTACAAAATGCAGCTAATGATCAAATCAGTTTGCATTAGATAAGAAATTTCAGTATCTCCTAAGTGTTTTATCAACTAGTTATCATATTGCATAAAGCAAGTCCGTGCAGGACTAGACATGTTGCTTGCCAAGATACCACGGCATGGAAATACCCAGAGATATGAGATCAACTTTAAGCTCCGTGACTGCTTTCCCAACGAACATGGTACGTTATGTGAAAGTAATTAGTAATTCACATGATTCTTTTTCGGGAAAATACTTTGATATGTCCTCAATTACATAGACTTCAGTAACAATACGCTACAAGAAGACTCTGAGAGGCAATTTTGAAGAAGAGGATTATTGGTGTTAAGCCGGTGTTCACATTGACCCCTTCAGCGTCCCACCAAAGCATGGCATGCGGGCGTACAGGTACACACTTAGATGTTTACCTTCTTATGTGCTAAACTCGCCGTCTGAAATACAAGCCTTCAAGTCTGCCATTCTCCTCAAGAAGGCTTCATATATCTCTCATTGGGATGGAAAAGGGATGATCAGCAACAGACAGTGCCATGCGGACAATATGAATCTAGTCACATAGGGAACCACGCATTCAGGACAGATAGGTGTAGTAATACCATACAGTAGTCCCACACATCAACACCTCCCATTGCTTCAAATGTTCCAGCCCTCATTTCCATGGCACAAGCCGCGTCAATGTGACTTCGTGCCCGCGAATCCATCTTCTGCTCCGCGCAAGAGAGCAGATCCGCACGCGGTTCGATGCACCGTGGATGCATCGCAACCACAATTCAGCATCACCTATCACCATTTCTGCCCGTAACGGCGTCACTCGGAGGTGTCCAGACTCACAGAGTCAGGCGGCTGAGGTAAGTCGACGATCTGGTATCACCCGCCGCGATCGCCAGGCGGACAGCATTATTGATCTTCATGTTCCAGTCGTCCTCCTCGTCCTGGGAGAGCGTTTTTGATAGCTTCCCGAGGCAGATCTCCTGGTACAGCTCCGCGAGGGTGGACGAGGTGAGCGGGCTCCCCTCCTCGAGCTGCGCGGCGAACACTGCCCTGATGCTATCGTGCATGTGGACTTCCTCAACCGACGCGGCGGCTTTCTCCTCCTTCGCCTGCCTCATCTGGAGCCGTCGGTCCAGCCTACGCTTGCCGCGGGCCTGGATGACTTCCTTGTCGGGGCAGGTGATGCTGTCGTGGCTTGTGGAGTAGCAGAATCGGCACTCTGTCTTGACTGCAGCGCCGAGCTGGCGCAGCATCTGTCCCTGCTCGCGCTTGAGATCCGCCTGTCTTGCTCGCCGCCTCCGCCGCTGTTCGGTGCGGCGCCTCTTCTCGGCCTCGGTCTGCAGCGCGTTAGCAGGCTGCACGATGCTGGCAGCTGGGGACCCCGGGAACGATTCTGTAATTACCCTTGGCTTTTTAGAGTTGCCTTCTCCATTGCCATTTCCGTTGCTGCTTTCCATGCTGGTGTCTTTTCTGCTCGTGTACTGCGCTGAGCCTATGTTGAGTGTCTCTTGGCGCTGAGTTCAACCGTGGAGACCGAGGTAGGGATAGGCAGCGGTTACTTCAAAAAGGTTTATAGCACGAGGCAGGCAGGCAGGCCGGCTTAGCAATAAGGCTTGGACCAGAGTTAGGAGGCATGAAACATTATGCCTGGCAGAGGCAGCCTCAGGATCTACTCAAAGCAGTAGACCGCAGACGAGGGCTGGCTACAATAGATCAGGCTGAGACCAGGCTTTGTCCACGAGATTCAGATCAGGCCGTCCTCCCACCTGTGAGCGGTTGCAGGCCGGAAACCCAGCGGCAATAGAGATCGGTCATCTGTCTGGTTGTTGCCACCTGTTGCGGCCATTTCCTAGAAAGTTCTGGTCCCAAGTCAAATCGCAGGCTTCCTTCGCCCTGGGTACTCGGCCAACTACCTAGACGGCTTTGTCGTTCAGGATACCTTGCGTGGTCCTCGAGTAGAAACTTCTCCCTTGTCCTGCTCTGCAAACAAGACACGTCAACAAAGCTGCTGCAGGCCTCGTTGCTCGAGTCCTGTGATAAAAGGGCCTGTTCCCGTCTCTACGAGCTTAGCCGCCACGCATTCACCTCAACACAAATCGCATCAAAGCCGTCTTCGATTTCCAGAGGCATGGGCCTCAACCTTCCGTCATGCCACCCAAATACCGCCACCCCTCGTTCGAGGACAAACCATTGACCGTGCAACCGTGTACTGTCAGACCCGGAACCAACGCACCCAGAACCGACGCACCCAAGACCAACACACTCCAGAGCAAGAAGCCCAGGATCAAGTATCCCAACAGGCGCAGACCCAGGATTGATCTTGACGACCCTAAGCAGCAATCTGAGACCGATGTGCTGCTCCATCCGGACAGTTCTGCACGTGAAGTGCAGAGCCAGGCACGCGTTCTCACCTCACACCTCAGCTCAGACCAAATCTTGACGCGTTCGGCATGCAAAGGGCTTGAACAGGCCCAGAGCTCGCCCGCAATTTCGTCGCGCCAGCACAAGCACACCGCCAGTAAGATGACAGCCGCAGAGCAAGCCGGGGTTGTCATGGCACCAAAGCCACGGCCCCGGAAGCGAAGGGCTTCGTCCACAGGCAACGGCCCGCAAGAGACCAAGAGAGCCCGAATTGGACGAGACCGGGACAACGGCAAGAGCGACAAGAATTTCAACATCAAGCCAGCCACTAAAGGGCTCTCCCCTAACTCCCCTTCTCCATCATGCACCGCTGTCGACAGGGCAGACGCCAAGAAGAGCGGGGAGGCTGCCGAAGCCACGCCGGGCCATCAAATGTCTCCATCTAAGACCAGTTTTCCCAAAACAGCCGTCGGCAGTGTCGAGGGCGGCGGTAGTAAGACGGAGGCCAGCACAAAGCCAGCGCCTGGAGCCTCATCTTCCAAGACGTCCTGTGCGAAGTCGGCTCCCAGCGGAGTCGAGTGCAACAGCAAGAACAATGTCGATACGGAATCAGCAATCAGTGGCTCGTCTTCGAAGGAAGCTTCGGCAACGACGGCTCAAAAGAGCACCCAGGTGGTTGACAGCACCAAGACCACGTCACCACATCGAGCACCCTCCCCAAAGACCGCTTCCGCAGCCAGAGGCGATGGAAATGGCAGGGGAAGCAAGAACCAACAGAGAACCAGTGCCTTCTCGGGCCCAGAGGAGTCATCGAGTATGAGCCCGCCTGCAAGCGTGAGCAGCACAGAAGGGAGGAACCAGGGCGAGGCTGAGGTCAACAATGCAGTGGGCGCCAAGACGGGCAGGGGCGAGCGGGATGCCGACAACATCTCGACTGGCCGCGAGTCATCCAATGAGGCTGCTCGGAATGGCGCGGAGTGGAAGAACCAAGATGAGGCTGCAGTCAATGATGTGGAAATGGGTGAGGCGGGGCCCGAGTCTGAGTTGCATGATGGCTCGGATGAGGAGCCGGACAAGCGTCTTGTGGCTTTACTCGGGGTCGCAGTGGGTGCGGGTGCTGCGGCGCTACAATACTTTGCTACGTGACAAGAACCGCGGTTGTCAACGCAAGGATATGTCCTGCACTGAAGGACTGTGTGGTGGAGGTAGAAGGTACCTAAGTGTCATTGATGCTAGGTCCGCAGTGATGTCCACGTCTTTGTCAAACTCCAACTGGTCTAGGCTGACTTGGGTTTGGCCGTTTTTGGCTTTTTGGCTTTGCGCATCTTAATTGATATTTCTACTGTTGTGGAGCTGTGGTATTGCCCAATGAGAAAGTGGTACTTGAAACTACCAAGCTCTGCCCATAATACCCCAATACTCTCTAATGCTGATCATTATCAACCGTGGCGAGGTGGTGCCCTGGAGCGAAGCGGAAGGGCAATGACGAGTGGAGCTTTCTCATTACACTGTGATATGACAAATGTTTCTCGTGCGTGGATCGGGTTGTCATTGAAAAAGATACATACAACTACGGTCCTTACGCCGAGGCACTATCGACGTCATGATATTTTTTGTGACGAAGGAGCTGCCAAAGTTCTGCAGCCTTCTGCCTTTTGGGCAACCTCTAGTACGCTCGAGCGTTTCTTGACTGTGGTACCAGAGCAGACCCCCCCCCCCAAAGTAGCAATAAATGGAAGTGATAAATCAGTTCCGTCCCTGAAGCTTACCTAGGTACGTAGGACCATATGGCACCATTTAAATGCAATGGTCACTTCCATCTTTGCTATTAAAACACACATAAGAGACTTCCAAGCTTTTCTCTGCAGTTGCTTCTCTCTCCTGATTAAGACATAACTACATATTCTCAGTTACTTCAATCTACTAAGAAAAGAGACTTTCCTCTTGAGAGATCAATAGAAATAGAGGACTAATAATCTCTAGAGTGAAAAATGATGAGGGGGTCATGTAGTACTATCATTCTACTCTTTGGCTTCCTTCTAGTGAATTTGTAGAATGAGAGCATCAACGCCTCTTACTTGTATCAGGACTATTTTCCAATCTTCGCAAATAACATCACAGTTCCTTCTTGCATTTCCTTGGTATGTTTTTGGAATTACTGATAGGCATCAAAGTACCCACAGGCGCTAGTGCACAAGCGGCCGTCAGTTGGCGTTGAGACTTGCCTCCAGGTCATTCCAACCGCGCAGAAGCTGCTTCCATCTGTCCAGGCCGAGGCGTGCTTCCACCGCAACACTTCCAGCGACCCGCCCAGCCTTGTCACCTGCTGTCAGGGCGTCCAGGTCACGGCATATCCAATCGATGAAGCCAAAGGTCGCCTTTGCGTCCGACGCGCCATTTCCGAGGCTCATGGTGGAGCCTCCCGTAAGTTCCCACCGGTTCTCTTCCTTCGGACATGTCGAGCTATCGCTGAGGGCCCAGGAGCCACGGGCGTCCACAAAAGGACGGCGCCGACACACGCTGGCGCAGCGAGTGCGCGTGGCCTCAATGTCAGTGATGATGTTGGCAACTGTGTCGGTCATCGCCTTTGCGTGTTCCTTTTCCGCTCCCACGACGCCGGAGGACCGGCTCGAGCCCCAACGACCGCGCTCACCGTGCAGCTCCGTCGCGACGGCACGCAGTCGCGAGTTGGAGACGCGCAGGTTACGAGCGATGTCGCTCTCTGACGCCCTGCCCACCAGCTGTTCATGTATGCCACCCAGTGCCTCCACCTCTTTGCGCAGCGCCTGCGGCTGCGGGCCGTCCTCGAGAAGATGCCGAAGGCTGCTGGCGGGCGGGAGCGCCGACCGCGCCCGGTAGAAGAGCTCTTCTAGCTGCGCTAGGTCTTGTTCGAGATTCTCGTATGCCCTGGAGAAGGCGCCAGGCGCGATGGGGAGCGGCGCCTCGGTATGCGCAGACGAGAATTGGACAGGACCACGCTGGTGGCTGCGGCCGCCCGCCATCAGAAATACACACACACCAGCCAGGATACACAGAAAAATGACAAACGGAAGCACAACAGCCCTGTTCAGCCTCGTATGGCGCGGCCGTTCGCGTTCGATGCCGCCATTACCGTCTGCCCCAGCCCTGTCAGCTCGGGCGCCCATCGGACTGGGCAGCGCTGCCCTCCTACGGCGATGGGCATCCTCACTGTTGACGCTGATGTTGATGTTGAGGTTTCCGGCGTTCAGCAGAGGTTTCGGCTCGCTCGAGCGGGCAAGGTCGGCCTCGGGACGTATCGCCTGGAGCAGGTCCTCGTGGTGCTGGAGGACGCCCACTGCCGCTGATTCTTCGGGATGTTGCTGTTGATCCTGGTTGTACAGCACCAGGGGTCCAGAGACGGGTCGCTCGTAGCCCATCGACTCGAGGTTGTCGTCTGCGAACTCAAGCTCGAGGATCCGCTCGTCGTCGGGGTCCATTGTATCACAGTGGGCAGGATTGCAGTCTGGCAAGCAGTCTGGGGCGTTGTCTTTTGGATAGCTGGGCGGAAGCGAGGTTGATCTGGGTTCTTGCCTGTGAGTGTCAATCGGTAGTTCAAACGGGCGCAGCAGGGCAATGTCTCCGAGCCTGCACTCACCGGAAATCTGAAATGGGATTCCTACTGAGCTAATCAGGGTGCATCAGCAAGATATTGGGTCCAGCAGTCGCGACCGCATCTGCTGATTGCTGGCTGGGCTGTCGATTTTCGCAGAAAGGCGTTGTGTTGTTCTGCGCTTGAGAAACCAATCAGAAAAGAGCCACAAGCTACTCTCATAATATGCAATCAATCGTTCCATTTTCGCACAAGTGACACGCACATGACGGCACCCCCCTTTTTCAAACATCCCGAAATCAAGTCTATTAATTTAATCCCAACTGACTTGCAGCTAGTATCATAAGAAAGCTGCTTGTTTTCTCATTTCAAAAGTCTATTCCTTTTCCAAATTGAGTGTGTAGAAGAGGAGCAATTTGAGGTTGAATGTGAGTTAAGAATGACGGGAAATGGATTTGATTTTGGAGTGATTTTGGAGGGAGTGACTACGACTGACATAGTAAATCTAACCAAATTGCTAAAACAACACCCCGTTTTCCAATATCTGGTCTCCTTGCTCCAAAATCAGACATTTCCACACCTCACATACATATGTAGATAGACGTGTCAGAATGTTTAAGCGGGAAGAGACTGGGGGCGAGTAGCTTCCTGAGGCTTTCGATCAGTGATCCTACTACATTACATACAGGTTCCTAATCATCCACAGCCGACTCAAGCAAATCCAAGACTTTCTCATGGTCCCGCGCATTTACTGCTTCTGCAAGCGATTGAGCTTCATGTGCTGGGCCCTGAGGCAGGGGAATTGGTTTGTTTGTAACAATCTTGGTGATCAGCTTTGCAGCCGCCTGTACTAGACGGTGTGTGTAGTTGTGTTGTTTGCAGAGGATGCCGAGTTGGGAGAGCCTCTCTTGGCCTCTGATTCCCATCAGCGTTGCTCTGCAAGCAAGTCGGGTGAACTCTGCATTCGTTATTCTGTCTCTAGGAAGAAGACAGTACATGGCCAGACCCTCCAGCAATCCCGGGGAGATCTGGTCAAGCTGCTCGCCACGGTTATAACATGTCCTGATCAGAGCATAGTCGGGTTTGTCACCCAAGATTCCCAGTAGCTTTGGTATCCGAGCCTGATGGTATGAATCAAACCGTCCGACGTGTCCAAATGCGTTATGCAGTATCCAGAAGATCTGAATTTGCGCCCAGATGTTCAACAATCCGGTCAGTTCACTTTGGTTATGAGACTTGCCCAGGAGAGTGACGATGGAACCGTTGGGGTGTTGGGGTGAGAGTTTGGACTGCAGGAAGTCCGAAATGAGCTGCCTGGGATGGCAGTCGCCGTCCCTCCAGCCTTCGAGCATTTTGTAGCATTCATTTACCCCAGAACCCCCCCGCAGCGTGAGCAAAACCCTGAAAACATCCTCATCATCAGTTAGAGGAGTGTTGTCAATCCTACAGTAAGGTCCCAACCCAACGCTTAGTTGATGAAATGGCCCACCGACGGTCGTATCCAGCACCATCTCTTGTCGCTGCTGGTTTTTTCTGATTTCACTGGTCGGTGTGATGGCATCCTGTCCACTGTTTGATGTGTTGCTGCCATCTTTACTAGTTGGTGCGATGTTATCACGTCCGCTTTCCTCACGGCGTTGTCGCTTAGCATAGGCTGGCGAGTCACATGCGCCTGGAGGCTCCTTCCTCAGTCTCAGTGACTTCCGAGGGCCGCCGCCGCCGCCCTGAATGCCGGGTCCTCCGGCCTTTCTGTCGGCCTGGCCAGGACGAGGAGGCACTGGCGGGCTGGTTGCCTCCGGAGCCGAGCCAGTGTTCTTGTTTCGGTCGAGCTCCTGTCTCAGACGTGACATTGGACTGCGCTTGCTGATGGGCAGGCTCTCCAGGCCCTGCTGAAGCTCACCATCGAAGGCGAAATTGATGGCGAGCGCGAGGCTGTCCGTGACGTTGATCACCCAGTGGTACTGCCTCGGAGCCGTCGTGATCATCTCCCCGGGCCCGGTCACGTACTCCGAGAACCCGATTCCATTCTCAACGAGCATCTCCTTTCTTGGGATAAGATTCATGCGGCGGACCCACTGGTCGTCTTTTTCGGGCTTACTCTGCAGCCGGCCGAGGCCTTTGGCCCACTCCTCAAAGGCGCGGGTTGAGCTCTCGTTGATGACGACCCAATACTTGTAGCCTTCGAGTGTGATGTTACACGACCGCAGGTTCGAGTCTTCGCAGTGGAGATTCGTTGCTGAGCCCGCCTCAGCGAGGAGCCAGTAAGTCGTGTTGACCCCCGGTATCTTGATGCCCTCCTCGCGCAGCTGCCGAAGCCCGTCGTCGGTCTCGAGTATGCCGTCGAACTCGTCGGTCAACCCTTCCCCCACGTAGTACGCAAAGGATGCAGTCGGTGGGAGTGCTAGTATCCCGTCGATGAACTGCTCGATGTCCTTGTCGGCTGGCCTCTGAATCAACCCACTGGGCATCGGGCAGCGGAACTGGCTGACGTTTGCATCGAACAAGGTGACCATGTCTCCAGAGCTGGCATACTTGACTGCCAAGAGGGAGCCGCTTTCCTTCTTGGGTGTTGGTATGCGCAACCGAAGCGATCCCAGGTCCACCCGTGGAACGCCGGTGCATGTGATCTTGCCACGCACACCTCCGTCGCTGTCGTATAGATCCTTGAGGCTACGAACCAGGTCTCTTCCCATCTGGTGACGCCCAAGCGTCGGCGAAAGCCTGGTAGTGTGCTCAGCCGGTAGGTCACCGTCCTCGGCTCCCGAGGCGTCCAGCTGGCCAGGATGCATTGCCAGGTTCGAAGCACCTCCAGCATCTGGCGCGCTGACGAACTCGTCGACGTTCCGGATGTAAGAGGCCAGTCCCTTCACAGTGTCCTCACGGAGCCGGCTGTCTATTTCCGTCAGGCTTTCTGGATCGCTCGAGGATAGGGTCCTGCGCTGGTCAGGATGCTGGATCTTCGAGCGGAGGGCGTCGATATCCAGGAGGGCATTGGAGAGGACGTCCCGAAGAGCGCAGAGCTCGCTGTCAAGAGCCATCCTCTAATCGTACGAATGACCAAGGCTCCTGATAATCGCGGAGGTCTTGTACGAAAATAGGAGAAGGAGAAACGCCGTTGTTTACTGTCTGCGTTTGCAGCTGGTGTTCTCTGGTGGTGGATAAGTACCTAGGTACTTCGGACACATGCATATATGCGCCCGGGCTCTAGCAACCAAATCGAAACTAGCACCTCGGCACCAGAAGACCAGCAACCCAAGACTACCACGGCCACACAGTGACTGAGATGCGACTTATCATCCAATTACAATACATGCTCTGCAACCTGACCTTTATTCCTGAGTCTTCCCGGGCAAGTTCCACTGCCCACCCTTTTCTTCAGAACACCCGTTGCTCCTGTGCAAAGAACAGAATGTAATATGTCAGCTGGCCATGGAGTTGCCAGGCGGCTGCTTGCCAATCAAGGAAACTCCCATGTACCGCTGTGCATGTGGCTCGAGCGCATGAGTTGGCTCTCGCGTTCTCGGGGCAGGCCATCAAGCTGATCATTCGCTCAGACCTCCTCCTCGTCACCATCGCGTACAGGAGAGTTGTCGGTGTCGTAGGGCTCAGCGTTCAGGAACTCGTGGTTGGTGTGAAGCCACCATGGGTACCGTGGATTGGGAGACGGTGAGGTCTGGCTCTTGCGGTATGACGAGTTTAGACGGAGATTTCCGGCGACGCGACGAAGGGTTCGAGCCCCAGCTCGTCGTCCTGCCTCTTGACCAGTGCAAGGCTTTGAGGAGAAAGGATCCTCCAACGTCACGGAGCTTGGGGCAGATGTACTTGGGCACGCTGACACACTTCCCATAAGGGTGCAGGTTGAACGCGGACTATCTACACCCTTTGTTTCAGTATGGAACACTAATGAACAAACAGTAATCACTCTGTGTTGTGCGCAGGCTTACCCTCAGCTATCGCCTGCACCGGGGTCGATGGGTCCGAGAGAAATCCTGCGACAGGGGCTTCTGCCGATTGGCGGCTTGCCGTGGCTGCTGTACCGGCTCGAAGCTTGAGTGTCTTGGACTGCCGTTTGGGTAAGTAGCTGAGGACGGCACGCATGGGGAGTGGACCAAGTTAGGGCATACCAGATGAGAAGATAGCAGCTTCTCAACTTCTGAGCGGCTTGAGCCATGGATGAGACGGCGATTCATGGCGATGACAAAGTTGAGTTTGGTAACGTTCCAAAGACGCACGAAGGACATGACGGGGCCGTTGAGGCCGCCGTTGCGGCAGGCTTCGTTGACGAGGTGTAGCGCCAGATGGCGAGCATCCTCGATCTCCATGATGCTTGCAGTTGTCGGTAGCTGAAGGGAAAACGGTTCTGAGAGAACGGCAATCCTGTGGTAGCGACAAGCTATGATATTTGTATCAGCAAGGCTGTTTGTGTGAGAAATGCTATGGGATGTGCGGTATTGCAAAGGCTGAGGGACTTGCATGTACTGAGTCCTACGCCTGCTACACACACCTGCTCTGGCTGATAATGAAGCATGTTAATTGACTTGTAACTTTATGTAGGAGCGAAACCTTTCTTTATTTTGGCTGTTGAGTCCTGGACCTAGTGAGCCTGCTTAACGAATGCTCTGAGTAAGACCGCATACACTCACTGTAACTTGTGAAACCTAAATAACACTAAGGCAACAGACTTTTAAAACGCTTTGGAAGCACTTTGTATTTTGAAAACATTTATGAGGGTTGCCTGTTGACTATTTGTCTTCTTTGAGTTCCTCTACTGAGCCGAAACGACAACGATAGCCTTAGTAGGACGAGAGACAATATAGGCTATAGGCAACTACAGTCGAACTCGTTATGCAAGTCTTTAGACATTAACTATTCGATCTACTTCTGCAGACCAGTGTTGTGTCAGAAGCCGCCATTCCGTACCACAAGTACTAGCGTCAGCTGGTGCCCATTCGTGCCACCGAAGCCATCTTAACCTAAATTGACACCGTCAAGATGCCTTCACCCTGCGATTCAGGCCTTCGAGCACAAATTGCTCAAACTGTACAATGAGGGTACCTATAAGCTAGTCAACTTACTAGAGGCAGGCAGGGGACTCCGGAAACAAAAGTGGGAAATGAAGCATGAATCTGCTGGATGTTGGACTCAGAGATGGGCGACACAAGCAGGTACTTAGGCGGATGGGACTCGTTTGGACGGCTACTTTTCAGGGGTTCTGGTCCGGCATGAATATCATATTACAGAATCTGCTCTAACCAGACAAGGCCAATAAAGCTAAAACTGATCTCCCGTGACATCCCACCACCAAAGGGGTACCTTGACTGGCCTGTGAACCCAGTCTTTCTTTCCATGGTCCACAGAGAAAGCTGCGCAATCGTCTTCAGAATTGGAGATCTGTATCGGTAACTCAGCATGAGGATCACGTCGGGGAAGCACAAGCAGCAACATACCAGCGGGCTCGGTCTCTTCGTCAGGATCCTCGTCCACCAGGGACATGGTGTGTGAGGAAAAGGTATGCGACGAGCCATCGCTGGCCGCGTCCTCGTCGTCTGGGTTGTTGACCAGTCCCCGGCCCGTGATCGCGCTAATAAAATCGGGTATGGCATGGTTGGGGATGATGATCATGGCTGCTCAGCCGTCAGCCGGTGCAAACTCGATTAGACTGCGCATGGGAAACGTACCAGGACCACCGTCGGCGGTGACAGCTTGTGAGGAACTCGGCGTGTGGAACGTGGCTTCACTAGCCTCGTCGCTCTCCAGCGTGCTGTTCGATCCGTAATCTGCGAGCTCATTCGGAATGGGGGAAGTCGGTGGCGCTGAGGAGCCAGTGTGAGCGTCAGGTGGAGGTGCGGTATCGAACGCCGCAAAGTGCTGACCCGGAGAGGCATCACCGACCGGCGGCAAAGGGTTCTTTCGTGCGAGGTCCAAGCTCATTCGCGCGATGTCGACGATGTGGTTGCTGACAGCCATGTCGCGCGGAAAGAAGCAGTCCACCAGATCGACAAAAGTCTGGGGGAGAGAGCCCGCCATGGCAGTACGGAAAGTCTCATCAGTGCCGACCTGGGTGTTATCCTCCTCGTCGTCTGTGGTGAAGCGTGCGCCAAAGTAGGCACCCTCCAGGCGACGCTCGAGGGAGACGCGCCCGTTCAGAACCTGATCTTTGATGAACTTCTGCGACAGATCAACAGCTTTGACACGCGAAGTCGGCCACTTCGACATATCTGCTGCGGTTGTATAGACCATAAGCTTGATTGGCTCCGACAACTTGTCTCCCAAGCCAATGACGATGACCTTGTGCAATGCCACGATCTCCTTAGCGAGGGGACCGAGAGAAGCAAATATGGCCGGCAGAGCAATGCCAAAAGTCGACATCTGCATCGAAGCAACGTATTGGAGTTTGCTGTAGGAGAGAATTTTTGATTGGTCATGTACTTGCGCAAGCGTGTAAGCCATGAAGTCTTGCAAACCTTGCTCGGGGTCGTCCACTTGGTAGCCCTTCTTGCGGTAGAGATCCGCAAGTGCGCTGGGGATAGCGCTGATTGACTGGGTCGGAGGGCCGTTATCGGCGCCGGTGGGCTGCAGAATGACTTTGTTGCTATCCATGAGCTCTACGATGTACTGTCGTACAAGCTCTATGATGTGGTGACGGGTGGGCGCCCAGTCTTTGATGGAACACGACTTCATGATTAGCGTAATTTTCGTGTCCGCTTTGGTGATGTCGACATCGAAGATTCTTCGGAAAAGCTGGAGGTGCTCTCTCTCTTCGTCAGTAAAGAAGTTCGGGAGTGGGCCGAGATGAGCGCCTCCGACGGCGAGAATTAGACGAGGCATGGTTTTCGTCTCTCTCAGTAGGGGAGCAGTTGGCAGACTGTGATGAGTAGATGATGATGATTTGTGTAAAGTTTAGGATCCTCCAGATTCTCACTTCTCTGGAACCTTTTCATATTGGTCTTGTTCTCAATCCTGAGGCACCCATTGCTGTCTGAATTACTTCTCCCATCATCTCGGACATTCTGCTGAATTTTCTCTGCAGGAGCCACAGTAGTTCAAGCAAATTGACCCACAGTCTCCTTTGTCTATGTCTCAGCAAGTGTGAGCTACCTAAGCCGTGCTGGATCTGTATTGCCAGCTAGCTCTTTACAATGGAGAATTGCAGGAATTGATACCGGGTACCCTCACTGCTGGCACAGAAAAATTTCTTGATCCAAGACTCTGGAATTTGAGCTTGCCTCTCAGAGGCACCATGGGATATGGTGAAGATGGAAAGATGGACACTAGCGAGTCACTTTAGGTATGCTTATATTGAGGCATAAAAATAGCGGCATCTTACTTGATGATGCACCACCGGCTGCGCAGAGTTTCGAGGCAACTCAAGGTAACCAGAGCCTGCCCCTCCACGTGACGAGACCAGCACACACTCTGAAGATCCAGACCCAAGATGTTGGTCACGTCAATAGTGGGGCTCAGTAAACCGCTTACTAAAGACACGGTAGTCCATCTTGATGATAATGGTAGCTACTATTACTTCTCACTAATGATCATCTCTCAAGTCACACACCGTGGTGCTCAAATTATCAAGCTGCACTCTTTGATAAACGAACATTTGCTCCACACGGTATTTACAATGTGGTCAGGCCTGGTATTCCTCCTGTAAAAGTCTGATACTCTGGTCCCAGTCCCGATGCGTACCTTGCAGAGATATTTGGCTTGTTGCTGAGATATGTGCTTTGGCGACATCCACATTGCTGCAAATCTTGTCCCAGCCCACTATGGAGAAGCCTGGCCGGGATGTTGAGGAGCAGATGTGGCTCTGCTTTGGCCCAAGAGCTGATCTGGCCCGGTTTCCACCGTCTGACTTGACATGTCCTTGGGTGCCTAGGGCTTTCCGTCCTTCTGGCTAGTCGATGCCGCTCCCATGGTATCTGCTCTGGTTGCGGATTGGAACTCAGCCTGCAGATGCTGAAGGCGGTGGTTTCCGGCGTCATCCAGCTTGCCGGCGGCGAGGAGCTTGAGGAGCTGGCCCTGCTCCTTTAGGTTGCGCTGCATGTCTGGCACTGGTCCTTGTTTGTTATTGTGGCCGTTGGAGGAGGACGCGGCGGTGGTGGCTTGCGCCTGGAGGGAGGGGATGCTCGCCTCTGGTTCGAATGTGGGTTGGGTTGGATGGGGTGTTGTTGTTGTCGTGGTGTCGTTTATGTCGTTTGTGTCGGAGATGGGACATGGTGAAGCCTGTCCTGCTGTGTTTGGCTTAGCGGGGCCGGGGACCTGCTCGACAGATTCCTTACCGAGCAGCACTACGTGGGAAGCATTCTGCGTGGATCTGTTCTGCTCCGAACCGCTGGGGTTGGGGCTGGAGTTCTCGCTGGGGGCTGAGGCTGTGATTAAATCCTGGCGGTTGGTCTCTGGCGTGGATGCTGTGGCATCACTGCTGGTTGCTGTGTCGGTTCCATTGACTTGTTGCTGCTGGTTCTTCATCGTACCCTCCGCCGCCTTGACTGTGCTGGTGCTGGTGCTGTGGCTTTTTGCAGCTGGCATTGAGGGTGGAGCTTTGCTATTTGCTGCTTTTGCCGGTCCCTTGCCCTTCTGCTGCTTGTCTCCATCCTGCTGGTTCTTCTTTGTTGCCGCTTGTGTCGTTTTGGCCTTGCCCTGGCGGATTGACTCTTGGAGTTGCTTGCCGTTTGTGCATGAACTGATGGATTGGTCCCATGTCTGTGATCCGTCGGGGCTCTGGTGGACAAGCCCCTGTTTGACTGCCATGCAGAGGATGCTGGTGCTCATGCTGTGAATCTGCTCGTTGCTCTCTGTCCTCTTGGTCTGGTGCCTCCATGATTCCGCCACTGGGGTAATCTTGGTAATGTCTTGGGCCCAGCTGTGGGCATCAGACGGAGTGAGTTTGTGTTTGATCAGGTACACCCAGAGGGCGACCTGGACACTGGTCAAGTTGTTGATGTCAATCTCATCCATATTGGGCTAAAGGTGGTGGTCATATGTGGTGGTGAAAAGATTGAAAGATCAAAAGATTACTGCTTGTGTAGTTGTAAGAGTGATACTTACAAGCCAAACGGGCAAAGGTGTGAGGTGTTGGTTAGGTTACATTACAACTAGGTACCTAGGTGCCTAGATACCTAGGTACATACCTAGAAATCACCTCCCCT
>JACBFG010000014.1:458602-549411 GCA_013435955.1 Diaporthe sp. HANT25 | reverse complement strand
AAGACTAAAATTAGTAATTTAGTTATATAATAAAGACTAAATTAGTCTTAATAAGA
Organism: Diaporthe sp. HANT25; assembly: GCA_013435955.1. Taxonomy (NCBI): domain Eukaryota; kingdom Fungi; phylum Ascomycota; class Sordariomycetes; order Diaporthales; family Diaporthaceae; genus Diaporthe; species Diaporthe sp. HANT25. Next base: position 549,355 of record JACBFG010000014.1, on the reverse strand, counting down.
TTTCTTTATAAAATAAATCTTATAAATATAGTCTTAAATAAAATCTTTTATTCTTTATATTAATATAAATCTTTTTAAATAATTTTAAAAAAAACTATAAGATTATATAAGCTTTTAAGAAACCTTTACTAAGTAAGCTAATATAATAGCTAATAATTATATTTAATACTAATTTTAATAAAAGTTAAAATAATAAATATAAAATAATTTATTACCTTATACTTATTAGGTTTTTATAAGAATATTTAAAATCTCCTTAAGAACTAAAAAGATATAATTTATTTAAAAATAAATAAATATAATATAAAAGAATATAATCTTATTATACTATATTAGATTTAAGTAATTATTTTTTAAAATAATATTTTTGCTAGTAAAATTAATTACTAAATAATAAGTAAGGGTAAAGAGAGGTTAAAGATTTCTAATAATAAGAACTATTTATAAATATATAAAGCTATTAGTAACTTTATATATAAGCTTATGGCTAAGGAAGAGTTGCTAAGCTGAGTAGATAGTAGATAGACTAAAAAAAAAAAAAATAGTTGATTCAAAAAAACATTGTAGCCAAGGCCTGGTTAAACCTTAGGATTCCCAAATCCCATTCGTGTTGTTCCTCTCTTACTCTTTCTGATACTTCAATCTGAAGCAGATTCAAGTTCATGAACTCTTATTAGACTTGGTCCGGAAAAGCTCCTTGACATCTTTCCAGCTCCCCGACGCCGACGTGGAAGACGACACCTTGCTCAGGACACTGCTCCGCCGCCGCTGCTGCTGCTGCGAGCGCTCGGATGGGAGAACCTCGTTGACCATCGCTTCGGCTTTGGTGCCTGTCGTACGGACCCGTCAGCGATTGGCCAACCCGCCGGGAACGTGAACATGTAAGAGCTCGAGCAGAAGAGTGGACATACGGATATTCCCAGCGCCACCGATCCCGAAAGACCGCCTCCGGTCCTCCCTACTGACTTGGATGGGCTTATTGCCTTTCATGATCTTTTTAAATGGTGACGAGCCATTCGAATTGCATCAATGCAAATATCTCACATCCAGTATCTAATCCCCCACAAGATTCCATTCGTAGGGTATTTATACTCCGTCCGGTCAGACCACCACAAACATCATCACCCACCCAAAAGGGCGCAGATAAGCCCAGCCCTAGCCATTGGCCCCGGGCTCCGTCACCGTGCGTCGGTGGCGCTGCGCCAACGGGCGTCACTCCGCGAAGCTTAGCACGCCTAGCGCTGTCCGGATCGGCGCGCGAGATAGTTCCGCAGCCCGTGAATGGCAGGAGAGATCGCCTGGTAGGGTGATTGAGTGGCTCTGTGGTTTGCGTTGGGGGCGCCCGTCAGGTGACTGCGATGCAAGTCGGCATTCATGTTCCGGAGGACGTAATCATCTAGCTGGGGCTGCGTTTGCGCGGTTGGCATGGGTACCAAGAAGCGTTGCACATTCCAGCCGTCTGTGATGGACAGGGTCAACATCCAACATCCATGCCGGACACTCGTGCGATGACTGTAGTATTATGCTCTAGTATGATTCTAGACAATAGATATGCAGATCCTGTCTACCCCCCACCCCGTGTAAATGCATTTTGGGTATCCAGTTCCTCATTAATATACAACCGAACCGAGGCAGGCCAGCCATGCAATATAATATGTTAGAAAAGCCACTCGTATTTATGAGCTGGTGCTTCCCTTAACCTTCAACTCGGGAGAGAACTTGGTCCCGTCATCGGGCAGGTGCTCGCCGGCAACGTGCCCAGGCGGTAGCGCAACACCGGTGATGGCACCTTCAGGAACATCCTCGATGTGTGTAACATTCTCGACGTCATAGTTGCTGTCGCGAATGCCCCAGAGCACCCAGGCGCAGAGCGGAAGGGACACCAACAACAGGAGCCAGGAGACAAGGTGCTCAACAAGGTAAGCAGTCTGATGAAAAGAGAAGGGCGTTAGCGTCAATGAGCAAGACCAAGATAGTACAGGGCGATTAGAATTGGGCTGTGTTACTCACCTTGACGGCATCCATGCCAAAAGACACAGCAGCACCAGCAGATTGGATTCCCTTGTAGTAGCCGGCCATACGAGCAAGCTTAAACGGCTCGTTGGTAATGGACGACATGGTGTAGTAAGCCAGACCCTGGAACATCGCGTCGGCCAGATAATAGGCCAGCAGGAGCAGAATGGGCCCAGTGGAGACGCCGACGGACCAGTCCCAGGGGATCTCCTCGCCCCGGATGGAGGTGTTGCCACGGGTGAACTGCACCTGGAATACCAGACCGCAGACCCAGATCACGCAGTTGAGAACGGTGACGAATGCCGTGGCACACAGGGCACGCTTCCGGCGGCCAAATGGCAGGTTGTCGGTGAGCTGGCCGATAACGATCGAACCGAGGATGGACCCGACACCGGTCAGCAGCGAGACCAGGGCACGCGTGCGGCCGTTGAACAGGGCCGTTGTGATTGCACCCTGATATGCGTAGAAGTAATTCGAGGAGAAAAACATGGGGAACAGGGCAATCATGCGCCAGTCCTTCAGCAAGGCCCAGACCTCCTTGAACTCCTGCTTGGGGGTGATTGCGGCCTCAATCTCGACTACAGTGCCATCACCACGAACGACGAGGTGGGGCGGCAGGAGAAGCCAGGAGGTGACGATGGCCGTCAGCATGATAATCAGGAAGGCCAGGTAGACACCCGTGGAGACGCCAGGCAAGGTTGAATTAGCCTGGATGCCGAGTGCGATGGCGGCACCAACGAGTGTTCCCATCTGGAAGAGTGCCCAGAAAAGCGAGAATGACCGTCCCTTGTCCTTCTCAAGCGGCTCAGCCATCATAATGGACCCTTGGGCGGCCCAGAGAAGCGAGGCCGTGACGCCAAGGATACCGCCGGCGAGGATCAGGAACCATCGTGTGTTGTGGACTTGGAAAGCCCAGAGAGAGCCGATATAAAGAGCATATCCCGTTGTGCCGATAGAGAGTGTAAGCCTTGGGCCAAGCATGTTCTGTCCGGGGGCAGTCAGCGATCGGGTCTCGGTCCTCGCAACCGCGCACTGGGTCTGCGCTGGGACTCTGGGGCAGGTCCGCGGGGTTGCGCCAGGGTTCTGTCTCTTGCTCCATCGCCCTATGACTCGCCAAGGGGGAAGGGGGATTTTGGGGAAGAGCGTACATTTACCGAACCAGCAAAGAAGCCGGCGATGGCAAAACAGCCGTACAAGACGCCATTTGCCGTGTCAGAAAGTTGTGTATCTTGAGTACCACCGGCGCCCAGGCCCTGAACTGCGCTGAACATGCCCACGGAGCAGAAGGTCACAAAACCGAGGATGGTGACCTGAGTCCATGGCGAATTGTCTGCGACGCGGTAGGTTGGTCAGCACACAGACACGTCAGCTCGAATGGGGGATGGAATTTGGCCAGTTACGCACATCGCACAGGGCCAATCTTTGTGGCTGCGAGGTTGACCATCTTGACTGGCAGTCGGGGTGCACCGCCCCTGGTAAACCTTGGAAGGTAAAAAGGTAAGATGGAGATGGAGATCGATCAATCAAGCCAGATCGTCGAGGCTGGCACTGGTGCTAACGATGCTGCGCTGGAATGAGCAGGTGGAATTGACACAAGTCCCAAGCCGAAAAGAGGACAGGTCCATCAACAATTGATTTGGAACGGACCCTTTCTGTCGCGTGAGTGACAGAGGGCACGCTCGCAGATTAAATCAAACGGATCGCACCGTGTAGAAAAAGGGGACGGCGGATTGGGACCCTGGGGTAAGAATGGCCGTGCCTGGTTGTCCCCTGACCTGCCCGATAGCAGGCGATCCACGGGCAACGGTGGTCGATACGAAGGGGACAGGGGTGCCCGGGCCAGAATCAGATGTTACCTTACATTGGATTCAAGGACGGACAAGCGAATGGACACGGTACTGGACAGCAGATCTGGAGACAGAAATAGCCTCTTATCAGATGACGATTGGCAACAATTGGCCTGTGAGTGAGTAGTAGTCAGAGTAGTATCAAGAACGAGTCCGTGAGAGTGAGTGTAAGAGCAGGAGGATGACAATGAAGCGTGGCATCACACCCACCCACACACAAACGTTACACAGGCAGTTGAGTTGCAGGTTGCCGCCTCCAGTAGGTCTTACTCTGCTGTACCTGAGTACCTAAGCACGCTAGGTACAGTTGAGTCCTGCCTGTTATCTCCAGCCAGACCGAAGGCCCAGATAGCTGCGGGCCCAGAATGTGGTTTGGAGGGGAAATGGAGACGGAAGCTGGCGGGCAGTGGAGACGGTCGGCTGATAAGGTCAGCACCAGGGACTGAACATATCAGTCTACTGATGTGCATCTATTTTTCTCGCTGTGGTAAGCGAACCTGATGTGATAGTGGCAGGAAAAGACAGTCGATCAACAGGCCGAGAAGTGGCACAGCTGCATTGTGTGCTCGTATGCACCCATCTGCACCTTCTGCCCGCCGTGCTCATTCCCGTGTTGACAGGCCTGTCGCGTGCTTATTCGGCCGACTCGCTCTTGCCTCCCACTCGGATCCAACGCTTGATTGGAGCTTGACTGGATTTGCCCGGCACTTGACCCATTGCGCCGGGAGACTAGGCCACTCCTGGCACTAGTGGTGGGGAGCTGATACCTGGTGCTCCGTGTTCCTTCCCCAGCTGAACGGGCAGACGGGGTGGTTGGACGGTGCTTGCTTGCAGGTACTACGAAGTAGCTGCCACCCCTTCCTTCCCTCCCGTCTTCCGCACAGCTTCCACACAGCTTCTATCGCCCATCCTGCCATCCCACACGCACTGTTTGGTTACACCCACCCACCTTGAAACACAGCCTTCCGTGATTGTGCCGCACCTAGACGGAGCTGCCGTAGAGGGTGCGACCTCGGACCACGCCGCATGTGAACGGGCAGTCACGGTCGATCGGGCCCGGATGGCAGGTTTCATCAGCTCACTTGGGGCCAGGAGCTACCGTCACCCCACACGCCAAACTCAACGTCAACGTCAACGTCGACCAAGATTCAACCGTCTCCAATGCAACCTCAGATATCTATCCAACTTTTAACTGGCGTTATGTAAAACTGTCTTAGAATCACTCGCCCTCAACGGTGCCTGATTCGTCCCTAGACGTCACGATGCCTTCACTCGTGTCAACAAGATCCGCACTCAACAACCAACCGGTGTCCCCTCTTTCAGACATGCTTTGGAGGTAACATCGTCTATGACCGAGGCATTCAAAAAGACGCTGCCAAGTCCTCCATCCCACCAAGTTCACTCGTGCACTCTCCCCTCATCGACTGCGGCTCTAGGCTCCGCACCATACGGCAGCGAGTCAGGGAACTGGACCTGAGCTCGACTGGGGAGCTAACTACTTCACATCGTTGCATCTAGCAAAGACTCGGTTCTTATCCATGAGCAGGCTACCACAGTAGATTATCTATCTCTCATTCCACCATTATAGCTGCCCAGACGGTCATCTCAGTGCGCAACTGTACGGCTTTCCACTGCCATCCAAATTCGAGCAGCGACTGGACGTATGCTTCGGTGACGCATCAGTGAAGCCTCGACCCGTCTTTGGTCCTCACCTTTATATATCTCACCACTTCGGCACCGTCGTCGGTCACCCTCCGATCGGCTACCACCTTGTAGCCGCCAATGCTCGGCAGCACCTTTGTCCAAATGGTCCAGTAGATGCCTCCAAGGATGAGAACGCCCACGCCAACCACGGGGAAGATGTAGTACGGGTAGCCTTCCGCGTCCCAGCTTCCCGTCGGTGGAATGAAAGGCACAATGGCCAGGAAGACGTTCATCGCCAGGAAAAGAAGAGTGACCGGTAGATAAGTGTGCCATGGCGACGACCAGTTCTCCGACTTCTTGAACTGCAGATAGATGAGCCCGGCAGCCACAAACCCATTGATCCAGACGCCAGGGTACGCTTTCTATTGTATTAGTACTCTGTTCGGAGCCTGAAGGGGGTGAAGACTGGTACTGACTGTATAGATCAACAATAAAGTTGTACGCTGGGCCAGCAGGTGGAGCCACCAGGATAATGACTGTGATGAGCCAATGCAAAAACAGCTGCACACGATTGTCAGCAACGATCTTCCAGGAGCATTCAGCGACATATGGCACCTACCGAAGCTGCAGGCGCGTTGCTTGGCTTGTTCGAGGCCCAGAACCTGCTGAAAGGCAGCATGCCTTCCTTGCCCAGTTCCTGGTTCAGTCTCGCATGCGCAAAGGACACGGCCAGGACATTGCCCAAGTTGCTGAGAGCCACAAATGCCGGCAAGCTCCTGGCACCCGCGCTCGCTCCAAACACGTTGCGGAAAAAGAGGCCCGCGACTATCACCTCTGACTTGGCGAGATCGCTCTTGGGGATCGCAGCAAAGTACGCGACATTTGCCAACAGGTACAGCACTGTGACCCCCCCGACGGCAAGGGGGGCAGCAACCGCGAGCGTCCGCTTCGGGTTCTTGAGCTCGCCAACCACATAGTTGGCATTCTCCCAGCCCTTGTAGCTGTACACGATCCTCAAGAGGGCAGTCGCATAGCCGTAAGCCCCGCCATTGCCATATCCGTCGCCCTCCTCAATAGCAAAGGCGTTGTCGAAGTTGTGCGGGTTGGGCACCAGACGTCGTCCCGCCAGGGCGGCAAAGCCACTGAACACGATGAAGATGAGAATCACCACTTTGAAAATGCCCAGGATGTTTACCAGGCGAAGGCCCCACTTTGGGAGCACCGAGTGTAGAGCCACGGCGAATGTCGCGCAGGCGATGCCGAGCCCTCTCGCTGCCCACCCGTCGGGCTCCGTCGAGCCGGACGCGTAGAGGACGTAACGCCCGAAGGCCAGAGAGTTTCCCGAAGAGAACCCCAGCAAGATCATCTGCGAGGCAAGGACGCAGGTCGCCAGGTATCGGGGATGGCGATATACGCGCTCGAGGTAGTTCTTCTCTCCACCGGACCTGGGAATCGCAAGACCGAACTCGAGGAAGACGGACAGGCCCGCAAACGTGAGGATGCCGCCGATCAGCCACAATATGATGCTTATCCCGACTGAGCCTGTGGATGCGAAGATGCCGGATGGCGTTGAGAAGACTAACATTTGTCAAAAAGCGTGTCATGGGAATGCTTTTGCCCTGGTGAGCACTCACTTCCTGTGCCGATCATCTTATTCAAGATGAGAAAGACTGCTCCAGTGACACCAATTTTCCTCGACTCGGAAAACTTGAAGGCCTGCTCATCCTGTACTTGCCCACTTGCGTAATCAGGCGGGGTGTCCTCGTCGCGAGCCACGGCCGAGCTGTATTGCTCGCCCGCCTTAGGGGATGGGTCTGCTTTGTGGTCAACCATCGTGGATCGTCGCTCTGAATCTGGATGCCAAGTGGTATCTACGCCACATGGAAAGGCATGGAGTATGTAACCAGGAGCCGCGGCCACAACAACGAACCTGAGATATGAGCGAGAGACAGGTGGAGCCTTACACCAGAATGAGGATAGAGTTTGGGCCGTCTTTATACCTCCGCACCCCAAAAGCGAAGGTGCGCGACGGCTCGCCAAGCGCGTGGCTAGGGTCCCAATCCAACCTCTCGGCGCATGGGTGGTCTTGGTATCGGTGGCACATCATCATCAGCGCGGGTGGTGCAAGAGCGCAGTACCGGTACGTGCAAGCGTGTTGTTGCTCAACATTCCTTTGGGGAGCTACCCTGGCATCGAGTGGCGTTCTGGGCTAAGCCGGTCTGTCTTGATGCTGCTTATGACTACTCTTCCTTCATATGTGTCGGTTTCGGTTGGTGCCGAGAAAAAAGCCACGCCAAGTGCCATGCCATCTCGAATACCCAGTGGGTATTACCCACTGACTTGACCCTTGGCTGTCTACTAAGTACATATTTCTAGTCCAGGGGATATTTGCAGGGTTGACTCAACGCACCTTCCAAAAATGACCATAAGAAACCGACACTCTGTGCCAGACAATGGGCGGCTTGTGTCGCTCTTGCTCGTTTTAAACCGTATTTCGTGATCGAAGGCGTTATTGCACCAGCGGCGCCGAGACACTTGGCGCGTTTGCCTGCGCCCAACCAGAGCTGCTCGCGCCAGGCAGCTCTCCAAACATGTCCAAACATGTCAATATCAGGGCAAGTGATCCTTTTGCCTTGACTTTTGTCGCATGTTACTGCTAGTCCCCCACGAGGCTGCGACCCATTGAACCGTGTGCGTGAGCCGCTGCTGACCAGGGTCGCGCGTGTCGAGCGATCCTTTTGGACCTCTGAACAACCTCTGAACCTCTCGACGAATATTCTGGATCAATTTCGTGCACTCTGCGTGGGATTCGACCCATGTCGTCCTGTGGTGTGCATGAGTTTGGCGTGACACTGGAGCAACATGCGGAGGCCGTTGAGCCAGGTAGCCTGGCGCTGGCCAGGCGCGGCTGGGGAGATGGTAAAGACAGAAGACACCATGAACAGTGATGGTAATTGATGGTTACGGACTCAACCATAGGGAATGGAGCTCTCTGCTGAGTCAGAAATGAGCATCAGGATGGTGTGAAGACACAAGTTTACAGAATCGAGGCTTCAAATTAATCTCCTGCTGTGATTCGGATCCGGATCAGTATGCTGGCCTTCAACTTGCTGTTCATGCAATGGACAAGATCACTTTCGCCCCCGAGGCCAGAGTTCGGCCAGGCCGATTAATCGGGCGGAGACTGTCGCTAAATACGCTCGCCTCATAGCCACTCTAGAGTATTTGGGGTCTGCAAACCAGTTCAGCGTGCTGATTAGAATCGGCCCTTCCATCGAACCGCCACTGCCTTTGGCCCCAGGTCCGAACATTGACCGGAAACCCTTGGGGGCCGGACAATTCAGGCCAAGACTTTGGCTGATATTGGATGGATAAGAATGTTACAGGCGTCTCTTAGATTGGGTGAAGGCACCGCCTCGTGAAATGAAAAGACCGGGTCCACACGGTCCTGATGAGGAGCAGCTCTGAATATCTGAACTTGCCAGTCTACCTTGCCAAGCTCACGCTGTGGCTATCGGGCTAGCCCCCAAGCAATGAGATTGAGATGCAATTTCAATTCTACAGGAGAACGCGCCGTCATGAGGCAGATAGTCATTAGTATCCATCCTTTGGAATGTGGTGTGACCTGCGTATTCATTTGGCAGCCAATACTGTCTGCCGGTGGTCAGAGTCTAACTTCCTATGTGGTTACACTCGTACAGCGGCTGAACTGGTGATCACCATCATCTTATTGGAACCATTGAGTTCGAAAAGGCACAGTGCCATGAGCGGAACAGCCTTTTTACCAGGTTTGCTATGTAGAGTTGCAACAAGGGTCGCAAAACGACTTTTACATCAAGGGCATTGCCCAGTTCAAGCCGCGACGGAAAACACTACTGAACTTCGTTCCTCAGAGGTGTAGTTGAGCCACATCCAGAATCACCACGAATTATTTCGGATATCATATATCGAGCTACGGTATGGATTATCCAGGAGCCCCCGCATGGCCAGACTCGAATCGTGACCTCACAATACAATACAGAGTCCATCTGGGTATTTGGACTGACTGGTCCCGAGGCCGTGTCCTTGGATCAACCTTGACACTGGATCGACAACAAGCAAACTTGTTGATTGCGTTCACGGCTTCTTTCGTCGTTTTCGTCGGCTCCCGCTTCTGGCATATTATTTGTCTATTTCTTCACCAGATCTACTCTACGTCAAACCCTCGTGACGCTCTTCATCACCAGCGTCAAGTCGTTTTGAGAAATTCTGGAACATCAGACGCCGGGGTCGTAAGCTGTTCCTCTCACTCGCCCTTGCCATTTTGTGTTTAACATCGACCTCGCAGTTCAAATTTGTCGCCTTACTCCATGCATGGCGTCGCTCAAACTTCAAGTCCACTGCGCGGGTAGGCCCAGCCCTACTGTTGGCCGTAGTCTGCACAATTGGCTTCACGGTTGCTGGCGGATTTTCTTCTCAGATACAATTTGGAAGCGATAATATTGGCAGTGCCGTTCTTCTCGACGGCGTCAAATGCGGCGTCATCACGAACGTTTCATCAACGATCGATCAACTTTCCTATGAAAAATTGTCAGCAAATTCCATCAACGCTGCTAGCAATTATGCTCAACAATGTTACTCCGCAAACAGTACGGGACTGACTGATTGCAACTATTTCGTCTCCCAGAGGCTTTCGGGCTTTGTGGATAATGCAGCACCATGTCCTTTCAAAGACTCACTTTGTCGAAGCAACTCAACGAATTTGGCTCTGGACACTGGATTCATCAACACAGATGCACATCTCGGCCTCAATGCACCGCCCGAGGAAAGGCTGTTTATAAGACACAAACTACATTGTGCGCCACTTCGGACGCAGGGCTACTCCTCTGTACACGGAAACCACACGAGATACAACTACGGGTCGCAATGGGCACTACTCGACCCAGAAACGGATTTCTCCGAAGGATATCTAAACTACACATACGCTGTCGAAAGTTTAGATGATCAATACAAAGTCTTGGACGACGCTACGGCAATTGAACAATCATATATGTTAAGGCCAGTCGTTCTCCCATGTCTTTTTGAGCGTAGCTCAAGTCACAATGTCTGCGTTCCTCAGTATCACATCTTTACTTACTAGCATTCTCATTTTTCTGTGTACCTATATTCTAACCACATCTTGCATACAGACCTCTTTTCTCGGGCACTGTCAACGGCACTCCTGGGGCAGACCCGAACAGCGGCTTTGTGCCCAGCGAGGAGCTCGGGCGGACAGACGCCGACGTTTTCCTTGTATTTCTATCCGGCCACGGAGTGTTCTTCAGCGAGCCTCTGCATGATGACTGGTACCGTGCAACCGAGTCATACGGGAGCATGCGCGAGATGCAACACGAAGATATCCCAATATACCGCGCAAGCGAAGCCGCGTCTCCTCTGGCCTGCGCTTCTCAATGGCAATTTTGCAATACCAACACGTCGACATGCGGTCCTACAGCAAGCTACCAAGATGCTATGTCAGGAGCGGCGCCAGCTTTCGGCGTGACTGGTTATGGCTCAACTGAGAGCCGTTCGCCGGCGACAGACCGTCTCGGATGGCTCGTGCAGTCTACGGGAATCCACTATTCGGGGGAAGATTCCATACTGCTGAATCTGCAAGACAGCGCGTTGCTATCCAAACAAAGTCTCATGCAAGGCTATCAAGGCCACCTTCCAGACAATCAGTGGCAACTTGATGTCACCCACTGGTTCTCGATATACTTGGCACTGATCCAATCAAATTTACTGCAGACCGCGTCAGGATTCCACGAGGCAGCGTCGGGGATCAGTGCCGCCAAGCCAATGACGGGGGCTGCGCAGAATTTATGTTCGAACCAGGTATGCTCACCAAATCTTTCGCGCGCGGTGCATCAATGTTGACTTTCGGCTTTTAGAAGATAAGAACGACAAGGTATTCATCCTTCAGCTTCTTTGGGATCTTGTTCACGTACATTCTCGGATGCCTGGTCCTTGTCACATCATACTCCCTGGAACCGGTCCTGGCTTGTCTACACCGTCGTCGCATGTACAATCAATATGCGTATCTGGAGTGGATTACCAACGACACTCTACAGCTCCATCGCGTTGCACACGAAGGCTCAAACAAGACTGATGCAACATGGTCTCGATGCACCAGTTGGGTTCCAACTACGGCGCCTGGGGCTATACTCTCCAGCCTTGACATCAGTGACTTGAAACACCCAAGGCTTCCGTCGAAAGATCTAGATAACACGACGCGTAGCTCGGATGATTCTGAAGACGATGCTATTCATTCCGAAGCCATGGTACCTGGAGATTCCAACTCGGAGCCAGATTTCAGTAGTGCACAACAGCCTGAAATCACGCACGAGGCCGTGAATACTGACACGGACTCTACTCATATGCTTATCCATCAGATGACAACTGTGGCTTTGGACCCGGTCGATGATCATCAACTCGCACAGGTTCCCATTCACTCTCAGGCAATTGGGCCCCCATCATCTCTTGAGGAAACTCCATGCCATCATGTCCCTGATAGCACTATGCAACCAAGACCTGAGCAAATGTCTCAATTGGATTGTCGGAAGCCACTGCCACCTCTCCCGTTCCCTTTTATCGTCACCGAAAGAAAAATGGTTTCCATGAGTGGTGATGGTAGTGCGACAAATATACATAATCTCGTCTAGGTGATAATCCCGAGAATCCTGCCACACATAGCCATCCGGGAATCACAACGGATAGCGGTCCATGACTATTCCAAGTAAATTTCACAAACCTGGGCTTGATCCTTTGCAACTTCACCGTCCATGATTCCAGCCACATAAGTATCTCCGACGACGTTATAACATTGATGTACTTCATGACAAGGCACCGGCTTCGTCTTTTCAGCCGCATCTCGTGGTAATAATACTTCGGACAAGCCACCTTGGCAGCTAAGCTTCGAAGCCTCTCTCATGAGTAATGGCACAGTGCTGCCCGCCAGCACCGCGACCTGATCGCCAATGGCAGTGTCAAAGGGCCCGACACCCATGCGCCCCTGTTCCGTGAGAAACAGAGTCCTCCCTGCCGTCATCATTTGCATCGCATAGAAGAACTGGTTCCTCGTGCGATTGGATGCCTCGGGCCTGACGGGGTGGAAAGTTCTTTTGCCCTTGATAGTAATCCTGCTCATTCGTCGACTAAAGCCAACAACACCCTCGGTAAATGCCTTGACCAATTGCTGATCACTTGGCTCTGCCCGTCGGTAGGTGCCTTCGCTGCTGGCACCCGAAGCGTACATCATGTCGCCGCATAGAAGCCGCCAAAATGCATCGGACTGTCCACTCTCGACCCAGTTATCATAGGAAGGCCCGAAGCTGTCAAGACTCGGGACATAGTGAGATGAACGGCCGTTGTGCATACTCATGATTCTGTCCATACCCATGCGGGCCTGAGCCTCCCAATGTAACACAGTCCTCTGGAATCTGGAGTACCCGTCCTCCGGGGCTGAAGAAGATTGGAAGACCTCAATCACTCGGTCGACCCAAATGCCTGACACCAACAGCAAGGGTTTTGGGATAGACGCACGGTGAATTGATGCCACAGACGTCATTCCTTTCGAAGTATTATACAACTGAAGTAGCTCTACCCTTTGCCACTCGTGCTTTCCAGGTGTAAGACTCCAGTCAGGCACCCAGGTCCGCATACCCTCACTCGTGTTCGGCTTCGAAGCTGTGAGCAAGTTGAGGCTCCCGGTTGAACGTATGATCCTTCTGGCAACTTCCAAATAGACCTGATTGGTGGCTATGTCGTAACTTGGTGTGAGGAAGTGGGCATTGAGTAGGCCGAGAAACGCAAAGACCTTGTCTCGCGGATCCGTCGCCTGTCTGCTGCGGAACCGGACAAAGGCCTCGAGGGGAGCGAGATACTGCCCTTGACTCAAAGCGCTTCTAGGAGACTCAATCTGCCAGATGAGACTGCATAATTCCGGGAGAGGGTCTCCTGTCGCTCCGGATACGTTGGTACGCCTGGGGTGGGCTAGATCATGGGATAGGCGGCTATACATGAAGAAGTGGGCTGCGTCGCTGAACATTTGCCAGCTCGCACTAAGATGTCCATAATGTACCGTGGCCTTTCTGGCATAGACACACTCCTGTACGACCCACGTTCTCTTCCACTACCAGCCATTCATTAGCAAGGATCACGTCAATCCGAGGTTACATATGTAGGTGCAGCTCACCCAAGCGCTGTCAGTCATGTCCCAAACGGCATTCCAAAGTCCATTGACCCAGTACCTGAGCTCGGGCGAATCAACCGATGACTCGTTAAATGGGATCTGGGAAGGAGGAACCCGTCGGCTCAGGAGATTGAGCAAGCAGAATGCGCCGTACGCGTGACCCAGATCCAGGAACTTGACGACATTGCTATCTCTCAGGTATTCACTGAAGGAGTCCTGGTACGCTTTGACAAGCTCGACTTCATTGTCTTCTTCCCAATGAAAGTGCACTTGTTTGCCACCCTCTAGTAGACCAGTCGAGGACGGCTCACCGAGCCAAATCAGTACCTCAGAGGCAAGACTGAATATCTCCCGCATCAAAGCCACTTGCTGGGTCCGCTCACATGTGCTCGACTGGTTGATGCACAAGTAGTCAATCCAGATGACGACCGGCTCTACAGACTTCTCTCGAAGTCTGACGAGCGCGACAAACAGATTCTTTGGAACAGCGATCGGGAAGTTGTTACAAGAGATGACAACATCACCGGGAGGTGCCTTCCGTAGCGTCTGAGGTTCCTGCCAAGCATATGAGAGCGCACAGTACGGCGTTGCTATACCGGTGCCAGAATCGACGTCAGGCAAATTGACGACGCGGAGCTGACACTTCACTGGAGAAGACAGCGGCAAAGACCCGCCCGGCTGGAGCGTCAGGAGGCGTATGCTTCTCTTATGCGGGAGTGCAAGTCCCCGGTACAATTCGTGATCCATTGAATCGCAAGACCCGTCGTGAGGTATAGACCTTAGCAGCCTATGTCAGAAGAAAAGGTAAGGCTTTTCATTCATAGTAAGCCATCTCTGCCCGAAGACGGGGTCACAGGTCAGCTGGAAGCACCAGCTCCCTGTCACACTCTTCTGGTCAACCAATCAAGGACGTCTGACGGATGAGATTCAAGCAGGCGAGAGGGGAAGCACAGTTTAGGCAAATGATCCGTTTGTGCTGCATCTGAACCGCATGTTTGCCGCGTTCTCACCGTGCCAGCACTGCTCTAATGGCAGAACACGCAATTTCTTGAGCTGCTTTATAATTATACCAAAAGAAAATGGCGAATTTACAGGAGTATTTTAAAATGGAAACCGTGCATAAAAGGTACCGGGAGGGGAAGGGTATAGAAAGGCTGCAGGAGCTGGGGAAAGGTGCAGAGTGCAGGAAGGGGTGCAGAGCATTGGCATTTAGAAAAGCCAACTCAGAATTGCTTTCTTATTCTTTTTTATATGTAGAGCTCTCTCGGCTTCTATCTTAACTTTAATTTGAATAGCCTCTTTATCATCTTCTCCTATTTCTCTCCTTACCCTCTGGCTGCTAGCTAGCGTGCCTTCCTCTCTTCTGGAGGAAGGTACTGGGTACCTAGGTAATCTATGCCCTTCCTGTATTCTTCATGCACCCTCCCCCCTCTGAACCTCTCCTAAATGAACCGCTCCTAGGGATAAAACGAATGTGCACGGCTCTATGGGCGTGCACTGCTCTCAGAACTGATCTGCTTACTACTTGGAACTGTTACACAGCAGCTTCAATACGGGAACTGTTTATCGTATTCGTATAAGCGCGGTACTGGGGTTACCACAATTCAAATGTTTGAAGAATGCCCATGTCTACCATGTCAGTGATAAGAACATTTTCCAGGTGTCCTCACGGAAATAAATTCTGTCCAGGGCAGTAAATAGATTTGAATACCATTGTTCCAGACCAACTACGCCATTCAAGTGGGGCTCGAGGTTGACCAGGGAGGGCCAGCACAAATTGAAACGGCGGCAAGCCTCAGATGTGGTGCAAGTACATGGGAATTGATATGGCAACAGACGCATGAGATACTCAATTTCGAGATAAAGCTTTTGTAATAATGAAATCTGGGTATTTACTACATCTTCTTTCAAACAATAGAAACGCTTCTCGTCAACTCCAGCTCGGGATGCGGTGCATTCTGGAGCTTCTTGCTGAAATTACTCGCTGCCCGGATCTTTTCCCCCCAGATGATGAAGCCAAACGGCACAAGGCTTAGAGCGCAGCTGATCAGCGCGAGCACGCTGCACGCCCACGCAATCCCCAGGGTGTCGATCATGCTGTCAACAGCCAAGGGGATGATGGCCCCCGCGATACTCCGGCACGCGGCCAGCGCGGCCAGCGCCGACGACGCGTAGATGCCGTACGCATCGGCGGTGTAATTGATCATGGCCATGAAGATACACTGATATCCAAAACCATAGGGTATCATAGACAACAGCGGCACGATCCAGTGGATCGACAGTCTCGACGTCCACCCGAGCCAGAACAAGGAGATGACAAACACCGGGCCGCCGGCACACGCGAGCGGCAGGCGCAGATACTCGGCGTGCTTGTTCGGGTGTCTCCGGACGAGGCCCTGGGCGTAGATGTCGTAGAAGTAGCCGACGAAGTTGGAGATGAGCGAGCCCGCGAACATCATGACGAATGCGACCCCGGACTCGCCGGGCGTGAAGCCGTAGATCCCGTGGAAGATGTTTGGGAATATCTTCAGGAGCATGTAGAAGATGGCATAGACGAATGCCATGTAGACACATGTTAGAGAGACGAGCATCTCGGTGCAGACAAGATACAGCGGCCTCGTGGTGGTGATCTTGAGCGTGGCCAGCAGCCCCGGCTTGTCCACATCCGCGGGCGCGATGTACCTCCCACCGCCCTTCTCCTTATTCAGCTTGGCAGCGCGATCGCGCAGGATCTTGGTGGCGAGCGTTTCGGGCTGGAAGACCAGGGCGACGAGGCATATCCCGGAGAACATCATGGATGCCCAAAAGGCCCAACGCCATGAATATTGGTACGTATACCCGGCGATTACAGGGCCGGCAAGGGGTCCCAGCAGGGTAGCCGAGGACCAGAGCATGTTGGCCCTGCCCCTGACGACCTTGTCCACGAAGACATCAGCGATCGATCCTCCGGTCACGCTCATCGGCGGCGAGGCAAATGTGCCGCTGAGGAACCTGAAGATGAGGAAGGCGGCCCAGTTGGGGGACAGGGCTGTCCCCATGGTGAAGATCATGTAGAGGCATAGCGTAGAGATGAGGATTGGCCGGCGGCCATATTGCTCACTCAGCGGTGCAAACACGAGCGGTCCCAGGACAAAGCCAATGAGGAATGTTGTAGCTGGGAGTATGGACTGCGGTCCTTCAGGGAAGTGGAAGACCTCCTGCAGGGCCGGGAGCTCGTTCGACGGGGTGGATGAGCCCATTGTGGAGTTTATCGATAGCAGTGTCCCGACGATGGGGACATAGTATTTCTTGGCCTGGATATTATGTCCATTGTCAGATTGGGCTGGGCACTAATAAGTCGAGACGGTCGATGCTACTCACCATAGACCAGTTGTGTGGATCGGCAGGCTCTCCTGGTTGGAAGTTCACGAGGATGACATCGTCCTGTGTTGACGACCGCCGGTCCTCGCTATCGGTGTCCGACTGCGTAGACTGGGCGTCGAGCTCGACACCCGGGGCGACTGCATGATGTTGATCATCGTGGGTCTTCTCCCTCGTCAGCTCTGTCTCGCGGCGCATCTTGAGGGGCTCATCGAATCGTACACGGCTCCAGCACGATACCAGGGAAACTTGGCGGTTTCCTGCGCGAACCCAAAGTGTCCCAGCACATCGTCAAAATAGAACAGATTCCTCGGGGGAAGGCGTGCTATTTCATCAACGACATACGCCCTGCACTTGGGCAGTTCCCACATTTTAGATCCTCCATCGGCCTCGGGTCTCGCCACTTAGCTGGCGCGTGTGGATCTATCCCGCGGGATTGGGACGTAATGTGGGCCGTAGCCGGCGACACTAGGCGCCGACAGGTATAAGCGGACGGCTGTCCCGTCTTGCCGGTCTGCCGGCGATCCCCATCGTTAATGATGGTTCAGTGCAGTGATATGATGTGAAGACAACTGCTGTCGATGTTGAGGCTCAATAGCACTCCTTGTCGGTGATCGTCCTGTCGTCCCGAACTGTAGATACAGCACTCATCCCAGAAGCGGGAGCGTTAAGGTTTGCATGGGTTCGGCAGCGTGGGCTCTGAACTCAGAGGCTTGGCGCTGTAGAGTCCAGCACCTTCGTGCAGACCGCATGTTCCCGCACCGCCTGGCCAGCCCAAGCTATGAATAGGGGCAGGACGTCGGATTTACGGACCCGGCTCGTAACGAACGGCGTGCGCAAGCTGGCAAGACGATCTAGGCTCTCTTGTCAGCTTAGGAGCCGGCGAGTGTGCGAACGCATGGGCCCATCATTTCAAAAATTCTCAGGCAGTGGCCAGATTGCCTGGCTGAAAGATTTGCATTCGGCAACTGGGGATAATCTTTTTCCCTCCGCATCAGCTAGGGAGCACGAACAATCAATCCACTTCTTGGCTTCAGCCTCATGACGTCGATAGTTCCATCTTCATCTATTTTCGGCCTTTCGCTACCTGATAAACTTTTTATACAATTTTCTCAATTGACTTCACTCTAGACGCAAGGCTATATGCTGCCAGCCTGCAGCCGTGATGCAAGTTACCACGCTCTACTACAAAATGACAAATTCTGTAAGAAGCCGTCTGGACCTACTCACATGCCAACATATATCAATGCATCACGCTGGCTTAGACCAAAAAAAGCGGGCTGTACATCCTAGCCTCTGTCGGCGATAATCTTGTTGGCAACGTCAAGACATACTGCATTTACTAATTAGCAGGTACTTTATTTCTGGAATTCGAAAGCACTTACACTCCAAAATGCTCTGCGGTTGCAGGATCTTCATCACCGGCACATCGCCTCCCACCCTCTTATAGAACCAGTTGCGGATCTCAACCGCCATCAATGAGTCCACTCCCAGCTCGATGATGTGGCTATCGCCAGATACACCACCCTCGGCCAGTTGAAGGGTGCCCGTCAGGAATATGCATAGATGCTCAGACAGGAGGCTCGAGACTGCCTCGGCCGAATCCAACCCATCGATGAGCTCCTTCAGGTTTGTCACCAAGGAGCCATCCTGCTGCACAACGGTATTATCGTTCTCGGCGTCATCGACCGTGAAATGACAAAAGCGGTTGTCGCGGTGCCAGTGCAGCGGGTTCGGGTCGTTGACACGGTACCGGGCGAGGCCAGTCGTCAAGTCCATGATCTGCCCAGGGACAGGCCGACCCGCGACGATTGCCTCGAGGAACATGTGGTGGATATCGCGCTCAGAGATCGGCGGGTAGCCCTCCCTCTCCAGGCTCTGGTAGACGTCCTTTCGCTCGTCCCGCGCGAGCAGGCCCAGCCCGTAGATGACTCCGATGTTCAGCACCGACCCGACGAGACCCCGCTGTCGGCGATTGGCGGCAAGACCGTTCATGTACATGTTCGCGGCGGCGTAGTTCGACTGGCCGGCGTGTCCACCAATGGCTGCGAATGAGGATGTCATGATGAAGAAGTCCAGATCCTTCGAGTTGAAGACCTGGTCGAGGTTGCTGGATCCGACGGTCTTGGGCCGCATGACGCGTGTCCAGCATTCGATGTCCATCTGGGCGAATACCCTATCTTCCAGGACCATGGCGCCGTTGACGACACCTCCGACGTTGGACAGGCGTGCACTCAGGGCTTTGACGCTGTCCAGCTTAGTACCGTCGACCTGCATGGCTCGAATATTGGCTCCCTCCGAATTCAGCTCAGAGATCCAGTTGGCAGAGTTGTTCGGGCTGCGGCTGGCCACCACAATGTTTCTCGCACCGTGCCGGATGAACAGCCGACACAGACTCTGACCGAAATCACGGGTCAGGCCGACTAGGAGATACGTCCGGTCAGGCTTGAACAGCCGAGGCTCAACGAGAGATTTGATCGGAACAGGAACATAGCGGTCTGACTTCCAGTCCACGATAGTGAACGCTGGCTTCGACAGTCTGGTGCCTTGGAGCAGTGCTGGTGTCACAAAGTTGGAGGACTGTGTCTGCGACGGCTTTTGCCCGACCATAGCGAGGCTGTTCCAGAGTAAATCTGTCCACATCAGTCCCTTGTCCAAAGACTCTTGATCATGGCGGACGATCGACGGAGACGGCCATCGTAAATACTCGACGTCGCTTGCGTGGCCCTGGATGACCCTGGACAGGGCATTTCCGTCTGGAAGGAAGTCAATCACGGTGGACTGAGTGCTTGGTATGAGACGCTTGAGCTCTCGACCGCTGCTGAGCGGGTGGATGTACTTCACACCGGCGTGCTTGCTGGCCCATTCGGGGTCAGTTGACAGAGCATGGATTGTGAACCCCCCATCTTCGTGGCGCGGGGGCAGGACTGCCGCGGCACATTGAAGGAATATCGGATCGGGCTCAATCAGAACGATGTCTCCAGGACGGGCCGACGCAGCTAGATTCGTAACGGCAACCATCGGTACCAACCACGAGGCAAGCGCCCTTCGATCCCTGCGGCCTTCTGGGAGATCAATGGCTTGGACAATCGGGACCTTCGAGGCAAGGTGTGGTGTTATAGCTGCAACTGGGCGGCCATTGTCGACAGCACGTCCGATGCAGAGATACAAATCGTCTTGACCAGTGGCAATGGGGTACAATGAGCTGTACTCAACGTTCACAGTCCTGCCTGTGGTCGGTTGGAGGACACCCGCTGCAGGGCCCTCAGAGCATCGAACCTTGTAGCGAGTCACATCATCGACGCCTTGAGCACTGCCTATGCTCAGACATGTCTCAAGACTATTGTAGGTCCTGGATACCTCTCTTCGACTGGCGTTTAAGCGCTCAATACCTGGTTTGTACGGGAGGACGCGAGGTGTGATCTGCCGTTTTCCATCCACATGGATCTCAGGCTCCAACGAGTACAGCATCTTCTCTCTCAAATTTTCAGCCGTCTGGAGATGATCTCGGTACTGAAGGAGAAGCATCAGCTGGTCCACAATCAGATCTGCTGACTGGCTGTCGGTATTGCAAAAGTCAAGGACCTGCAGAATGAGGTTTGGGTTCTCAGCCTTGAAGGTCCTGGTCAGGCCAAGCGATGCAGCTGTTTCTGGGTTGTTCTGTGAGTCACATGTCACCCATAAGACTACCTTGCCAGGCTGCATGAGTGATTTGAGAGCACTCAGGGCACCATCCGTCATGTTCGGACAGACCGGGCGAGTCAAGTCCAGGAGCATGATGATGACAGTGGCGGCAGAAGCTGCCTCTGGTGTGACGTCCTCGAGTTTGTTGAAGATCCCAAAATCCGCCTGACCTCCGAATTTCTCACTGAGCCTGTATTGCGGAAAGCCAAAACGTGAGGCATCAGGGCCAATAATGACGACTGAGTCGATGGAGCCTCCATCCTTGTACAGGGGAAGCTCATCGCTATCGGCCTGTCTTATTGTCATGGACAAGCTCGAATCGTAGTTTTGTGTCGCATTCTCGGCCGCTGGCAAGAACATACTGCTGTGCAGCGAGTTGGCGGCATCAAATTGAACACCCATATCTGGGCCGCTCTGGCCAGAAATTTCATTTCCCAGACCAAACTTTTCCTCGAGCGTCGAAACAGGTGGCGCGTCGACTATTATCAGGAAGGCTCTCTGCCTCATGAGCCGTCTGACCTTTTGGACGATTTCCGCTTGGCTTGAAGTGAACTTTGAGAAGATAGCAGTCGACATGACAACCAAGTCATAGCTACCGGTGAAATCACCCATTTCCTCGACCTTGTCATCCAATTCGAGATCTGCAAAGGACACCTTCTTGTTGCTATTCAAGGTCGGGCACCTATTCAGTAAATACTGGGGCTGTGTCGAAGCCATCAGTCTGTACGACGAGAATGTGTTATTCAGGCCGTCGAGGATGTTCTCTGTGAAGGCCCACTCTGCGAAGGTAAGATCAAGGACATCCATACGGGGGAAACGGTGCGCGATCTGCTGGACAACTCTACCCAGATGCCCGCGGAAGCTGTGGATCCGTTGCGCAAAGTCCACGATAGACCGGTAGGTAAGTGTAAAGTCAAACGATTGCGAGTGTGACATCTCGACCATGCGAGGACTGCGAAGGAGGTTCAGCGCATAGAAATATGGGGATCCTGATACAAATCGTTCCATTTCTTGTTCGACCGCCGGCGGCAACGTCTTCGTTCCTCCCAAGTCATTTCGTGGCGAATCTGGCGGTGTATCATTCCAAGCAATGCTCGCTGGCTGTTTCAAATACACCTGTGCCACAGTATCGCAGCTCTCGTCGATGTGCTTTCGAGCTCCCTCGGGCTGCTGCGTCATGGTGACAATCTCACACTCAGGGTCCAAGTCCATGACGGTGTGGAGATATAGCTCATAATCATTCTCGGGCTTGGACGAAGAGAAAGAGGAGATGACCAGCTCCTCCAGCTGCACTTCTGTCTGACCAAGTTCGTTGGATATGGACAGATCAGCGGTGATGGTGGCAGGAGAGCCGAAGGAATAATGGTCGAACTTGGTGAGGCGGCACTCCACAGTCGCCATAGCCGGAGAGTGCTTAGTGCCACAAAGCTGCGGGTTGAATCGCATTCTGCCGATCTTCGTGGGCAGGAAAGACGTCCAGAGCGCCCTATTCGTACCACCAAGTCAGCAATTGGGTTTTAAAAGAAGAGTTTGGAGCGGTCGTTCGACAAACTTACTTATCACCTGGCGACGAAAACGTTGCAAATGTGGCGTGGAAGCATGTATCGAGAAAGGCCGGGCTCATATCCAGACCTGTTGTATCTGATGGGTGGGTCTTTCTGAGAGTTCCTCTCGCGTAGTCCATACGCCGATCGATAGATGACAATGCTTGAAATGGGCCACTATATCCCAGTCCAATGCCTTCCATCATCTGGTAGAAGGCAGGTACATTGACAGGGAAAGTCTCGGCAACGGGGCCAGTAAAGCGAGGCGGCAGAGCATCTAAAGATGATTCTCCAAGGATGATGAGGATCCTGCCTTCGAAATTCTTCACCATCGGACCTGGCTTGGACGAGGTAACCGGAACTGATGTCAAGGTGACATCGGCCTCGATGATATTGGCTTGGTCGGATCGAGACTGCTGGGGAGGGATGATGGAAAGGGTGAAGAGTGTTTCCACGCCGAGAGACCCAGACTCCATAGTAATGCCGCTGAGGAACCTCAAGTTCTGTAACTCAGCAATCGATGCACTGCGATCGTTCAGAGCGATCCTAGCAGCATCAAGTGCCATAATGCAATATGCTGACGCGGGAAGCAACGCCTGACCCTGAAACTTGTGTCCCTCTACCCATGGAATCTGCTCCATCTTGAGGACATTCCGCCATCGCATGTGGAATTGGTTGTCGTCCCGAGTAGGAACGCCGAGCAGCTCATGTGGTGGTCGCTCGCGGAAGTGGTACTGAACCGACAACCGAGACTCCCTCCAGTAAGTCTGGGTATGGTCCCAAGCATATGTTGGGGCATCAACGAGACGCGATCGGACCAGTCCAGACTGTGAGGACTGTTG
The DNA here is from genome assembly GCA_013435955.1 of Diaporthe sp. HANT25. NCBI lineage: Eukaryota > Fungi > Ascomycota > Sordariomycetes > Diaporthales > Diaporthaceae > Diaporthe > Diaporthe sp. HANT25. The sequence goes on along the minus strand of JACBFG010000014.1, from coordinate 526,212 downwards.
GACAAAGCTTCGAATGTCTACTGAGGACGTGCCGAGATTGACGCACATGAAGCCGAGAAAATCGGCGAATGCGACATCTGCTTCCTTTCCTCGCCGAACCAACCCAGAGTAGGGCATTTCTGTGCCGACGCTGCTCTTGATGGTCTGCGTAGCCGGCGTCTGCAGTTGGGGATGAGGTCCAACTTCGATTGCGCAGTCAAAAGGCCCAAACTCCCTCAGGGCCACTTCAAGTGCCTCGTGAAACAGCACAGGACTGAGCATGTTGTCTTTCCAGTAGTTCATTGCCAGATCTTCTGGACTGATATCATCCTGACGGCCGTGGACGCTCGACACCCAAGTCGGAGTAGTTCCATTGAGATATGGAAGAGCTCGAATGCCACAACGTGCCAAAGCCTCGGAGTATTTTTGAACTGGCTGCAGCATATGAAATGAGTGGTATGCTGTATCTACCTTTAGAACCCTCGCGAGCTTTCCCTCAGCCTTAAGCTCTTCAGAGGCGGTAGTAATGACGTCCATATCTCCGGACAAAGTCGTCAGGGTAGCAGAGTTACTCGCGGCAACACAGATACGTCCTTGGTACTCGGGCCTGGAGCAGTAGATTTCGGCTTCCTGCCTTGACATTCCGCAGGCCATCATACCTCCACTGCTTCCGTTTGTGCCTGCGGCTAGGTGTGCAAAGCGGCCTCGATAATAGGCAATGAGGATGGCGTCCCGCATTGGCAGGCGCTTGGCCGCGAATGCAGCCGCGATTTCTCCAGAAGAGTGACCAACCACACAATGGAATGATATGTTGAGGCTGGCGAGCAGTTCCACCAAGGCGATCTGGAGTGCGGTGCATAGTGGCTGGGCTATCTTAGCAGTTCCCACTCTTGAGTCTTGGCCCTCTGCCATGATCTGTTCCTCCAATGACCACTTTGGCGGATGAGGGCAATCGTTTTGCAAAATGTTGTCGAGTTTCCTGATAGTGTCGCGATACACCGTGCTTGTTCGGAGAAGGCCTTTTGACATCGCCGCGTATTGCGCTCCCTGTCCGGTGAATATGCCAAGAATCCGTGGGCTGGTCGACATATCCCTGGAGCGAATGAGAGTACCAGACCGGTTCGAGTTTAAGCGGTCGATCAATGACTGCAGGCTCGACATCGCCAATGAGGCCTTTCCAGCCCCTGGGGCCACGAAAGCCTTCAGTGTGTGCGACGTTCGACGAGTGTAAAGGTGCCATGCCAACTCTTGAGTGGTGACATCGGGCTTCAACCCAATGTATGACACGAGGCCCTTGACGGTAGCGACGAAGGCCTCCTCAGATGCAGCCGTAATGATAAGGGGCAATGCAATGGGGATAGGCTGAGCCGTGTTAGGTGTGGAACTTCCCGGACGGACTGTTTCCACGGAGAATTGAGTCCCAGCGCCATGAATTCCGGGTTGATATTTCTCCACGATGGCATGGGCGTTGGTACCACCAAAACCAAAGGAGTTGACGCTCGCTCTCACTGGGTGTCCTTCGGGAGGGGACGGCCAGTCAAGTATTTGAGTTGAGATCCGTAGGTTGCCATAGTAAGGAAGAACATTCGGGTTCAGGGAGTTGTGGTGCAGATTTTGGGGAATTGACATGTTCTCCATGGCAAGAACGACCTTGAGAATCCCGGCTAGGCCGGCAGCACCCTCGGTGTGCCCGATGATGGTCTTGACTGAGCCAACCAGCAGTTTCTTCTGTCGCGAGTCTTTCGACTTCGCAGGCGTGTCTTCAACACCACCAAAGAAAGCCTCGGCAATGGCGCGAGCTTCACGTGGATCGCCAGCAGGCGTTCCAGTTCCTTTGGAAGAGTCGGTTAACGTGAAATATCAAATCAGTGTCAAAATGAAACGACGTACCGTGTGCCTCAAAATACTGTGGGCGATGATCTGGGTTCTCAGGATCAAGACCCGACATGTTGTAGGTCTGGCGAATCAATGCTGCCTGAGCTGCTGGGTTTGGCATGGTGATACCCTGAGTCTTTCCATCCGAGTTCACTCCCGTGTGTCGGATGACAGCCTGGATGCTGTCGCCGTCTGCAAGAGCCTGACTGAGCGTCTTGATGAAAATTGCCACCACACCTTCGCCTCTTGCGTACCCATTAGCAGCTGCATCCCACATCTGGCAGTGTCCGGTAGGGCTGAGCATGTGCAGGTCAGACTCCGAAATGAACTGCTCAGGGGTCAGCATGAGGTTGGCACCCGCAACACAAGCCATTTCTGTCTCCCCGGCGCGAAGGCCGAGAACAGCCTGGTGAAGGGCAACCAAGCTTGCCGAACATGCAGTGTCCACAGTCATGGATGGTCCATGAAAGTCGTAAAAGTACGAGATCCGGTTCGCTATGATGGAGCTTGCGTTACCAGTTGCTGCGTACTGCGAAGCGTTCAGCTCATCCCTCTCGGAAAGAGACCTGTAGTCTGTTGTCATGATGCCGGTGTAAACGCCGACATTGCGGCCAGCAAACCTCCTCAGACTGTACCCGGCAGACTCCAAGGCCTCGTATACAACCTCGAGGAGAAGCCGTTGCTGAGGATCCATAGCCTCCGCCTCCTTCTTGGATATGTTGAAGAAGGCCGCGTCAAACTTGTCCAAGTCCTCATCCAGCCAATATCCGAAAGGGGAGTTTGTGGTGCCATGATGTTCCGCGTCCTCGTGGAAAAACCCCGTGGCAGAAAATCTGGTTGACGGTACAGAGCGTGAAAGATCACTAGGGTTTGCCAGAAGCTCCCAAAGTTTTGAGGGTGAAGTGGCATTGCCCGCAAACCGACAGCTGCTACCAATGAGAGCAATCGGCTCAGGGAGCATCTTTATGTCCTCCATAACATGCACCTGTGGTCTGGGAGCGCAAATGTCAGCATGTGCGGCCGTAAGCACTGAGACAGACCTTGCAAGAGGGCAAGGGAAATGCCGTTTGCGGGGATTTAGGTATTGAGACAAAGAAAAACAAACGTCGTACTCTTCCTATCCAGAGAGGCAATTCACTGTGGCACCATGAGCTGTGGAGGGTAGACTAATCTCGGCTTAACCGGGTTTGGTTTGTGTCTCTAGTATAGGAGATTACTGAAAATGAGGAGTACACCGATTCACAGTGGTTGGGATGCTAAGTAGTAAATGGAGCCCAAGACCATGGACAAACAGATGTGACCATAGATGGCCGAAAGGATAGTAATTATCAAAAGGTGACAGGAGGGCCAGTAAGCCAAGAGGGAGATGATGAGGGACGGGAAGGTGGTAAAAGAAGAGAAGGAGATGAAAGGGAGGAGGGGTGTTGTTGATTGTCTTTGGATGGAAATAAAATTGAAAGTCTTGCCGTGCCAGACTTTGTGAAAAGGTGCTTGTCAGTGAAGTGATTGTAGATAGGGGCGGGTGATTGGTGCCTTAGCTACATAGACAGTGACTTGGCCATGAGGGAAGGAGCGATGGAATGGAGCATATCACCCAACTTGGGATGAAGTGTGATGCAAGGCAAGGTGAATAGGAATCTGCCAGCACCAGAATGGAAAGGTACAACGCCTCCATGGGTACAACGCCTCCATGGAGGTTCCCATTCCATGGCACGAACACATGGCCTGCAAGAATCCAGTACACTACTAGCCTTGATAAAACGATTAGTGGTCTTCAGGACTAATACCAATCTGGACCCTTCAAGATACAGAAGTGACTCATTCACTGGCCACATTTACCCCCAAGACTCTCCTAGTGTTGACCAAATGCTGCTGAAGCAGACCGTTTTGCTGACGCGTCCATGCCAAGAGGCAAACGATGCTGTCAAAAAAGCCTCTAGTGCGTGGGATCCGCTCCTATTATGCGGCAGTGTGATGGTGTGCGTGAGTATTCAGCTGGATCTGTTGTTTTATTCACTTATCTTGTCAACATGACCATGCTGTTTCCAGACACACTACTGCATACTATCACCAGACCCACTTGAATGTATGTGCAATCAATGGCCAGTGGTACGGTGTTCTTCCAGATGGTACCACTCATGCACTCTGAGGAATTGTTCCATATGTGACTGCGTGCTGACTAGACTGTTGATCCGTGACGTTTGTATTAATAATGCCCATCAATACAGTTTCGACTGTAGGATTCTGTCCCTGGGGCATGATCAAGCGGCTTACAGCGGATGAAAAATGTAAGCTTTGGTTTTGATTTTCGTTTGCGATTGGTCCATTGCGTTGGGTTGGACAGGAGTCTAGTAAATACCAAGACTTTGTTTGTCAGCTCTAGTGAATACCCTCCGCAAACGGAAGCCTCGGGATGCTGGCCTTTTTTTTACCTCCAAAAAAAGTAGGACATCGTGTACCTCAAAAATGAGCCATGAAAAAATAACCCCTGTTGGGTCGGATTGAAAAGCTTGGAATTGCAGTACGTATGTGGTCAACAATCCTATCAAGCTTTGAGTTGGCACAAAATCACAGTTTTGTATGTCGGCTCGGTTTGCGCTCCTCTGGTCTAGTACTTCAAGGCAAGGATTGGCTTGCGGTACAGCATGTGAGCTTCCGACCAAGCTTCGGCAGCACAACATGGATCTGTGATTGTATGACAGAGCGCCAGATGCTGCTCCCTACCGACGCATGTCTTGTACAACCAGCATCGCCATCGTCTGCCGACTTCAGGTTGTACGAAACGAGCTGCAAGGCAAGTTGCCATCTCTGTTTGGTACGAAAAGCTTAGTCCTGCATTCACCATGGCCTATCGGCTTCAAATGGTACTCATGAAGCGATGATTCCCACTAAATCTAGCCACTTATGCAATACAACGCGGATCACGACCACAAAGTTTTACTCAAATTCACTTTTGATGTGTAACTCACTAGCTAGACCATCCTGACGACCTCGTGGGCTCTGGTGGGACCAAAGTTTTGGGTCACCAGACAGACTAGAAGACCCACTATGCTGCTTCTTCTCCTCATACCACTGGGACATATATCGATAGCCCGAAAGTCCATAAATGCAGCAAGATTAAATTGATTATATGCGTAAATAAAGTCTGGTTGTGTGTCAACTGCTGGCGCTGACCTGAGCTGCGAAATAGCCTGTGTCTTGACTCGGGTCAGATGGTCGAACCAGGTCGTCTTACCTTGAGGAGCCATGGGGAATGAGATTCAGGGATTCTGGAGGGCTTTCAAGGGAAGGTCACTTCCTCTAGCATGCTATCCGGACGATGCTACCGTCGAAAGAATATACACGAGAGAGACTAGCTTCGACTCCAGTAGAGTAGACATAGCCCAGGCTGTACTAGGACCCTGCCCAGAATCAGAAAAGATAGTCTAGCCTATTTTAGGGTGAGTTATATAAGACATGTGGTACTGAAGTTCGACTTCGAAACGATTTGTGCGCATTTGAAGCATTGGGATCAAGGGCTTGGCCCGGATCTAGCTATCAAGATAGACTAATGGTGACATCCACAGTAGCTGTACTGGTCTTGGAGATACCTCCCTGTAGTCCTTTTGCGCCCCACAGAGTCACAATGTACTAAAATGGTATGGATCTGAACGGTAAGGAAAACATCGTACGACGATGTTGAGCAACGTGGATCCCTATAGATCTGGTCTTGAACAACCTCCAAATCCAGATGAGGCCGAAACGAGGCACGGGGGAATATTCAATCACTGAAACGGCGGCATGGGCTAGATTTATCAGGCCGCTTGCCAATCCCATCGCAGGAATGCTACGCAGGCGTCCCACAACGGCGACCAGACCCCATCGGCACCCGTGGAAGATGGAAAGAACATTTTCATGCTGCTGCCCTCGGTATCAAGCATCCGTGTTACCCGTCAAATTTGTTTTCTGAAGCACAGTCCCGAAGAACTCAGCAGAAGAAAGAAGCGACGCGTGGTCGGGGGTCAGGTTACACACGGCACGCCTCCGGATGTCTTGCTCTGTTAAACATCGTATTAGGCATGCTGCATCGGTGAAAATCTTTGCCTCTTGATATACACGCGCAGGAACCGGCGTGACACCTTCTGGAACAGGCGCGACGGCTTCTGGAACATGGCGGCCGTCAGATGCAAGCCATGAATGGTCAGATGACCAACTCTATTAGCGAAGCGAGTGGGCCATGCCTGCTTCGAGTTGGACTGCGGCAGTTAGATGCGGTTGATTCTTCCAGTACCAATTTTGAATGAGGGTCAAGTGGCGGACTCTACTGTTGCAAAATCAGGATGATCTATTTGCCGAGTTCTGAGCCCTATATGGAGAATATTCACAAGTGACAGGGTATTGCAACGAGTTCGTAGCGCTTGAGAGAAATCCCGGGAATGCATAGAGCACTCTCTGAAGAAACGTTTCTCTTGGAACTTTCGTCATATCTGAATGTACATCGATGGACCTTTCAATATAGTCCGACTCTGGCCTTCCGCAGTGCCAGACTTGACACAAAATCTACTAATGACCCCTGGTTATGAATGTGTCGTGATGAGGGGAAGGTGCGAACTAATCACACTGTTTTCGTTCCAGAAGCGATGGTATTGAGACAGATAATATGATATGGCACTTATCATGGTCTTTTTCTGCTTTCACAAGTCTAGTATGCTTTGCCCAAGGGAGTCTCGGAGGGGTAATGTTGCCTCTGAGCCTAACCAATGGGGTCTTCTCCCTGATCAGCCCTGGTCTGTTGTTGGTTCCAGGCAACACCGCCGCCCGTTGGTTCCGGCCTATGCACCCATTTTTTAGGGGCTTACGTACACATGTTGTCTGCTTGGGTACAAGATCAACAGCTCACGGCGAGTATCGTGAGCCAGAACAACAGAGTTCGAACGTCGGGGTGACTTCAGCACCTCAGAACACTCGAAAGACTAAAACGGCGTCTCCTGAGGCCCAACGCATGGTCCAGTGCTCTCTCATCAGCACGAAAAACTTTGGTATCCCGAGCGGCTGTTGACTGAGAGGCTTTACTGGCCTCAGGTTTAGGCATCCACAGGTGCGTGACTGGCTCTTCCCATCATCTCTTATGTGCGTGGGACGTCTTTTGGAAAGTCCTCAACCAGCGGATAATGCTTCTGTTGCATGACTGTAGGTCCCTGGGCCAAGTGCCTTGTGTTTAATCGCCTCATTCGAGCCATCACCTGCAGCGTGGTGTCCACAAGCTAGAACGCTTGCGGGGTGTCGATCACCACAGCGAACCTTTGGCTGACGGAAGCTCAAGGCGTATCAAGCAGCGACACCTACATTCCATAGGAATGTCGCGCGGATAAAACTTCTCGACCAAGCAACGAGATCCTCCTTTCACCATGGCTTCAGGCTTTCTTGACCTTCCGCGCGGGATCCGAGAACGCATCTACCGCTTTGCCGGACTCGCTATGGGCAAGGAAAATGTCCTACTCCTTTACGGTGGACAGGCGAATCCTAACTGGGACCACCTTCAGCCCAACTATGCCACAGCTAGCGCCCTTCTCCGTGTTTGTCGGATCATGACAGCCGAAGTGGCGTTCCTATTGTACTCGACCAACACTTTCTACATCCGCTATAAAGAACCTTCCGACCTGCAGCCCCTTCTTCGACTGTCCCCAGCCAGCTTGCGAACTATGAGGAGCCTCCGGGTACACCTCAACGTAGCCTCATGCAGGCTGTGGGGGTGCTCTAGATCTATTGATGGAGGATGGCCTTACAGCTCGGTCCCGTATGACCGACCATTGGTTGGCTCATCGCTTGAAGGTAAGAGGAGGCTCGGCGACTGGCATCGAGCCGCCCAACACATCGGTATGCATATCCAGCCAAATCAATTGGATCTGGCTTTCTCGTGCGATTGCGCGGACCTGGAGACTGCTCAACTGGCTGTGGATGCATTTCTCTACCAGCTTCCCCAACTATCCGTCTGCAGCATCCGCCTAGCTCGGCACCGGGATCCAGACATACTGGTCCTAGCAGAGCATGCGGCCTTTTGGGCCGTTGGTATCGAGCGTCCTCACCAGCCGCGTGGGCACTTCCGTTTTATGGACCTCCCCTCCGAATTGCGCCTCCTTGTTCTCAACCTCACGGATCTCATCACGCCGATGAGGGAGGTGTCATGGGCCCCAGATTTTGGCTATCATATTCATCAACGATGGTGCTGGTGCCGTGGCGGGCTGCTACTTGGTGACAATCCGCCTAAAGGCAGTCCCTCCAGGGCCCATCGCTGGTCCCAAGCCATTTACAGCCACTACAGCTGCAAATTCCGCGACTGCGAGAGAAACTTTGAGCGTGGCTGCTTCTGCAAGCGCTACCACTCTGCGTGTACAACCGCGTCGCCCGGATGCTACTGTTGGGAGCCTCCAGCATACCTGTTTCTCATCAGCAAGGCCTTTCGCTCCGATGCACAGGCCGTCTTCTTTAACAAGAACCGCTTTACAGTCTTTGGGAAGCACCCTCCGGCGGGCGAGCACCCGCGTTACCCTCCCTCCATCTTCTTGCAGGACATTGTACCGAACGGCTGCCTTCGCTACCTCCGTTTCCTGGAAATAGTCTTTCCGGAATTCGACCAATATGAGCCGCATTCGGATCCCGCTTTCTACGACTGGGAACACGCCATCGAGGTCTTAAAAGATATACTTGATCTGCCACGACTCACCGTGCGTATATACGTGCAGGAGGATCGTTGCCCCTACGCAGAGCCTTCGACCCTCCGCAAGACCATGACTGAGGCGCAGGGCAGAGCACTGCAGCAGGCCTATCAAGACATGACGGCGCCTCTCAAGAGATGGGGAGACCGGGGTCTCCACCGATTTTATGCCCACTTCGCATGGCCCTGGTACTGTACCGACTGGGGCGTGAAAGTGTTCTGGGAGGTACATGACGGTTTACGAGAGCCTGTTGAGCGAAAGGAAACCTTGGCTGAGCGTACGGTTATGGGCCCTGGATATGACGGCGTTGCGCTGGGGAAAGACACAACTAAGCAGAGTGAGTGGCTCATAGAGGATATCCGTGTGTTTTGGCAAGAGTCATGACAGTCTCGAAATGGCATCAAACAGTGACCGCGTTAGATTCTATGGATGCTTAATCTCCTGGTATTTTTAACTTGCATTCATGTCTGCTGTTGTAATTCCATGAGCGCAGCATTCACACAATTGTCAACTGGTTCAGATTAGCCAAGACGTTGTTGGTGTACCATCACTGGTTAAAGTTTCTTTGGCCGCACTGTGCCGAATCGAGACAGAACTCCGCCTGGGCGCGACCCCCGGCCACTGGATCGCTTCAGAGGTGCAAGTAATTGACCGACTTAATGCAAGCCTTGCTGCACCCATACCGGGGATAGAGGAATGTTGGCGTTCTTGTATTCCCCTCATTGGTAGCGCTGTTCTTATCAGTTGTAGCACTTGGTGGGAGGACGGTCCTGGCTTCTCCCTACTGCTCTCCTCTCACTTTACGCTCCTCCTTCGCCTTTCTCCTGTCCCCTGTTTGCGGCCTATTGAAGAGATCCTTGCTTGTCGCCGCTCATGCTTTGACCTGTTTCGGTTATACCACAATGGTGAGGATGTCTTGCGCAACTAGTGTCTGTAGACCATTCCCACTGAATGTTCCCATCAGGACGATCAAAAGCCAGTTGGCGTGTCTATGCAGCCTCCCATTCGAGACGGAATCGAGCAATACATAAGACAAAAGCAAAAAGAAATTGTTGCGGCGATTGAAGAGCTAGATGGCACGTCATTTCAAGTTGATGAATGGGAGCGACCAGAAGGTGGCGGTGGTCGCACATGTGTTCTCCAAGATGGCAAAGTGTTCGAAAAAGCCGGAGTCAACATCAGTATCGTTCACGGGAAGCTCAACGAAGTGGCCATCCATGCGATGCGGGCAAACCACGCAAGCCTTTCCAAGGCCGCCGGAGTTTCCGAGGTGGAATTTCAAGTTCTCGGGCTCAGCATGATCATGCACCCTAGAAACCCTATGGCGCCCACCGTGCATATGAATTGCCGTTATTTTGAGACGCGCTGGCCAGATGGTTCGGCGGCGTGGTTTGGAGGTGGTACTGATCTTTCACCAGCTTATCTCTTCGATGAAGACGCCATACATTTCCACAAGACGCTGAAAGGAGCATGCGACCCATACGATAGTGGCTTTTACCCTCGATTCAAGGCGTGGTGCGATATATACTTCACCAATAAGCACCGCGACGAAGGGAGAGGTATCGGCGGCATTTTTTTCGACGACTTGGATGGTGATCTCGAGCATCTTTTCGCTTTCGTTCGGTCAGCCACCGACAGTTTCTTGCCGGCCTACCTACCCATCATTCACAGAAGGAAGGATACCCCGTTCAATGAAAAGCAAAAAGAATGGCAACAGGTTCGAAGGGGGCGGTACGTTGAGTTTAATCTTGTTCACGACCGTGGAACGGCCTTCGGTCTCAATGTGCCGGGCTCGAGAGTGGAGAGCATCCTGGTCAGCTTGCCTCTCACGGCTCGATGGATGTACCGGTATGAGCCTGAACCAGGCAGCCCAGAGCAGAAACTGGTTGATGTGTTGAGGAGCCCGAAGGAATGGGTCTAGCATTTGTTTCATCGAATTCTCGGAGTAAGTGTGATGGAGTCGATAGATGCTCGCTCTGAATGGGAGGGGCTTTAAAGAGGTCACCTGATTATCTGAACCCACTGCTTCAAGTAAGGATTGATTATTTATCTATAAGCTTTGAGCCGAGTGTGATAGCCACGATCGAATTGGGTAACTGTACCACCATTTCCTAGCCATCTAGAATTGTGTCAATAAAGATTCTACGTCTTCTAGTAATTCTGGAGAATTTGTCTCCTACGCCGCTTTCCAAAAACCATAAGAATCCATGCCGTCCTTCCGATATATAAAAAGGTTGCTTTCGGGTTGACTAAATGTCGTCTGGCACATCTCCAGTGGCAAACAATTCCAAAAACACCCTGCTCTTGTCGACACCCAGACCCACCAAGGCCTTTCTCGCGTCTAACATAAACTTCTCGGGGCCGCAGATGAAGTACTCCGCCCTTGGGTTGCTCGTGAACAGCTTGCCTTCCCGATCGAGAGCCGCAATGTCCAACCTTGGCTTCGCTTCCCCGTCAAGCCCCTGTCGTAGGTGAACGTGCGCCGTGGCCCTGTCCTTGATGGCACCCTTCTCCACGACCGACACTGCCTCATCCGCAAACGGCTGGGTTGCCTTTGATCGCGACGTGTGAATCCAAGACACCGGCCTCTCGACCGCCGAGGGCTGCGACAGGGCGTGGAGCATGGACATGAGCGGCGTGGCGCCCACGCCGGCGGAGATGAGCACCGCGGGCGCGCCCTTCTTCGAGGCGTCCGACGGGTCCAGGAAGAACTCGCCGTGCGGGTGCGAGAGCTCGACCACGTCGCCCTCCTTGTAGCCGTCGTGCAGCATGTTCGAGATGAGGCCATCCACACCCGCCTCGGCGTCGCGGTCCTTCTTGACGCTGACTCTGTAGAACCGCCCCTTGTCGTCGGGCGCCTGGCTCAGGCTGTACTGCCGGCTCTGGTTGTAGCCCAGGTGCTTCACAAAGACCTGCAGGCTGATGTACTGGCCCGGCAGGAACCGCGGCAGCGCCGCGCCGTCCACGGGCTCCAGGTAGAAGCTCGCGACGTCCTCGGCCTCCTCGGCCCTCCTCGCGATGCGGAACTTGCGCCACCCGGTCCAGTTCTCGTCCGCCTTGTACAGCTCCTGCTCCCTGTCGATGAAGACCTTGGCCAGCACCCCGTACGCCGCCGTCCAGGCGTCCACGATCTCGGGCGTCGCCGCGTCGCCGAGCACCTGCCCGATGGCGCCTATCAGGAAGCCCCCGACGATTTCGTACTGCTCCGGCTGGATGAAGAGACTGACGTGCTTCTGCGCTATGCGCTCCACTGCGTGCGCTAGCTTGGGCAGGTCGTCGATGTACATGGCGTACGCGAGGACAGAGCGGGCGAGCGCCCGTGGCTGCCGCCCGGTGGTCTGAGAGGTGGTGCTGAAAACGTTGTGTAGCTCAGGGTGGGCGCCGATCATGTTGTCATACATGGTCTTTGTGATTGCCTCGCCGTGGACCTGCAGGACAGGCACGGTGGCTTTGATGATGGCTACCTGAGCTTGACTCAGGGGCGCTGAAGGGGGGACGGCATCGCCATTTGTCGCATCACCCGGTTTGGGGCCTGTTGCTGTGCTGGTTATGACGGTCATTGTGGTGATGTCTTCCAAGATAATTGGGTCTCAATCTAGCGAGACGAGTACGGTGTGTCTTGTTAGGTTGTTGCAGTATCCTCGGGTGTTATGAGCAGTCACAATGTTATGTGTTCGCAATGTGCCATCTGTTTCGAGGGTCAGTGGCCAGCATCGTGCAGGTCTCAGCATCGTTTTAATATCAGTATATTGTTCATCTACCACGGAGATGCAATTCACAATTGTCATCGTCCGACTCCATCTGTTTACCACCGTCCCGCAGGCTGTGAGCGTGATTCAGTCACGCACTCCTGGATCCCTTGTGAATCATGCCACGTTCGGACTTCCGCCTGTGCGATGGCCGAAGGACGACCCTGACAGAAGTGTTGGATGTGCGGTAATAGAATCATTGTGATTGGCTGTGGAAAGAAGTTTCCAGGGGTATTTTGAATCTTCTACCGTATGTGAACGAAATCAAGGCGGCTTGAGCCGCAAAAGCCGCATCCGGCCCGTTTTCGTCTGTTTTGGCTTCTCCGCGGCCATGCAAAATGTCACCAAAACACCTGCTTAGTCAGCAGTCATGCAAAGATCTCCTGATCTAACTCATAAAATTGTTATAATTCGAGCTCAGGGGGACTTCTAAGCAGTTGCAGACTGGGTGGAGCTTTACTACCCCAATTCTAGATACAACTTTCCAAGTATCTACAAGACAGCCCTCTCCAACATTATGTGAGCTTCACTGCTAAACCCTGTTGTTTCAACAAAACTAGAAGTGCTCATTTCGCAGGCACGCTCAATTCGACCCCTGTACTGTGCCGCTGGTCGAGTTTGCCGTTCGAAAAAGTTTAATGGATCAGCATTCTCAATACACCACATGGCCCATAGCGTACGGCTGAGTTACTTGTGATCTCCACAAGTATCACCATTCCGAGCGCCGTGGATCGAACAACCTAACTTGACCGGTCTCAATGCTGTCCCAGAAGGAGCACGGGATGCTCCTATGCATCTTAACAGAAGCGATCTGCACAACAGTGGAGCGTACGATTCGTGACAACAGACTATATGGAACATAGGCACCCGAAGACAGGTGATTCTACACATCACATGGTTCGATACTCCTAGTTGATTCCCCTGGGCGATTTTGATTAGTTCTGATGCTCCTCATACAATTAACACAATGAACCTTTGATGGCTTTACATTATCGTGAAGTTTCCACTTCTTGAGCTATATCAAATTGGGTGGTCATCAAATACTGAGGCTTTAAGAGAATCGCTTGTTTGGCGGGAATGCAAAGGCATTTACAATATTACTTCGTACGTCAAGACTGAGACACTGTTTATTCGTCCGACATCTGAAGTGCTTTTAAGCCGAACAGGTGGGTCGCTGCAGGTTATAGCCTACACGTCACCAATATTTTGGGATGTATTGAAGGCTAGACCAGCTTCACAAGAAGGGGCGAAAATGGCAGTGGACTTGCCCCATTTCAGGTCCAGCGTACACGTCTATAGCTCTTCCACTGGTTGAGGAGCCCGGATATTGCAATGTAGTCACAGACTTTACAGGCAGATTGGGCCACCACATACAAATGCACATGCGGCCTCAATGGTCGAACTCATCTTTCAGCTTTCTCACTTTGCCGACTCATACTCGGGTATCAAGACCTCTTTGGATAGTGATATTATATCTCAATTACTTGCATGTCCCCATCCCTTTGCCCCACAGAACCTAGGTAGCCTTTCGCTTTCAGTTAACGTGAGCTAAGTTCTGCTAGCTGACCCGTCATAGTTGCTCGCCATCATATTGAGAAGCTATAGGGCGCTCGCCTAAGTGGCCCAATTTATGGTGCCACCTACCGGGATGCCGCCTCCTCCATATGTGAAGGTGCAGCCTGGTCCTTCTCCGTCAGGACAGCCTTCTCAGCCTCCACCTCCAGCTGAGGAGTCAACCCGACATCCCTCCTCGCCTCAGCGAGCATCTGAGCATCCTCCTCGCCCGAGTGGCTCTTGAAGACGCGGTCCATCTCCTCGAGCGTGGCGCCTTTGGTCTCAGGGATGAAGAACCACACCCACACAATACCGATGGCAAGGAAGACCGCAAAGAAGATGTACGTGCCCCACTCCCAGGCCTCAAGCATGGGCGGTGTGAAGAAGGCGACGGCAAAGTTGTTGACCCAGTTTGACGACGCGCCGAACGAGGCGCCCTTGGCGCGGATCGACAGCGGGAAGATCTCGGACACGAGCGTCCAGCTCACGGGGCCCCAGGTGAACCCGAAGGCGAAGATGTACACCCAGATGAAGGCGACGGCGACCCACCCGGCGTCGGCGTGATGCGTCCAGTCGTCCTGGAACTGGCTGACGATAATACCCGCGATGACCATGGACGCCCACATGAGGGCTGACCCGAAGATGAGCATAGGTTTGCGGCCCACGCGGTCGATGAGGAGCATGGCGGGGATGGTGGACACCATGAAGACGACGCCTGTGACGCCCGTTGCGAGGAGCGCCTGCGTAGTGCTGGACATTCCGAGGCTGAGGAAGACGTTGGAGGCGTAGTAGATGATGGCGTCGATTCCGCTCCACTGTGGCGCACACGTATTAGAAACCGAAACGAGTATGCGGTACTACGCGGGCAGTGGGGATTGGGGTGGTCTTACCTGTTGGAAGAACATGACGAGCCACGCCGTCGCGACACGCTTGGCGTTGTCCCACGACCTCACAATGTTATAATACTCAGCCAGCTGCCTCGTCCAGACGCTCTTCTTCTCCTTGGCGGCGAGCGTGGGGAACGACTTGGCAAAGTGCCTCTCCTCGAACAGGCACTCGGCCTTGATCTCCTTGTACTCGACCTGGATGAGCTCGTTGTCGACGGGCAGGTTGCGCAGGTACGCCAGGGTGGAGATGGCCTCGTCGTCGCGGTCCTGCTTGATCAGCCACCGGGGCGAGAACGGCAGCCACCATATGCCCAGGGCGAGGCACACGGCGGGGATCCCCTGGATTATGGTGGGGAGCTGCCAGGCCAGGTTGGACTGCGTGTCGCCCTGGCCGCCGATGTTGTTGCTTGCGTAGCCGATCCAGAAGGATAACATTATGCCGAAGATGGTGGCGAACTGGTAGAACGACACTAGGAATCCACGCAGCTCGGGGGAAGACAGCTCGGCGTTATACAGAGGACTGCATGGTCGTTAGCATCTTCCGCCCATCATTAAATCCACCTGCAAGTAGGTCATCATATACTCACCCAACACCACTGAACGTCCCGACACCGATACCAGTAAAGAACCTCCCAGCATAAAGCATAGCAGGGTTATGATACGACGCGCCGCAGTAGAGATAACTCCCGAGGATAACCCACAGGCACGCCATGAACATGGTATACTTGCGCGAGAAGACCTCGCCGAGCACACCAGCCGACACGGACCCGATGATGCCGCCGACCTGCAGGATGGAGGTCAGCCACCCGGTGGCGCTCGACGAGTCGACCACGGACGGGAAGTTGTCCTTGAAGCGGTGCATGACGAGCGACTGGCCCAGCACGCCCTGCTGGTAGCCATATTCGAAGCCGCCGAACGAGGCGAAGAGCGCAATCACCACGATCTTGGGGTTGGCGAACACGGTGTGCCACCGGTTCTTGTACGCGATCTTGGTGCGGGCGTCGGCCGCTGACACGGCGGTGGGCGGCTCCATGGTGTGAATTGTTAGGTGGAGGAGTAGCGGCCGTGCTCGCCTTGTGTGCTGATGATGTACATCAAACTACATACATCGTGGGAAACTTTTTCCCTCTCACCCAGATTCTCGGGACTTGCCCTTGTTCTTATTATCTCAAAGCTTCCCATGTACTGTGTGGTTGGTAACCTGGATAATCTCCGGCGCAACTTTTCGTCTTCCCTCAGGTGATGTGCATATTCTTGCCCCATGTTTTCCCCCCTCATCACATTCGGGCCTGTTCTGCACGAGATGCCTGGGGTATGCCGCGATGGCTTGATATACCCCGGCAGACGCGCAGCCAACCAGGCGAGCGGCCGCCGTCCGCATCTGGGGTAGTTCGTCCCCAGACCCGCCCAAATCCGGGGGGTCAGACAAATACGCCCACTCGCTGCTCCGCTCTGAGGAGTCCCAGGGTGATCCACTATGTTGGGGTTCTGACACATATTGGCCGACTCGCCAAGCTTTCGCGGTAAAGTAAACCGGAATCGCAAACCAGGCAATGCTACCCGGGCGCCATGGTCTTAGTGGGTGGCAGACCCAAGCAGAATCGGCATGCATCGTTACATCGCGGGCGGTAAATAAAAATCCAGTCGTGCCTGGAAGACTAGACGCGGTCCCTAGCTCTGATCCTACATGTATTGTTTTCCCCAATGGCTTGACAACGTCAAATCGAATCTGAATGTTCTATCAAATCTGATCTGTTCTACGCATCGATCCAAGTCAACACACTTGAAACCCCATCTATCACAAAGGAGAGAGTAGAGTGAGACCCCACGACGAGTTCCAGCCCTCGTCGACAATTTCAGGTAATGATCCTTACTCCTTCTTCGCCGTAAACTCCCGAGGCAAACGATTCTCGTCCTTCTTGTATGGGTATCCGGCCTCTTCCCGAGCCATGTCGTTCACCCACTTCTCGTTCCCGTCCAGGCCCCCCTTCCCACCGCCCTTCCTGACGCCGACCTCGGCCCACTTGGCCGCCAGGTAGAACCACGAAAGCGCGTTGCCGACCGTGCCGACCTCATCCGACACGCCGGTCCGTGCCTCGTAGCTCATCTTCCCGTGCAGCTCGTCGTCCGTGAACAGGTCGACCAGGTGCTTGGCCACGGCCGCCCAGTCTCCCGGCTCGACCAGGAACCCGTTGACGTTGGGCTTCACCTGCAGCGGGATGCCGCCGGTGTTGGTGACGATCACGGGACGACCCGCATGCAATGCCTCCGAGACCTTGACCTCGAAGCCTTCGCGTGTAGAAAGCTGGAGAATGACATGTGCATTGGCAATGATGGTGTTGAGTAGCTGGTCGTTCGGATCCAGGCGCATAACACTGATGTCGCCGACCAGGTGAGGATATGTCCGCTCGATCTGGATCATGGTTTGGTCGTAGATGATACTTCCGTCGGGATCATCCACAGACCCATTCCCACAGACTACGAGCTGTGGGGTGTCGGTGATTCCGCGTTGGTCCAAAAGGCGACGGAACTCAGCATACGAATCGATGACTGTGGGGATACCCTTGGCAGGGTCAAACCTTGCAACCTGGGCAATGTACTTGCGAGCAGGGAAGTGGAGTTCTGTCATGCGTTGTGCATGACAGGCGTTGTTGTAGATGTGACCGTAGTAACCTGAGTCCCACTGGTTGAGCGGCTTGTTGAGGCCATCAAGCCAATCGGTAGTGGCCGGTAGGTATGTGACCTTTTCCTTCGGAACATTGTGAGGAACGAAGGACGGGATTGGATGACTGATGAACATGTCCGCATGCTTGATGTTTGCCCAGAGGAAATCCCACGTGTCGGCCTGCGGGCTGCCCTCCTTGGCGACGAGATCAGTTCTTATCTGGATGTGCGATCTGTACAAGACAGGGCGGTCCGGGGTCCTCTTCTTGATGAGGGGAATCAGCCCAGGCATCTGTGGGTCATCGATCATAACGACATCAGCTCCGCCTTCTTCCGGCTTACACAGGGGGCCGCCATTGGAGAACCAATAGCGTTCAGCATTGTCCGTGATCCAGTCGATAATGCTAGCCTTTTCCTCGTCCGAGATGCGCTGATCTGGGTGACTAACACCTTGGAGAATGTTGTGCATGTTCTTGGTGATTCGAAAGACTCCAGGCCGAGGCTTGGGAACATACCAGGTCAAGTCGACGCCCATGAGGCGAGCAAAGCGGACGAGTGCATGACGCATCAGGGCGACGCCACCCCCTTGCGGCGTGCTACTGAAGAAGGCAATCTTGGTTTTCTTGTTGCGAAGTTGCTCGGCATACTTGACCGTAGAAGCCCAGGTTGGTGGCGTGCACGTGTCCTTGTGGTTCTGTATCGTGGTGAGATGTGCACGGAAGGCGGCATCCGTCTGAACAACGCCACGGAAGCCAACCTGGAGGAGCGGGACCAGAGAGGGTCCAAAATGCCTGGCATGTTGTCAACACAGTACGACTTTGGGATTTCTTGATATGATATGCTCAACGGAGTCCTGTTGAGGCATCACAACAGGTGCGGGAGTAACCTACATGATACATTTGCGCGCCATGCTGTCAGCCTGCTCATCAACCCGCTTGATATCCCAGAAGCTCTTCTCCTTGTTCTCCTCATCCGGCCGTAGCACGATGGGGACAATATCGATCTCTAGCCAGAGGCGGGAGCAGAGAGAAGGGCTCATGTATTTGACTGTGGCGGGCAGGCCAGCGCCGATGAACTTGGCAAAGTTCTCATGCTCATAAGCCTGCAACGCAGAGATGACATAGTCGGCGATGAGATCTTGGCCGGTCTTCATGGAGTCATCGAGAGTAATATGCTTGACGGAGAAGTCAATGAGATAGACGGTGTCATGGATTGCGAGGGCAACTGCTGCGGTGTGATCGTCTGCGAAGACGGCGGAGATTCCGACGTAGAGGGTTGTGAGGTTGGCTTTGAAGTGGCCTTCCTTGTCGAGGATCTGGCTCATCTGTCTCTGACGATGCGTCGAAGCGCCCGTCGAGAAACGGCGGCCGGGAGCATCTGCCGAAGTCATGTTGCTGGCAAGTTGTGGGTAGGTGATTCAAGGGTGCTTTTTAGGATTCACGGGGGAAAGTGTGGGTGTCGTTTGCAAAGAGGTATAGCAGGGGATAGAAGGAAGTGGCAAGTGAAGATGAGGGACGTGCAAACAGCTGCCTGAACTGAGTGCAAAGCAAAGGGATCTGAAGACAGGAATGACCGTAGGTTGTTATGGCATATGGTCTATATATCATTGAGACAAGACCTGAGGGCGGTTGGGATTGGGGGTTGTTGGCCACCCAAGCTGGGTACATGCAGAATGTTCTGGCCTGCAGGTGCAGGTTTAGCTTTCCTGCTTCCCTGGATCCCAACCTCAGCGAAGACGAGGGTGAGAGGCAAATTGGTGCGTAGAGCATGCCGTCACTGTGTAAGTTGCAGTACATTAAAAGTTGCAGGTGCAGCTGGGCCTGCACCTGCACCTGCAGGCTGGACGCCATGTGGCGTTGACAGGTGCCCGATGTGACCGTTTCGCTCGTTTCGCAGGGCTGTGTTCTGTACGCCAGCCGCAAGGGGAAACGGTAGGGGAGCGGCGTGGGCTGCTAGTGAGACATCAGGTGAGTGACAGCTGGGCAGACAAATTCATCTTCCTGCCTCGTACTTGGAAGCATCTAGTCTACCGGTCCAGTGTCCTTACCTGATGGTCGTAGAGAATCAGAAGCTGCCCTGGCTTTGGTGTGACGTACAGCCATGCTTGGCAGGCCCAGATGGCCAGACTGCCCTCGCTGATGGACCAAACATTCGACTCGGGAGGCAAGACGAGATTCAGATCGTGTCTGTGATGAGCCAGCGGTGTGATATCCCATCGGGCACAAGGTTTCACAAGGCCGTGCAACGTCTTGCGGCTGCGTCTATGTGCTACTGCCAACGGAATCTCGACATGAACTGGCCACTGGAAGGCGCAGCAGCTGTCGATGCTCGTCTTCCTTTGCCGTTTTCTTACTTTTTATTTTTTATTTTTGTTGACCGGCAGCCCATCGGTTCGTTGACACCGCTGACGCAGCAGAGGACTGTGGTGCAGCAGCTGTATACGGCACCGTCAGATCGAACCACAGTGGACAAATGCACGAGATCAGCACGGGAGAGGCGCAAAGAAGGGAAGGCGAGCAGCATTCCGCAGGTTGGACCAAGTGGCAATCATCCAGTCGCCCGCAGCCAGCAGCCAGCAGCCAGCTCGTTATTGAGCTGACGCCATTATTGTCGAAGGGCTACGCTGAGGTGCAGTCCTCCGTCCACAATACGCACATTACGGTGGCTTCCCCATGGGCGGTGGGGTGACGTTGGCCTTAGCTCATGATCAGGTGGAGCCGCATCTCGCCATTTTCCGGGGATGGAAAAGTCTGGCACTCTGGTTCAGTAAGGCAGGCACCGGTAAGCCAAAGGGCAAGAACAAGGGTTAGGGTTACGAGCAGGAAGTTGCACAGGGAGCAGGTCTTTGATGCCCCCACCCCAACCAATTCACTCCAGGAGCAGTTCCATGCCTCAGAGCCCTGTCATGTTCGTCTTTCCTCACCAGCCACATTGACATCGGTTCTTCATGGTCAATTAAAGAAGACTGCAAGGGAAATAAAGGGCACGACTTACTCTGAGAAGAATTGTAGTATTAAAAGTACACTGCCTTGGGCTGAATACGAAGCCATGGAAGGCACCATGACAAAATGGGCTGGGTGTCAGCATGCCTAGTGCTGATGAGTTCCCTACTCTCCTGCCATTTCTTTCTCTCTCTCTTTCTGTTCTTCTTCTTTTTTCTTACATTTTTATGTTTGAATGTCAAAACGTCCAGCATAGGAGGAACGATGAGTCGCAACATCAACATAAACAAATCTCTGACAAAGCCCGAGCAGCCCACAAAGTCATCAAAAATGTCGGTAAACGGACAGAACTTCCATCTCTTCGGGCAAATACCATACGAGATACGCCTTCAGATCTGGGAGGCGGCCGTCTTCGACCTCCCATCGCGGGTCTGTAGCCTCGATAATAACATATTGGCACAATTCTACACTGGGAGGTTTGATTGGAAAGACCGAAACGGTCTTATTGTCTCCGATCTCCCATCATTGCGCTATGTCTGCCACGAGTCACGCCAAATCGCACTCAAACACGCCGGCACAATCGGCTGGACGGTTTCCGGCAAAGAGCCTCCCTACCGACGCTACGATCCGCACAGTGATGTTCTCTACATAGGACATATTGGAAATATCGAGGACATCAACCGGCCGGAATTCTCTTCTTTCCGTCCCTACCAGTCAGACCATCCCGAGCCCGAGGACTATAAAGAAATGGCCACTACGTCGATGCGACAAGCCCGCCACATCGCTCTTTCGCGGTCACTCTTCGAGTTCCTGCACAAAGACACGTGGACACATGTCCACGACGATATCCGCTGGGTTGGGGATTCAATTATTGCAGATTTACTCCAGATATTCAAGCAACTTAATCAAATTTCAGTGGCCCTTTCACAATCTGACTTGGCAGATTTCGTTGCTTCAAGCGAGAGTTGCACGTGGCCACCCTGGCCACTTCCTCAGCGCCCATGCAAGCTGGAACCCCTATTAGGACTTCACCCAGGGACTGAAGAACATGCGCACCTTGACGAGCCCTTGAGATCCCTTTACCAGCAAGTACAAAAGAACTGTGGCACTTTTGTCGAAACGACCGAGACCATGTCCGCCCGCGCTCGCGTTCGGCGTGTGCCTGTACCCATGATCACTCAGGTGTACCAAATTGCTCAGGATACCAAGCTAGGGTACAAATGGGAAGATTTGCCTGACAAAAGCTCAAGCTATTCATGTGAAAAATTTGCAATTTTGGAACCGACGTCAATGAGCTGGTTAGCCAGGTTCAGCCACATGGCACTCCCGTCCTGGTCCGACAAGCTGTTTCAATACCTGCCACTCGGACAGATCTGGGGAGTTAGACCTTTAGAGGGAGAAGGTCAAAATCTCGGACGTTGGGTAGGATCAGTTGAGTTGCCGGTATAAACATCATCGCTCAGTGGCTCTCTGGGAAGACAAACAGTCCGGAAGACAAGGGTAGAGGGGCTACTCGGCTTATAGTAGCATGTGGCTGAGACAAGGAGACACAGAGTCAGAACTTTCAGAAGTCTCTGGAGAATGATGTACAGTGTGTGTTGCTGTAGCTTCACACTAGTTACAGGCAGTGCCTGAGTGGGTGGCCGTGGTTTGCGATTGCAGAGATCTTGACCAGGACACATCTCGCGCTGATTAAGAATTGTAGCTTTTCCCACATAAGACTGCAAAGCTTGTCATTCGAATATGTGAAGATAATATCTGTTCTTGTACTTTATTTTCGCAACTCCAAAAGAATTGAATCAAAGTAAGGAGAAATCACAGATTCACACAGGCAAAACAAAAAGGTACACCGTTGTATCGTTAGCACTAATCCATGCCGAAGAAGCTCTATCACATGGCTAATTTACCAGGTCACCCATTAACACACTCACATGAATAGGGCTAGATATTTGGTCTCAGATATGAGATCTGGGACACTAGGTCTGGGATACTGGGTCTGGGTATGTAAACTAGCTGTGGGTGTGCGTGTGTGGGAGGTATGCATATTGGTGATGGGTGAGCGAATTATGTATCGGTTTATTTTGAGTATGTGACGTGCGCTGCGTCAAGAGAGAGAAACCAACTGTGGCGGTCTTCGGGGCAAGCCCAAGTTAATATACATTGACAAAGATAATGGTCTTGGGCGTCCACCACTCACCATGTCCAACAGTAATCCCTCCGTTTCTGCAGGTGCAAGTATCTGATTTCAGTAAGAAAGTTGCGATCATATTTCCCTGAGATCTACAGAACAGATCATTATGATTGCAGGTTAAGGTTGAGGGAAGAGAAAAGAGACGGATTGAAATAGACATTTTATTTCTTGATGCTTGTCTACGGTCATAACCAGTTCTGTAAGATTGTGTTCGGCCTATGATAGCCACCTGCTAAAAACATTAATCTGGCCTGAGGTTTTGAAAGAGTTTAGCATACGAAGCACGGTCTGATCGAAGCAATTCTAACTACCAGATATTGGAACGATCCTATTCCAGTCATCCATTCTCACAACGCACAGCGCAAGTCGAGGTCTAATGGTATTTTAGCCCATATGTGCCGTCTGTCCAAAGCCGACATTGAAAGCTGCGTCGAAGAGAGGCCTTGAATCCAACGCACTATCCAGCATCGCACTCCTCAAGGAAGCCTTGAGACAGATTAAGACGATGGAAGGCAATGGAATATCAAATTTACCACGTCTTTCGGGCGATTCCATTCCAGAACAGGTGGCCTTGACGTCGAACGGAAACTCCGCAGTGAAATTCATGACAGTCGATACCTTAACAAGGCCAGCGTCCAGATCCACACACATGGTGCCATCAAAGTCCTCCTCCAACAGGCGGACTGATTGCGAGACCAGCGACCGAAATTCGGGACTCGTGATCATGACACATCCCAGAGACAGTGCGATTTGTTTCGAGGACGAATCGTACCCAGTGGTTGCCTCCAATGCTTGGTCCAACTTATACAGGGCCTCGAAATACAACCTGGATCGCTTCACAGGCTGAGTGAGGGCCAAGAATGAAGCCATCGTAGAACGCAAGTCTTCCTTGACGTCATTTTCAAGAAATTCGAAGGACCCATCGAGGCTCCACATTACCCTGAGGAGGAGCTGTGGCATCGAATCCGCAGCCTGGCAAAGCATGTCTCGGCATAGAGAATGCTCTAGAGACATTAAGTAGCCATATGGACTCAGAGGCAGCGTTAACAAGGCTACGGCCATGGTTTGACCATCCGCCCTGTGCAGGAACTTGCGTTTTTCCACAGGTGTCTGATGAAGGCGCAACCATTCGCTAGATCTCGCAATGTAGGTTCCATTGTCCATGTTGAGGTTCCACAAGTCATCCTCTTCGAGTTCGACCTCTTTAAGTGAGAGAACTTGAGTGGCGGATGATTCGGCATGGACCAAGGCAGCAAAATCTGTCAAAATCTCCAGTCTGGCATCGCAGGCGCTGAGGCGGAAGACTCGTGGACGATAAGGATCAAGCGATGTCGTTGTGGCCGGGTCGCCGGGATTTCCATCCGGTGGCACGTACATGGCCGGTGATATGTGATTGTACGGAAATTCGATCGGCTCATCGTCCAAAGAAGGGCTATAGTCCGAATCATCCTCGGTTTGAAAGCGAACAGCAGGAGAAGCAGGAGACATTCGCGCTGTAGACCTACTGGGAATAGACCGCGTGTCGGGTATCATGGAGCGATCTACCACGTCGGCTAGGCAGAGAACCATATTTTGTGCAGTTGGGATACATCCCACCGCCATCCAGAATAGCCAGCCAACGCTGACCTTTTCTTCCCCCAGGCTTCCCGCCCTACTCATATTATGGCGAGAGAAGAAGACCTTTTTGGTCTTGATGTTGCGTTGCGGCTCAGAGTCATGGTACCGACGATGAGGCTGTGCGGTGTAAAGAGTGCCAGTCAGACCGTAGAGGGGACGGTATTTCAGACCATTTGCCGAGCGGTAATCCTGAGAGTCTTCCCATGGTTGTTGTGATTTCTTCCAGGGAACACCAGTCTTCCATCCTTCGTTTGGTCGCTGTCTTTGGCTGTCGTCGGCTTGCCCTCCCATAACAATGCCTGGAGCGCGTATGCTGGCCTGTGTACTTGCCGTGCCTCGTTGGATCATCCAGGGGAGACGGCCCTTGTCCTGCCATTTTCCAAATCGTCCGACAAGGCCTATAAGTAGCAGCCAGGATGTGTGTATTGGTAACCAGGTGGAGCCATCCTGCACCTCTAAATTATCACCCTTTGCCAAATCGACATTGTATGCCTCGACCACGCTTCCGAAATGCACCCAACCAGACGCCAATTCGGGGGGCTGAGCCTTATCTGCCGATTTCCCCGCTCCAAATCTCAAGATGAGGTCTGCAGGGGAGTTGCTTCTCAGGATAGGCTCGCTCGCAAGGAGCGGTGCTCGAACTCGTCGGAAGAGGCGAACTTTTCTGCCAGTCCAGAGGCCGTGACTGACGTACCCAAACGACTCGGCACCTCCCTCGGCAACGGTGTTGATAGCTTCATTGCGCTCAGATTTAGTGGCTCTCCATATCAGGATGGGGCCAACCACGCCAATAAGTGCCATCATTGCCAGACCGACTCCAAGCCATGTGCCTATAGCGGATACGAGATCCGTTGTCTCAGCCATGTTGATAGGGGAATTCGTCGAGAGGTAGCCGGTACTTTGCAACGTCTGTTGACGCCGCTGTAGAACGACACTCAAAGGACATTGAATCTCGTGTTGGAAAACCTTTTACTGATTTGACCCCTCAGCAGTACGCTTACTCACATAAAGACAGATAAAGTATAGGGAACGCTAGCGAACATCTTGGCATGCCGTGTAGCCAATGCAATATCCTGCTCATGCATGAGACTTGTCCCGCCTTGGTTACAATTTCTCCAGAATGAATTGACACCCTCCAAAGTGTTCTATCCATGCGACGGAGAGGAGCCGCCAGTATCGGCTTCCGTATTCTCGGTCGTTGATGTTTTGAGAGTCCGAGCAAGTGTATTTTAATCTCGGAAGTCTGGCCTGACATCGTATGGAGATTAAGGCCGCAATAAGATCCACGATCATTTAGAATGAGTTGGTGAACAATGAAACAAGAACCGGCAAAGCTTTCCAATAGTTCATCTAACTAGCTGCGAGGCCACAAAACGTTTGGGTAATCTTCAAAGTCCTTCACAGTGCCATAGACTTTGCTAAGTTCATCGTCCAACATCTCTGGCGCGTCGAGAAACTGTCCAGTCTTCTTCGCGAACTGGTGTCTCTTTAGCGCAATACTCCAAGCAAAGCTCGAGTGCGCCACCCCGGCGAAATCCGACGCCTTCAGTAGGACGAGATAGTCGACGAGCGCCTGCTGGTCGAACGTCAGGGCACGCAGTGCCCCCAGGTCCTCCCCTTCGAGAAGGTCAACCTTGTTGACGACAGGGTAGTTGTGCGGCGCCGGCACCTTGGCAGCATCAGCGACAAAGCGGGCTATCTCGTCAGGGTCCCCAGACGCGACGTATATGGCAGCCGGGCTCGAGCGCGGCGCCTGCTCCAGGTAGACCTTGACCTGGTTCCCGTAGTGTGAGTAGAACCAGTAGTCGCCCGCGCTCTCCCACGCCTTCTTGGAGTCGGCCTCGGTGCGCAGGTGGACGCCGAAGAAGGCGTTCGGGAGGATGTCGTCTTCTAGGTTGACATCGAGCGAGAACCGCTCTGCGAGGGATGAGAGCACTTTGGTCGCCAGGGCGCGGGTGTCGTTTCTGAATTGGAGGACCGAGGCGAACGTGTGGGCGAAGGCCTCGCCGTCTGAGTATATCGGGTATGTCATGTATGAGCGCTGGAGGCCCACCACGATCAGGCTTGCTGCGCCTTGCCCTTCGGGGGAAATCTGTGTTTCCAACCATGAGTAGAATTGCCCACGCCAGGCGCTGGGATTTGGAATGCCAGTCCGTGGGACACCACCCTCCACCAAATCCTCAGGTTTGAGGCTAAATGTCAAGACCTCCTTTCCTTCCACGCCAGCCTTGACATCCTCGATCGTGTTGTGGATCCTTAATTGCGGGCAGTAAAGTGACATGGACTCCATAAAATGATCAGTATCGAACATATACGAGAAGTCTGCCGTCTGGCCTGTCTCAATGGTACCAATATCTGTCGAGGACCGGAGCACTATCCGAGGGAGGACCAGGCTCGCCCCAGCTTGGATCGCATAGCGAACACAGTGCAGGACTGAGTTACGGATGTTCCCAATTCCACCATACGACTCATTGCACGTAAAAACCAGGCTGTCGTTCCAGGCTGTTTGGTTGCATACTGCGTTGATGGCCTCCTGCCCGAGGGGCTGAATTGACGTAGGATTCGGCGAGGTCGCGGGCCTTACGGGCTCATCCCCGAGGGCTGTCAATTTTTGAATCCGTGCTGCACCGTCGAAGGGGATCAGGTTTGGGTATTCGTAGAAAATTGCAACCCAGAACCAGAGTAGAGTGACGGCTATTAGCCACGCCCTAGGACCTCTGAGACCGGCCGGCGGCACGAGCATTGCTTCTGATTGTGATTGACAAGCATCGACGTTGGTGGCGAAGATTCACGCTCATCGAGGTAAATTTCAATGGCCATATTGATGGAAAAGGTTGGTAGGAGGGAAGAGGGAAGATTCTTAGGAAACAAGATGTCAGTGAAGGTCAGAGCGAGTGCAGAAAGTCTGGATGAAACAACGACGGGAACCGTCGGGCACGCCATGATTCGGTGCCGTATTCGGGTGTAGCTTGTCAGACTACCCTTAATTAGTGAAGCCGATACGAGTCAGCAGCATCGTTCAAGCATTGGTCTTTAGTCTCGAAGGGTACCTCAGCTTCATACCGTGTTTGCGTCAATGAGCTAGCTGAAGGTTTATAGTGCAAAAACCACGTGCATGGCCGCCCAGGCTTTCCTCTCTGAGTATTGGCTAGCAGAGCACCAAAGGCTCCAACACTCCAACGGACAATGGTCTAAGTATTAGCTTGACGAATAGACGTGATTGGCACGACTTTCAATTTGTATACTGACTCGTGGCATCTTCACATATCTCATTTCTCTTCGCGGAAATGTCGCCGTCCAGTTGACCGGCGAAGACCTGGAGCGTTTGTGATGTTGTTGCTGACCTGCCTCGGTAGTGTTAATAATCTCTAGGCATAATTCGACTGTCGCATAAAAATGTAAGGAAGAGCCTGTTGGTTTGCCTTGCTCTAATCTCCCTTTTAGAAGTCGCCTTCGGCGTACAGGTAGAAGCCGAAGAAGGCAATTGGGCATGCACGGGCAGGTATGTCCTGATTACACCCACCTGATTGACCATAAGCCGCTCCACTGACCGTTCGAGCGACTTGGCAGCCATGACTCGGGTGCTCGACAATAATTTGTAGAATTATGTAGAAATTCGGGACGGGAAGCTATCCTGATGTATTCCCGAAGCTAGATCGGCTTTCCAAGGGCATGATGCCATATGTCATCCCTTGTTTCTCGTATACAGCCCCTTTGACTGACAACTCGAAAAAGATATGTGGTGGAAATTTCCTGAATCCGTTCAGAAATGCAATTTGTTCCGTGACATGTAGAATAGCTGCTACTGTCCTCCTAAGTCACTTTTCGCCGTGCGTCGCAGTGGGTGGACACGTTGACTCCATAGGGAGTACATGTCGAGAATATCTGGCCGTTCACTACAGCCTCATCATAGTATGCTGGGTCTTCCGAGGAATTTCCAAACCTTTCCGCGGAATCAGTAGCCCATGTCTCCTGGTACACGATGCATTCACTGCCTAGTCGCCCACAACAGGGGCTATGTGCTGCTGCTAAAGTTGTAGCCAAGGGTGACACCATCACCAGTAATATCCGTAGCGTAAATTAATATTGAGGTAGCAAGAGAAATCAGAATATAAGACCACGGCTCATTGCTCTTGTTGAGCGCAAATTGACCATCATCGATCACCAAGTCGAGGACACTCTCTTTAATTGAATCCTCCATTCGACAGCACTCGTTTACATTTCTCATGCCCAGTGTTGATATGTCTCCTCTCAAGAATAATCTGCTTAAGGCAGGCAGCCTCCTAGCCTTTCAAAGCGCTGCCGCTACATGCGTCACACGAGCAACGGTGAACACAGACATCATCATTGTTGGTGGAGGCGCCGGTGGAGCACATGCTGCAGTCCAACTCACAGACGCCGGCCAAGACGTCATTGTCATTGAGAAGCAAGCCGACTTGGTAAGAGTCGTCGGCATCACAGAGTCAAGTCTTTATACTGATGTCCTGCTACCAGGGTGGATCTGTCGACAGCTATGATGATCCCGCTACTGGCGTGAAGAGCGAGCTCGGCGTCGCGGCTTGGGTTGACTATGGGAACACCACAGGGTTCTTCGACCGCCTCAACGTACCTTGTGAGTGATATTGAAAAATTACTCTGCGCGATTCTGTGAGAGTGAGCAGCCATATTAACAGACTCCAAGATGCGGCTCCCCAATTTGGCCAGACCCCATGGAAATATTTCGACTTCAATACGGGCGAGGCTCTGACGAACTATTCTGCACCCACCCAGGAGGATCTGACAGCTGCATGGTTACGTTACATCAATGCCACCAAGCCATACGAGGACCTGCATATTCCGGGCTACTTCAACTTCCCCAACAGCAGTGAAATCCCCGAGGAGTTGCTAATGCCATTCGGAGAATTCGTCAAGAAGTACGATCTTGCCGCTGTGCTGCCCAGCATTTTCTATATTTCTCCCGGCCTCGGCACGGTGGTGGACCAGTTGACCCTGACGGTACTGCAAGCCTTCCCAGCCTCCAATGCAGAGGGCAACGTCGGTCAGCGGGCAGGGTATGCGCCTGCATCCGGGCGAAACCAGGATGTCTACGATGCCGCTGCCGATATCCTGGGAGACAAGGTTTACTACAACACCGAAGCTGTCTCTACGCTGCGCTCAGACGACAGCGTCACTATGACAGTCAAGAACTCCGTTACGGGGGAGCAAACCGTTATTTCGGCTAGCAAGCTTCTCCTTGCGATCCCGCCTCATCCCTCACACTTCACCACCTTCGACATGGATGCAAAGGAGACTGACGTCCTCGGCAAGCTCTCATACTCCCGCCTGTGGGCCACAGCGGTCCAGAGCGACTCACTTGCTTCAGACTTCTTTGCTTTCAACCTGCCGTCCTCCGCGAACGACAGCAGCTACCTGCACTACCCTGCTCTGAACTTCACGTCTACTTACATTCCCTTCGGAAATACATCCAAGCTAGTCGCGACGGTGACGGCCGGAGATGACAAGCTAGATGCGGAGGAAACCTTGAACCTCTTCAACCAGGACGTCGCGGCTCTCACCGAGGCTGGCGTAGTGTCGGCTTCTGACAAGGGCGTGGAGGTTGTCCGCTACTCTGACCACGGGCTGATCCACGGTCGAGCCACAGCCGAGGATATCAAGAATGGCTTCTTCCAGGACCTCAATGCGCTTCAGGGTTATCGGTCGACTTGGTATACCGGCAACACCTTTGCAGCCCCTGTTCAGACTATTATTTGGGCCTTCAACGACCGACAAATTATCCCACGAATTCTCGCTGCTTAAGAGCAAAAGGATGTCTTGAATTAGCCTTGCAATTTGACATGCTGAGGCATTGTAGAGCAGATGGTCCCACCGTTATGTTTGGCGATTCTGTTCAGCCAGACTCATGTAGACTAGCCATAAGAAAGATACAATAGAACTTGTATGTTGAATCAGAAGACTCAGCTTGTTGCTGAAGCAGTAAAATTAATGTCCAGACTGGAGGGTTTCTTTCAAAATCTTGCTTTATGAGGAACTAAAAGCTGGCACTTCCGCCCACCAACCGGCTGTGGAGCTCAGAAATTGTTTTGGAAGGCTATCTTACATTCCCCCATGTCCACCAATAACGGCTGAACGCCTTCAGGGATCAAAAAAGTACGGAGGGCGTCCCTGCTTCTTGATATCAGGTTGAAGCCTCACAATATCTTCCCTGAACGCCTCCCAAAGTCTAGAGTTAGGGGAGATGGTCATGGCAATTTTCTCCCTATCCCTACGTTTCTTCGCGTCGTCCGAGGTCTGACCCTCGTGGTCTGCTCCAGCAAGCTTGTAATGGTCGATGAGTTCTGGCCAGGTATTCTCTGTGATCATATCCTTGCGGCGAGGACGTGGACCATTTGGTATGTCATGGCGATATTTGAAGATGTGGTACCTTGTCCTTGCGTCGTATGGGTCCCAACGCCACTTGTTCTCCGGAGTGATTTCAATAGGAAGGGGACATCGATCGTAGTCTGGGCTCTCTAATAGAAGGAACTCAATGACATCCTTGAATTGTGCTTCTGTTGGAGGCGCGATGGTGGTATAACGTTGATTGTGTATATACACGCCATTGCACTAGAGATTATTTTAGCTCGTTGATCAGCAACATGTTAATATAGCGGCGTATCTGCGAACTCACCTCATTCTCGCTTTCGCCCCGATCGAAAAGGACAACGCCTCCGAAAAGCTGTGTTTCCGCCCAATAACCGGCCATATCTGCTAGGCCATTTGGATAGCGTGGCCAGTCCATATAGTTACCGGTCCAGAAAAGTGTAGGCGGGGGCAACTGCTTCCTTCCCATCACGTCATCTTCTGCAAGGGTTTCAAGTTTGTGTTCCCGCCAGAAATGATGTTCCGCATGTTTGTGAACTCCACCGTCCAGCTGATAGAGATAGACTGCGATATTGTGACATGCAGTTGCCACAAGTTCAAGTAGTCGTAGCTTGCATGCGATAGTACCTGATAGTGTGGTTTGGTATGCTTGGACAGTCTGCTTGCTCGATATTAGCGTGAAGCCTGATGTTATAAAATGGAGTGTTACTGGCCCTTGATTCAGATTTCAACGCGAGAATGTCTAAGTTTGAACGAAAAGCTCGCATTTTCTCGAGAGACCCAGGACACAGATTCTTGTGTTGCATTACGGGTAAACCATCCCTGAAGAAATGATCATGCGCATAGACGCTGCTGGTTGGCTGTCCGTCGACGATTTGAGCAAATGTGAACTCAGCTATTGGTGTGGAAAGAACGTTGAAGAGAGCACGACGGAATGACTCCAGATGTTCTACGTCCAGGTCCTTGAGCGACATGTTTCCTCGACTGCTTGAGGAACTAGATTGGCCGAGTATTTTGCGGTCGATCGCGACTGCTGTGTGAATTTTACGGCTTCTCCTAAGACGACTTTTTTTAAGATATCTAAATGAACACGCACTGCATGTTGACTGTTGATGGCACAGAAGCTCAAAGGAGATTTTGAAGGCGAGACGTTGGCTGCAGCGCAATTTTCACATTTTCTGGATCAGCTATGGATGCTGCCTAAAGTTGGTGCCGTGGCTCGACATCCGCCACGGGGAACCCCTCGATTTGCTGCAGACTGTTGGGCTGTGGCTTTGCAGTTGCTCGCTGCCTGTGCCTCCCTATCTCCGTGACGCTGCAGCCAACACAGATCCCCAAGAGAGCTCATAGTGTCCCACTCTCTGTCTTCTCAACATGGCCGGCACTGCTGTCAGACTTCTCGTTTTTGGCCGCAATCTCCCTATCAGCCTCCTCATAGATGGTCGGCCGATGGAGCTGGGTCGCCAGCTTATTCCGGAACACAAAGACATTGTGGTTCTCCTCGAAGAACCTATCGATATCCTCCAGCGAACGGTTCGCCGTCTCAGGGTAGAAGAAGAATGTGGTCGGTATGAACGAAGCACAAATGATCGCCCATATGATCCAGAATCGATAGCCCAAGTTTTCAATCCCGGGCGGCGTCACCTGAGCTACCATGTAATTCATGATCCAGTTGGTCGCCATTGCTAGGCTGGCCCCTTTGGCGCGAAAAGCCAGCGCATTGATCTCGGTCGGATACAGCCAAGGCACCCCCAAGACGCCCATCGCGAAGGACGCGAAGAAGACGAAGAAGAAGGACACGGCCACGATGCCCAGCCTATAGCTGTCTCCGCGGCCCGTCTCGGTGAGGCCCGTGGCGATGGCGATGATGGTCCAGCAGGTGGAGCACGCTGCGGCCGAGACCATCATTACACGACGACGCCCATATCGCTCGATTACAAAGTAGGCCATAAACGAGAAGAATAGGTAGTCCATCGACCCGGCCGCGGCGAGAATTCGGGCGGTCAACTCGCTGAAGCCAATTGCGTGGATAAAGACATAGGTCATGTAGTAAGACGTGACGTTTATGCCCGAGATTTGATTCCTGCCAGGTCGTGTTAGTTAATTGACTCTTTCACAAAGATGGACCTGCACTGCTACTGACATGGCTTGCATCCAGGCGCCCAAAATCATGCGCCGCATCGCGCCCGGGGGCCCTCGTCCGGTGATAAGCTGCATCCAGGTGTACTCAACCGCGTATTCTCGATCCAGCACGTCTTTGATAATGGAGAATTGCGTGCGGACAGAGAGCGAGCCGGGAGTGGCACCGTGACCTTCAAGCGCTGCGAGCACCTCCATGGCTTCGTCGTGCCGTCCCTTGCGGATAAGAAGGCGGGGCGAGTCGGGCAGGAATGGACACATGAGCAGGACGAGCGCGGAGAAGACTGATCCGACCGATTAGCATAGACACATAAAAATCGCCAGAGGAACTGATGGAGCCGACTTACACATCTGGAAAGCCAGCGGGAACCGCCACGAGACACTCCCCGGCGCAAACGAAAACCCCAGCGTCAACCAATTCGAGATGGCAAATCCCGTGATACAGTTGGCCATCTGGATGATGATCAGCTTGCCCCGGCTGCGCATCTTCGAAGTCTCAGACTGCCAGACGCCCGCAGTAGCAGTATTCATCCCAGTCCCGAGACCAGCAATGACACGGCCGGCATACATCTGCCCCGCGCTATACGAAGCGGCCTGTATAACAGCCGCGACGGCGATGACCGAGCTCCCGAGCATGAGCGTGCGAGGGCGGCCGAGCTTGTCGCCGCTGTAGAGCGTCGAGAGGGCGCCGGCGAAGCAGCCGAGGTTATACACGGACGTCATGGTGCCCTGGTCCGCCGTCGAGGGGTAGCCCATCGTCCTGAGGAAGTCGTCCGAGACGAGGACGTTGCCGAAGACGCCCTGGTCGTAGCCGTAGAATATGAGCACCGTCGAGGCGGCGATGGAGATCCATACTGTGAGCCGCTCGCCTGAGCCTCCTAGGTAGCGGCGAGCCATAGCGATCTAGAATGTTTCCTGATGTTCCCAGCCAAGAAAACTACAAATGACATCTGCAAGAATTTTGTATGATGTAGTCTATAAATGCACGGTCGAAAAGCCCTCGTGAAGACAAGTAGGGAAGGATCTGACTGAGGAGTGCGCTGATCATGTATTAATGTGCGCATGACCAGATACTTGAGATCTGAATTCTGGACCTGGGGACGTCAGCAAGCAGCCATCACCGCCGGCAGCAAAGCCGGGGCATCTCCGGTCCACCCCCTCAGATTAGAGTCATGTAGACCGCGATTAGTAGACGAACTTTGGCGTCAAGGGTGCGTGGGCTCGGTACTACGCGATGCACCCCACACCAATACCCCATGGGGAACGTTCAACCCCCTCATTCTTGACCCCATCTGGATGGTTCTAGCCGCAACCGCTGTGCAGATCACAGCAATCTTGGACCTGATGGGTCGGGATGCCGAAGACAGGAAGCCGTTGTATTATACCTTGCACAGACTATCCGCACAAGTACCGTACAACATGTTGCGCTTGATTCCTAATAACCAGGTTCATCTGTGCCCACCGCCCTCTCCACCGGAGACATCCGCTGAGAGGCTTCCATATGATAGAAATGATTCCTGATATTTTATGGACCAAGTTGAACAACGCTGGGGACAGTTCCCTGTATGGGATGGCGACAGCTTGGACTTATCGACTCCTCAGTTGGCATCTTCAGCTACAGTGTAGTGATAGCTCTTTCGGGCACGATTGCTGCTCGTAGTCCCTCCCTATGGTGCCAACCTCGTAATGAGAATTTTGCAATCCTTGTAGAATTGCACATGTCGATCAAGAGGAAGGTCGATACTCGAGCAGTAGGTAACACAAGACCCTCAGCTCATGCTGCGCCGATGGTCCGCGAGCCAATATCCGCGACCTTGTCTTCAATCTGCTTCCTATGCGAGCGCTGTTAGTTTCCCATTCCAATGATAGCTTGCACTTGGTGAGGACTCACAAGGACCTGACGGTGCACCACTCCTCGGCCATAGTTCTCCGGACCCCAGGGTCGCAGGACCCCCGTACGACTGTGCTATTTAGACACGGTCAAAATTTAGGGGCGCTGGTTCACAGAGGCGATGCGGGGACGCGCAGCCTGGATAGACCGCAAGCGAAGCTAGAAAGAGGCCCATGACGAGCATCCTTCGCAGCACAACGTCTTCAGTGCTTCTTAACATTCTCCATCCACTGCTTGGACAACTTCGTCCCGTCGTGCGCCTTGCGGTGCAGGGCCCTCTCCCACTCATCCAGGCCCCGCAGGAACTCGCCATCAACACCCACGCCAAGATTACTCCCGTCCTCCTTGCCGCTCGCCCCGCCCGTCTTCCGCGCATGCAGCGCAAGGTCCGCGGCGCGCGTGACAAAGGTCTTGCGCAGGACGCCATCCAGCTCTCCCTCCTCGAACAGGTCCATAAGGCGCGTCGCCAGGCCGTAGAAGTGGGTGCTCTGATCGCGCAGGGGCACGGCACGGGGGTCGGCCTTGAGGGCCTGGACGACCTCGGCGGACAGGGCGGGCGGGAGAGACAGGTTCACGAAGGACTTGGCATCGTCGTCTGCGGCGCCGCCGGAGGTGTTTGCGAGGGCGAGCATCTCGGCGAGCCACAGGGGCAGGGCGAGCTTTGCGCCGGCTTTGAGGGGGAGGCCGGGGCTGTTGTCGAGGTGGCCTAGGTCGGGGATCTCGAAGTTGAACTCGCAGGGTATTTTCTGGAGAGCGAATCTGTGTTAGCAGCTGCATATATATATGTGACCTATATCCACGATCATGTCTGATGACCACGGTTGTGCCGCCCGTACCTCTGCGTCCGTGAGGATCGCGTCAATGTCGTAGTACGACATTTTGTGGTTGGAGTATAATCTTGAACACTCGTGGATTCGAAGATTAGAGTGGAAGGAGTAACTGAAGCGTTCTTCAATTGGATTCTCAGCGAATGTGCACGATGTGGTGATATTGTTTTGGGCCCTGCGCCCAAAATATTGACATGTGAACGCGATTCTGGAAAATGGAAGCGAAGACGCGACTGACTGCTTGGGCTTGTGGGGCAGGCACACACAGTGCATTGCGTGCAGCGTGCAGGGGTGACTAATCGCGGCCTGCTGGGTGATGAGCTCTTGCGGCGCTATGACGACAGTGTGAGATCGGAGCACCGCAGCGCTGGGAGCTTCCCACTGCATCCGAAGCTCCCCAGCCAAGCTACCGATTGCGAGGGCGTGTGTGGGGTCCGAGCCGGTCGGCCAAACGGCTTGACATCACCAAGATTCAATCACTTATTAATTCCTTCAACTTCGATCTCGACTGCACCCCCATCCTCCTGCTACTTTCTGTACCAGGTTCGTACACGCTCTACCTAAATCAACTTCAGCTTCCACAGCTCAATTGACCTCGATACCATCACACACACACAGACGCAATTACAAAATGTCGGCCACTCTCCTCCGATCGACGCCCGCCCTGCGCGGAGCTCTGCGAGCTGGAGCTGCAAAGCCTGTCATGGGAATGGCCAGCACCCAGTTCGTCCGCGGCAAGGCCACCCTGCCCGACCTGTCCTGTAAGTCAACATATCCTGCTCGTTTCTGACGAGGCTTCTCAGCCTTTGCGACCCTTGCAAGGCACGAAGTCGCCCGCAGCAGCACCAGCACGCTAACAAATGCTTTACTCTCGATAGACGACTACGGCGCACTTGAGCCTCACATCTCGGGCCAGATCATGGAGCTGCACCACTCCAAGCACCACCAGACCTACGTCAACGGCCTCAACAGCGCTATCGAGACCCTGACCGAGGCCGAGGCCAAGGGCGACTCGGCCAAGGCTGCCAGCGTCGCGCCTCTCCTCAACTTCCATGGCGGTGGACACGTCAACCACACTCTGTTCTGGGAGAACCTGGCACCTGCCAACAAGGATGGCGGCGGTGAGCCAGAGGGAGATCTCAAGGTATGTGGAAATAAAGGACAAGACGGACACGCTGAAGCCCGCTGCTGTGCTCGTCTTTCCAAGCCACCCGAACGCTTGATAAGATCTCTACGCGAGCATCACACTGACGTACATTGCGCCAACAGAAAGCCATCGAGCGTGACTTCGGTTCCTACTCCACCCTCGTCAAGCAGACCAACGCCGCCCTCGCCGGTATCCAGGGCAGCGGCTGGGCATGGATCGCCAAGGACAAGGAGACCGGCACCCTGAGCCTCGTTACCCGCGCCAACCAGGACCCCGTCACCGGCAACCTGATTCCACTGCTGGGCATCGACGCCTGGGAGCACGCATACTACCTGCAATATCAGAACCGCAAGGCTGAGTACTTCAGCGCCATCTGGAACGTCATCAACTGGAAGACCGTGGCCAAGAGGTTCAGCCAGGCCTAAGGATGTGATGATGTTTGCTACGTTGTGTTGAGCGTGATTACAAGATGAGTGACAATGGCATTGGTCTGTGTATAATCCTGTCTAGGTAGTGTCAATGCGCAAAGAATTTCGAGGACGAGTGTCATCTTTCCGTGCTGGGTCAAGTTTCTGGTACGCGTTCCAGGCCGGGCCTATTGGCTGTGCATCAGGCATCAAAGCGATGAAGCGTCCCAGACCTCAAACGTCTATTGAGTTGTGAAAGGTAGTCCGAGTGTCTCATATGCATAACATGATGTATCCTAAATAGATTCCAAGGCACCTATCTTCGTCGAGTTCCATGGCGTGCCTTTAATTCGTGCATTACCCTGCTCACTGCCAGAACTTCCCGACTAACTTATCCGACTGGCCGATCAGGCTATCGCCTGCCTCTTCCACCTCTTTTCTGGGAATAGAACATGTCTTTTTCAGAGTCGTCGCGCTCTTCCTTCTGCGCTGGGGCGAGCCTCAAAGATATCCCTATATCGTCCAAGAATGTCAGTCGTTGGAAGTAAGCTCAGTGGAGGTGTCTCAATATGTAAACCCACGATTTTCCAATTCGATAATCCTGTTATTCATTGTTCCTTCACCTGGTTGTTAGGAGGGTCCGACCCAGCGCTTGGTCTTTCGAGGTTGAATGCTGCCGGGTTCAGAATGGGCTTATATGTGATGCTTACCCATTTCTTGTATAGTACCAGCTTGAATAAAGAATAGGTCTGCGCTGAAATTTTTCGTTAACACAGCAACCATTTCTCCGTTGTAAAAATTGGTTGGGGACGGAAAGAGAGAAGAGTGTCGGCAGACGCATCTGCCAATCTTCCTCGGCCTCTGCCAGCTCAAATCCTTGCAGCCATGATGGACAAGAATGAAGGGAAAGGAATGAAGAGACAAGGATGAAGACACTTACAATGATCGAGAGTACTTTGAACATTCATCGATATATCGAGAGCCTTCTTGTTCATAGTGGCCAAAGTAGCGCCTAATTCGGCCTTGGACTTCTCAATGGCTATGGGGCTAATTTTTGCAAAACCACCTAGATGAAGAAAATACCCAAAGCGTTAAAAAGCGCAAGTCAGTTGTTTCGAGAAATCCTCACTCACCTCTCAGTAACGTGACTAGATTCGTACGAATTTTCTGCTTGAGATATAATGCCTGTGAGAAAAGCGCCACCACGTCCAATTGGATCTGTAAAGAAATTTCTTGTGGGCATAAAATGTTTGGAACACGTTTCAGGCTATGCTCAGCAACATTGAGAAGACGGGAAATGTCTTCGGCAATTTTGTAGATGAATTCAATTACCTCAAAGTTTTCGGTAGATATCTGTAATAATGGGTAAACTTCAACAAAGACGACACGCGATAAATCTGCTCAGAAAACATACACGTAGGAAAACGCGGAAAGAACCAAAGCTGAGTGATACTTGTTGCATCCCGTGTAGTAGGTTCGAGGTGCGAAGAAATGGCAGATCAAACGAGGGAGAATCTTGTACTAGAGGAATGAATCTTGGGTATTGGATGACCCTGATGTGATTCTCTTGGAACCATGCTTTCAATTCATCTTCGTGTTCATACTCAGCTGAAACAGCAAATTTGGCCATTTCCTCACAGCGAGATTCGTCGCATCTCTATCGACAATTAGCTTTTTTCGACGGGGGCGTGGGGCAAGGGCAGAACCTTGGCAGCTTCCTGCCAGCACAACTTGATGACTTCGGAGGCATCATTCATCGGTGCCTTTAGGAAAGACATTTCGTCCATCGGTGGCTTTTGTTTTCGCGATCTGTTTTTTTTAGTGAAAAAAAATTGAAAAGGAATAGGTTGGGAGTACCAAGGCTGGACTGGGGAGGGCTCTTGCTCGGCTTTAAGTATTCAAAGGTTCCTGCTGTGTAACCCTCCACTCGACGCTCGAGGGTAGGGAGACGCGTCTTGGAGACGCGTTTGAGTGACCAGAAAGGCGAATCGTCGACGGCAGACATGTCAAGTGGGTCGCCGACGCTTCGCTCGTGGTTGGCTCACGGCTCGCCCATGGGAGGGTATCCCAAAATATGCGGTGTGTTACACCGCATTGACTGCAGAAAGTTGTTGAGGCTGTGTGAGTGTAGTCACGTCTTTCTATGAAAGAACAGAGAATAGTTGTTGGGAATTCTTCGGTTCGCCAAAGCCTCCTTGTGGTGAAGATCAGCTTCGCTCTATTCCGTAAGAGCCCGTTCTGAAGCTTTCAATGGAGCCTTCCCATGGAATTTCACTATAGCAGTGCTCATCATATACCGTCATTTACATGAATACTTCGAAAAATTCACTTGAGTCAGCAAACACAAGGGGCTTTAGACTCAATTCTCGAAACCGCTCGTCTAAGCATGATACCTATGAACTGAGGCTGGAATAGGCACGGCATTCATTCCGACGATCTCCGGGCCTTTCACTTCAGACCCGTGAATAGGAGCATCCAATGAATAACCAACCCTGAAACACCAATGGTGATCAATTACGGCACCTTCATCAGATTGAGGTTAGAGCCGGCAGCTTGATCAGTGTCAGGCGGCTTTCGTCAAACTATCTTTGGGCTCAGCTGGATGACAAGATGGTATGATACATGGCCTCACCGAATCAGTCTCATCAAAATCTCTTATCTGCACTCATAGTGTTTGTACTTCGGTCTGCCAATACCAAAACCTTTGCAGGAGCCCAGTGATATTCCTGCAGCTCGGACGAAAATACTCGTCCTTGGACCCGCCTGTTGGGAACAGAGGGACCTTTTGGAAAGTTGCAGCACAATCATCATCTTCGGTCTCTCTATGATTCTATGATCAATGACCGACTTTAGAGACCGTCTTACTTACGTTGAGGTCATCCTGAACCGAAACCCCATCGATGTGAGTTTGGAGTGTATCGACCATGTCCTGCCGCTGGTACATTTGGGCAGTCTCCATCGCGGTCAAGCCGGACCAGCTGGGAGACGAGACGTCAGCTCCGTAGGCAAGAAGACACTGAACAGCCTCGACGCTCCCATCCTTGACTGCGCGATGGAGAGGCGTGCCGGTATGCGAAGCACGTGGCCGACCGAGCGCCTTGGGGTCCATCTCCATCTCGTTGGCACCTGCTCCGTAATCGAGGAGTATTCGGAGTGCTTCAACCCGTGAAGGAACGGGCTGGAAGTTGCCTTCATCGATCTCAATGGCACTTGTGGTAGCGGCTGCGTGGAGGGCTTGCGATCCTTTTGTCCTCGCGCCGTGCTCGACCAACAGTCTAACTGTCGAAGGGGGACAGCTTGCCGCTGCGAGTGTCAGGAGATCTACGGTTCGACCAAGTAGTGGTGGAATATTTGGGTCTGCGCCGTGTTCCAACATCCAGCGCAAACAAGTCTCGCGGTTTAGGGCCAGCCTGAAGAATCATTAGCCCAAATGTACGTCTATCCGTCTATTCACTGCGTTTCTTACTTCAGGGGCGTGGAACCGTCATAGGCACCATTCAAGCTCCCACCCTCGCGAAGCCAGGCCTCGCAGAATTCGGAGCCTTGATCTGTCCAGGACTCGAATATGAGGCTGATTACTCGGGACGTCATTGGAACGCCTTGCAGCAAGAGCGACGAGAACGAGGATAATTGCCCGTTCTTCACAGCTAACCAGAGAGAGCTCTCCCCGTTGATATTTGCCAATGACTTGATCCTTCCTTTGCTCTGAGTCTCGTCGTCTCGCATGATGGTTGATTCCATATCGTACTATCGTCGGGTAACTGCTTTCATAAAACATAGA
Organism: Diaporthe sp. HANT25; assembly: GCA_013435955.1. Taxonomy (NCBI): domain Eukaryota; kingdom Fungi; phylum Ascomycota; class Sordariomycetes; order Diaporthales; family Diaporthaceae; genus Diaporthe; species Diaporthe sp. HANT25. Next base: position 485,507 of record JACBFG010000014.1, on the reverse strand, counting down.
TCAATCTTGGGGGTCTCGGGGAAGTCGGATCGTGTTGGTCTGAGAAATTTAGATGCACTGGAAGACCACTGGATGAGAAGATCAGCAGTTGGGACAGGTCAGGAAGGTCTACAGGTAAGGCTGGGTGGAGATCGAATGGAGAAAGGTATCCTGAGTGGGTCCCAGGCTGCCGCATACCCTCGGCCCCTCAACATATCATCTCTCTTATTACTTCTTTGAAGAACTCTTACGAGTCCTCTTGAATGCCCGTACAAGAGTGAGCATAATGCTTTATTTAGATATTGATGCCCTTTTGCCTCTTAAATTTAACAACATGCTGTATTGATCTTCTCGGGCTCGTTTTTCCTAAAGGCCCATTATAGTCCCCGATTGACACCCTTTCCTTTGGGAACCCTGAACAACCAGTAAAACGCGCAGGCTAAGGCTATATTGGCCACGATGTACACCCAAAGCAGGCCGAAGTTCCTCCAACGGTCAGTATAGTGGATACCAAAGCGTGCCAAGAAGTCGTCAGTAGTAGCCACGGAACAAAAGGCGCAACTGCCTGTCGAATCTGGGTCCAGCACCGTACCGCCGGCCGTGGCTTGGAAGGCAGCGAGAAAGGTGCCACATGTCGTGTTTGCCGGCGGGTTCATGTGAAGAGTTTCGCTGACGGAGCAGGTCACGTTGTAGCCTGACATGGCTGATGACATGACACCACTGATCAAGTAGTTGACGGGCGAGACGTGATACATAAAGGTCCAGAATTCGGGTAAGTCGGCGGGGGCAACACCGACACCAGAGAAGGAAATGCAAAAGATGTACAAAAGACTGGTCAGCACCCCGGCTGTCTCGGCCGTCTCGATCCAGGCGATGGCCATGTGGGAAAATGTGCAGGTGAAGAGTAGGAACATGCAGATGAATAGGAAGACGAGAAAGCCGCGTAAGGAAATATCATCGCCGTTGTAGCCTCCTGCGAGGCTCGCAAATCCTACGGGGTAGTACCAGCAGAAATAGGCGACAGCTGCGGCGGCCACGTTCCAGACCATCTCAACCAAGATGTTGGAAAGCAGCAACGTGGTCCAGTGATACATCATGGAGGGCCGCTCGCGCTGCTCATATAGAGAACGCTGCGGGACGAACATGGGCATGATCTGCTCGTTGAGGGAACTGAAAAGGATGAAGAATAAGAAGATGGCGTAAAGCTGATTTTGCATTCCCTGCAGGGTCAGGCGCGCGTCGAAGCTGAAGCCCAAGTAGAGGCATGAGAGGCTGATGAGGCTGAACTTGGCCCAGATATAGGTCGGTGAGCGCCAGAAGTGCTTGAATGTTCGGTTGAGTACTTGGATGAACTGTGTCCCGAACGAGACCGCAAACTCTTCTTGGGAAGAGACGTCCTCATGGTTACTGGCGCTAGAGAGGCTGTGCAGGCGCGACATCTCATCCTTCACGGCTTGATACTCAGGTGAGTCTCGCCAGACTTGATGCCAGTCAATACCTTCAGATCCGTCCAGTGGGGGCTTGATGACATCGAGCATCCACTCCGCCGGGTTGGCCTCGGGAGGACACGGTGGAGCGCCATTCCGCTCTAGGTATCGGATAAGCATAGAGCAGTTCTCGCCCAAGTCTGTGAAGAGGACGGTTAGTTACCCGATATAAATGAGACGAGAATGTAAAGGGAACTTCAGAAGATGCTGGGATTCAAATTACCTCCGAAGTAGACAGTCTTCCCACCTGGTGCTAACAGCAGCAGGCGATCGAACCTCTGGAACAGCATGGCCGAAGGCTGATGGATCGTACATAAAACGGCCTGTCCGCTCCTTGTGAGCTCCTCAATGAGGTCGCAGATGGCCCAGGAGGTCTGTGAGTCCAGGCCCGACGTAGGCTCGTCGAGGAAGAGCAGCAGTTCAGGCCGGGCCGCCAACTCGACGCCGATCGTCAGTCGCTTGCGTTGCTCGACGTTGAGGCCCTGGCCTGGCTCACCGATAACGGCACCAGCAAATTCTTCCATCTTGAGCATCGCCACGACACGGTCAACATGTCGCAGTTTCTCCTCCCGCGGAACGCTAGCGGGTTGGCGTAGCAGCGCGCTGAACTCGACTGCCTCGCGCACCGTCATGGTTTCGAGGTGCAGGTCTTGCTGTTTCACGTACCCGACACGGTGCTGGAAAGAAGAATCGGTTGGTCGGCCATTAATAAGCGTCTCTCCACTTACGACGCCTGTGGTGACCCTGCCGGCGAGGACATCAAGTAAGGTTGTTTTGCCAGCCCCTGAGAAACCCTGTGCTACACATCAGCTTCATGCTACATGGTGGCAAAGATAATTGCCGTTGACATACCATAAGTGCAGTTGATTTGCCAGGCTGGACCCAACCGTCAACTTGGGATAAGATGCGGCGAGTTTGCCCCTTTATATCCACATCGTAGCAAATATCGTTCCAGTGAAAGACTGGGCGGTCTTCTGCCTGACTTGCAGGCGCGGTTGGTGTGGTCCTCGCATCCTGTCCCGACGGAACAAGTTCATGCTGCGACTCGACGTCGCCGTTTGCCCACCCCAATGAGTTTGATGGGTGCTTACCGCGTCGAAAGACTAGTACTTCTCCTTTGCTCTTTGGAGGTCGAGCAGTCTCCGCCGCGGCCACATAGGCAAGGAAAAGACCGACCAGAAAGCCGCACAAGATTCCGATGTTTCTGCATGGTATTAGCCCCCGTAAACCTCGCATATCATTTTCCCAGTCACACAACTCACCTCCACTTGTTCGCTTCAAAGTAACCGAACGATTGCGCGATATAACGATCGCCGTTGACAACAGAGATACCCGCCTCAGCACCTACTGTTGAGCACATCTGTGACTCGGGAGCTAGGCCTTGGTAGTCAGGGCCCCGTGGTACCATGTTAGAGCATGAGAAGTCGCGGTCGTGGAACTCGTTTGCCATGAGAGCCTCGAAGGCGTAGGAGAGCGGGTTTATGTACATCATCCAGTGCGACCAGTCAGGAACATACGAAGGCGGAATGCAGAAGCCAGTATAGATCATGAGCCCAAGACTTAACAGTGAACTCGGCACCATGGCCTGGGCAGGAGTTCGTGTCAAGTATGCCAGTGTCCGGTAGAGGCAAGACATGACGAGGGTCGTGAGGTAGGTGGTGAGGCAGAAGAAGAAGAAGCTGCCGGCGTCTCGACGCAGATTGGTCATGAAGTAGACCGTGATATTGAAGATTAGCATATTAGTCGTCTTGTAAGGCAAGTCCATTATATAGCCGGCGATGGCTTGTGTTGACTGTCGGTACAGGGCGTATCGGTTGTGTTTCTCGATAACGGGGCGCTCCGCATACACTGTGAGGACCTTCAAAGGTTCAATGTCAGTCCGTAGTTTTGGGCGAGTTCGGTAAGGGGCTGGGGAGAAGGGAGCAAGGGGACGAATCGGGAAGCTTACCTCTAACTGGCTGGCGAATGCGTTGAGGAGAAGCGAAAAGAATATGACGCCGCCACGGTAGTAGAATGTTGCAGCATCAGCTTTCATATCGAAGAACATGCTCCCCAACATGAGCGACAACACCAAATTGTACAGTAAGGATGCAACGGTAAAGGACGGGTCTGCCAACAGCCGCCTATAGGCACGCCAGAGATTCAGTTTTACCTGTTCGGCGTACGAGATAAGGTAGGTAGAGCTGGGTCGCATGTGCTTCTGCTGCTCGCTGCGGCGGGACTCCTTGTACTCAAGGTGTCTCTGGTCCCTCGGGTGTTTCCCCTGGTACTCATCGATTTCGTCGAGTAAAGCCTGCCGCTCTTTGCTTCTGATCCATCGATCGGCGAACTCGTCAGGCGTTCTTGGGACCTTGGTCTCAAATCCGGGCCGTACCACGCGCTCCCGGGGGCTGGTCATAGAAGTAAGAAAGTCGGGTGTGGTCTGTCTTTCAGGGCCTACACTTGCGGTTAGCCCAGATCTGATGGATCCTCAGCAGCAGCAAGGCGACGGGGAGTGCTGTACGTTCGAAGCCCAGATTCTCAAAATATCTCACTGCCTCCGAGGCCTTGCCGAAGAATATCTGCCTTCCTTTGTACAGCAAGGTGACACGGTCAAATAGCTGCCCAGTTGAAGTCAACAAAGCGTCCCGTATCTGGACTGATGACCACTAACCTCATATGCACTCTGCGGCGCTTGATAAATGGCCACTGCTGCCGAGATCCTCATGATATCGGCCTGGTCACGTAGACACTGGCAGAATCGGACAGCGTTGGCACTATCAAGTCCGCGGGTCGAGTTGTCCCAGCACTGAAGCAAAGCGCCCATCAATGCCGACTCGGCAATGCTGACGCGCTTCCTCTCGCCTCCACTGACGCCTCGCACATAATCATCGCCGACCCTTGTATTAGCTGTGTGCGAGATGCCGAAGACAGACATGACCACGTCGCAGAGCATGTCGGCGACGTATGCGGACGAGAACCCCGATGGTAAGTTACGTATTGGCCGTGTCGATGCTGCGAATCGAAGAGTCTCTCGGACAGTGAGATGCGCCAGATGGGTGTCGGTCTCGCCATTGTAAAGAACGTCGCCTCGGAACTGAGATCGTATATTTTTTGTGTCGATGCCTGGAACAGTCGGCATTGGTCAGTATTTGGAAGGATCGGCGGCTTTGGCAATGGAATCTCGCACCTCGGTAATTCCAGCAGGTTTCGGGGCTCTCTCTTAGTCCCGCTGTTTCACCCGCGATGGTTTTGAGCAGAGTTGAACAGCCCGAGCCTGGCGGGCCAAGGACGAGCAGAAGCTCACCCTCATCCATCACGCCCTCGAAATCCTGTAATATTGTGACTTGCTTGCTCTGCTGTACGCCTCCAAGCCGCCTCGTGACGGACTCAATGGCGCTTAAAAAGATATTCCCAGCGCTGGTCTGGTGCCTAGCTCCGGAAGTATCGCCACACACAGTCAGGTTGCGAAAGGCAACTCCGAGACTTCGAGGTCGTGTGGGAAGATTTGAGTTGTACAGGTCCACGAATGCCTTTACCCAAGAGCGCCCGTCAAATGTCGGTGATCGCGGGTCGAGTGAGCTGTCAGACTTGGGGTAGAGGATCTGGTGCCATTGGCCCTCTGCGGACGGAAGACTGGCAGTGGCTCTCAGAGCCAAATCCCTCAACTCGAAATCCATGTCGGCAGATGGCGGTCTCTCGTTGGTAGAAGATTTGATAGGGACGCCTCGTTCGTCTGAGTTGGACGCCATATTGACCCAGAAACGCCTGTTGGAAGCTACACAGTCTATGCTGGTCTTTCTTCTGGATGAGCGGCATGACGTTGATATAGTAGACGTGCATCTTCATTCAGGCTAGCTATAGTAGAGCTGGCGAGGGCCGCGGGCCCGCGTGCGGCTGCCCCTAGGCGGTCATGATGTTATTGCGCCTCGGATCTAATTTGAACCACTAGTCAGCCAATTATTCTCAGCGACAAGCGGAGGCGGAGAAGCGGAGCGTTCTGTCGCCAATTTCATCCGTCTCCGAGCTTCGCATTTGTGGTATGGCATCGTTTCTACGACTACACGGGCCAAGGCTGCGCCTCCTCGTGCGCGAGGCAGGGGAAGGCAGGGAGAAGAGGCGGAGGCGGAGCCGCCAGGAATATGACCAGCAACTCACTTCATCCCTGCGCTCCATTGGCGGGACCCGCGGGATCCGCAATCCGCTAACATATACGTGGACAATGGGACCCGCGGATAAGGGAGCATTTGGAAAATTCATGCCACAATCACCAACGCATGAAAATGGAATTCTGTGGGGATTTCGCTTGCCATAGACCTTCTACCTACTGCAGACAGTAGGTGGGCTTTTTTTGGCCCAGTAGCGCGTTTGGTTTCCCACAGATTCGGCAGACAACGCGCTATGTAACCCTGTGGCAGCTCAAGAGCAACATCCGCTGTCGCCCAACCGCAAGGAGGACACGACCCGGTTCACGCCACATTTTTGGATAGAAAGCTTCTGTGTTCATAGAGTCGATGTCATGCTGAGGAGCATATCATGACCACATGTAAGCAGAGAAGTGGCTGGAACTAGCGACATCTTAAGGTCAGCAGACAGCTCGCCCATATGTCCTCAGTGCATGCCTCGCAGAGTACATCAGAGGAGTTGGTTGAATGGGTAGACCCAAATATTACGATTCTCTATTTCCTTGTCTCAATGTCATCTATACTAATATATACCTGTCCTGGCGCCGATTATTTACATAATTACGTATTTGGACAAGCTCCACTCTCCTCCTCAGTCGAAGACATCGCGAACAAAGCGCTCAGTCTGGTGTTTCTCAAACCACTCCAAACTCTCTTCAAATGACATGGTGTTGCCACGCTTCTCGTTCTCACTCTGCAAGATTCGCACGAAGGCCTCCTTGACGCCTTCGACGATCCTGTTGGCACCACAGACGTAGATACGGCCATCTGTATTCCACAGGTTTCCCACCAGTGTCCGCTCAAGCCACATGCGCTCCTGCACGTACCGGCATCCTTCAGACAGCTCTTGCTTCCTGCTGTAGGCTCGGAACACGGTCACGACGCCCACAGCCTCCCACGCGTTGAACTCGTCACGGTAAAGGTCGTCGCACGCCGGATCGCGGCATCCGTAGAACAGAGCGGCAGGAGCCAGGGTCTGACCGCTCTCTCGCAGGATCGCTCGTTCCTGAACGAAGGCGCGGAAGGGCGCCAGGCCGGTACCGGCACCAATGCAGATTATGGGCGTCTTGTGGGCCTCGAGCGGCAGCTGGAAGCCCTTGGTAGCGCTGCGGATCGCGACCTGAACCTTGTCACCTTCTTGCAGACTGGCGAGGTAGGATGACGCGACGCCGACATGTCGGCCAGTTCCTGAGTTCGCTGGTCTGTCGATGACACCGTATGACAATGTGGCCAGGCCGGGCTGGGCTAGTGGTGAGGACGAAATGGAGCTTTTGTTCAGTCAGTCCAAGTCATAGTCGTCATCAACTTTGCTTGAGGAACGAGAGACTTACTATTGGCGTACGCGCATAGGCGGCAAAAGCGAGAGGAAGACGTGAAATGGTATCATAACAGCAGGAAATGCCTCCAAGATGGCGAGCACCGAGAGCTGTTTGCCTCGGACCTCCTCTTCGAAGCCATCGGTAGCCAAGTGTTCCAACCTGGCTTTCAGGTCTCTATCGTCGACCAATTTGCTGAGTCCTGCCACGTCCTTTTTTATTGGTCAGTAACGAATGAATAATACGCACCCGATCTTCCCCACTTACTCTCTTTGTTGCTACCTGGCTTAGTTCCACATACGAGCTCAATAAATCGGACACTGGCAAGCTCGCGTTGGTCGGTAGAGTCGTCGAGCCGGCTGCCTCGATAGAAACATGGGCGTCCCAGGCTAAATGCAAGCGCCGCATAACACGTGCCACTGTCGACTTGGGGTTGTGTGGCAAGACAGCGAGATAATCTCCGGCGGAATATGTCCAACCGGTCGGCAGCTGGATTTCCAGGTGTCGTTTCTCCTCGCCGACGTCGCCTGTGGTCAAGCTCCTGGCACCAAGGACAAGTCCCTCTCTCACATCTTGACGCAGGATTGACGTTCGTGGAGTCGAGAAAGAAACCTTGAGGCGGTCCATAGGGTCGTCGTGGCCCACTTTGATGTTGAATTCCTTCTCGATAGCCGGCCATAGAGTCTCATCTTCCCATGTCTCAAAATCGGAGAACATGTCACGGACTTTTGCATTCGTTTCACCCCGGGAGACCAGTCGCTGCGCTCCGAGCTCGGAAAGAGACTCGTCCAGGAGCCGTGGAATTCTTTGATAGGTCTTTGTCCAGTCACTATGCCCTGTTACCTGATCAATGACTTGCTCGTTGTCAGGGGTTCTGGTTCTCCGACTTACCACATCCCCACACAGCGTAGGTGACGCCCTCCAGCTCGGCTTCCTTGATGGACTCGACCCATTTGACAAAGTGTCCAGCATTCTGGGGTGGCTCGCCCTCATATGACGAGACCACAATAACGACCGGGATGCCCTTAGGAAGGGCTGCTTTAGCAATGTCCAGCGGCTCCACCGAAGCGACAAAGCCGCGAGCTGCAGCGTCCGAGCCCAGCCTCCGCGCCATGAACTCGCAAGTGCCCGAATTGGTTCCAAAGTATATGTTCATCTTTTTGCCTAATTGATTCTCCTTATTTTCAGGAGAGACGACACGCTTTCGTCGGTCAGACGCAGACTTCGAGTTATTTGCGTCGCCCTCACAGAGCCCAACCAAGCGTGCCTCAAGTTGTAGTGGCGTCAGTCCTCCACGAGGAATAGCTCGGATGTAAAAGCCTTTCGGCTTGATTGTCAATGCCGTCTGAATACGCAGTGTGTATGAGGGGTTGTCCATGACGAAACTAAAGTTCTGCAGTAACGCCGCAAAGGCCAGCATAATTTCCTGCCACGCAAATGCGCGCCCGATGCAGGATCTCATCCCTGTTCCAAAGATCAGTTAATTACCCATTCTTAATCGTGCATGCCTCGGTCAAGATATTCTGAGAGACTTCATACCTGTTCCGAAGGGGCTCCAACTATGGGCGAATTGTTCCTGGGTCCGATCGAAGCCGCCATCTAGCATTCTTTCCGGTCTAAACTCTTCGGCATCAGGACCCCAGACTTCCGGATCTTTCTGTGATTTAGACAGCAGGCACACGATCTGTTCGTCTTTCTTGACGAGATACTTTCCTCCAAGCACCTCGTCCTGCTGAGGCTCCCTGCCAAAAGCCCAGATTGGCGCACTAAGCCTGAGAGTCTCCCGTATGACCTAAAAGCACCAAGGGGTTAGCAACCCGGTTCAGGGGTGTAAACTTGCGCTTTCTTGAACGATAGGCACAGAAATGATATTCCGGGGCAAAATCAACTTACCGCATCCAAATACTTCAGTTTCGGAATATGGTCCAAAGAAATGTGGGTTGTTCCGACTACAGCATCAATCTCTTCCTGGAGCTTCTGATATTTATCAGGATGCTTCAACAAGTTGTACATGGTGAACTGGATCGTTGCGGCAGTCGTTTCGTGTCCAGCTACCAGGAACGTGATGAGATTGTCGATGACGCTCTCTTCCGTCATCTTGCGGCCTGTTTTGACGTCGACTCCCTCCATCATGGCTGTCAGCAGGTCTCTCCGGCCTTTAAAGCCATCTGGTTGTTTCTTGCGCTCCTCAATGACGTCCCTGGCGGTCTGCCGCAGGAGCTGAATGTTCTTTTGGTATTTTTTGTTCTCGGAGGTGTAGAATATCGACGGGAGGAATCGGTTGGTCTTCTTGCCGGCCTCGGTGAGCACCTCATACATGGCCTGGATAAAAGGGTGCAGCTCGGAGTGGTAGTATGAGTTGAAGCGGAAGCCCATGGACGTCAGGGCTACTGTGTCGAGAGTGAGTCTGGTGAAGTCCTCGCCGAGATCTATGCGCGCCGACGATCCTTGCCGGGCCCATTTCAGGGCCAGTTGACTGACAACCTCGTGCATCTCGTCAAACATGCCTCGGATTGCCAGTGGCCCGAATGCAGACACCAGGACCCGGTGCGCGATGCCCCAGTTCTCTTCCTCCTCCCCTTTGGACTGTTACTTCCATGTCAGCCTTGCCCTTCGGCTCGCTTCGAGCTGGGGTCCACGGCAAAATGTAAACCTACCGTGAAAAGGCCATCGTGCACCACGTTCCGGAGTTCCTACGCACCAAACCATTAATCCCAATAGTCAGGACATACCAAAGTTAGTTACCATGTTCACATACCTCGAGTTCGCCTTGGAGGGACTTCTTGAACCTCGAGTCGTCACAAGCCTCGTTTACGAGCTTCCAGCTCGAAACCACGATCATATCCAGCCCTGGAACAGACAATTTGTAGATGGGTCCATAGCGAGAAGCCAACTGCGCAAAGGAGCGCGACGGGTCGTCCAGGTCCAAGCTGGTGAGGTTGCCCACGACGGGGACGGTCGGTGGTTGGGGAATGCGCTCAAGCTGCAGTCCTTCAATGGCGACCGGCTTGTCTTGCCTCTTTTGCGTGCGCGCCATCGTGGAGTCTTTGGAAAATGGATGCGTTTGCTTACATGACGATTCAACATCAACAGGTCGCGCATCTTGACTTTTCAAGTCTCTGCGCACAAGGCTGGCAGGCGTCCGCGGGAGAAGCGGTTGAATGTATCTTTCCGTGGCTAAGGCTGGCTGGCTGGCAGTGCTTCCGTCACCTGTGGCTTACCAGGGTCTGCTTCGAAATCCGCGGGTGCCGAGCTGCTAGTCATTCTGTAATACCTGCAACGCGGCCCGCGCTACTGCTTTCGTAATTGGCTATGTCTGCTGCGCCATACTGGTAGCCTTGTAGGTCCTGATCGCTGTCCCTTGCAAGCGAAACGCTACCCCCCCCTGGTCACCCTTCTGAGTCAAATCTCTTCGCGTAAAAAAAGCCCTCTTTTCGCGCGCGCGACTACGCAGTATTCGCGCTGCTTCCTTCCCCCTCACTTTCCTCCTCCTCGTCCCCTTCCGCAAGTATTTCCACAGCACGCGCAAGCCGCTCAAACGCATCAACTGCGCGCCTTACAAGAGCTAGGTATTCATCCCCTTCCCCAACCTCCTCCTGGGTTTGAGCTGGTCGGCGAAGAAGGCGCTGGATTGCTTGGATTGCTTCATTTGCTTCCTTTGTTTGTTGATTTTCGCAAAGGCGAAGTGCTTCTTGGAGAGGCTCAATTGCTGCGAAAGGAAGAGGTCTACATTTGCGATTGCCACGTGCACACGCAGAGCAACGACCTCCTCTACCCTTCTGATCGTGGCAGCGGTGTGAATGATCGCGAGAGAGACGAGTAATACAAGGTGCGCACCAGGTGCGAAGAGAGCGCGAAAACGCTACGCGGGCGCGCTTTGAAGGAGGAGGGCTTGCCATTTCTGAGTATGCAGAAGGAGCGAAAAAGCTGCGCTGGCGCGCGCGCGAAGAGGGTATTTTTATACGTGAAGGGGACTGACTCAGAAGGGTGACCAGGGGGGGGTAGCGTTTCGCTTGCAAGGGACAGCGGTACCTGGTCGGCGAGCTTCTCGGTACTTTTCCTAACTGCCGGAAAGTCATAACTCAGTTGTGCGTACTGTAGCTCATGGCCGCGGGGCCAGTGCTATCGTGGTAAGTCGGGGAATTCACATGTGGAGACTATTTTGGTCTACAGCGTGCCTCCGGTTAACTACAGCTGATAATTCTGGATTCTTAGTGCCTAATTCAGTTCGTGCTGCTTCAACGGGCGTGCACTCAGGTCGGCGTGATCTAGGACACATGCTTGTCTCAGTTCACGCCCGAGACAATTACAATATCTGAAAGGCAAGCAATACAAGACTGGTATCCGGTGTCTATACGGGTCGCTGCACTGTGCAGTGATCAGTATTATGTGGGGTTTCCTGCAAAGGAGGACTAGAGTAGGGCTTGTTTAGCACTGAGGCTAGTTCGGCATAGAGGCTTGTCAGAGGTTCAAACCTTAATCGCAGGCAATGCTTGTATTGTTACGAATCAGGGGTGGGCTGTGTAGCCCAGTCGTAATTATGGATCACATCCGTACCAAACCCGAGTTGAGGCACTCAACTTAGACAATACGCAAGCACGATTTTCGTCATGCATACATCCTCCAGTGGAATCTAGTAATGTGCCGAGTGCCCGTTCTGTCATTTTCCTCAAGTGTGTAACCAAGACCCGGCCTTCCACGGGCCCCGTCGTCCAATGTGTCGCAACCATGTGGGCCAGAAATCGGACTCCAGCAGTGAAATGCATCTCCCGCCTCCTGCGGCGACACAGCAAAAGAGTGCCAGCTTCAGGCCCCATCGATCGGAGACGTGTAGTACCGTCGGACTGACGCTCGAGTCTTGTGCTGCCTATTTCCATTTCTCCCTCAGACTAGACGGAATGGCTCTATCCATTTCTTGAACATCCAAGCACGTGCAGGCACACTTATCATATTCGTCTTTACCAGTGAAAGAAAGAGGCAACTAAATACGAGGAACCACAGCCTCGGAAACTCGACGATTGCGCAGAACAGACAGTAGCCGTCGGAAGAGCCCAACTTGTTTCCACCTGTCATATTCGAGGGACAAAACCGACCGTGTCGAACCCACTACGCGAACACGAAGAACGGCACCAGAACATGTCCAGGGCAAGCGAAAGCTGCGTTCGGCGCCTCGAACTTGTGCCCCTCGAGCCGCCACGCCGCGGCCTCGTACGACAATGTTCTTCTTGGCCCGCTTTGGGAAGGAGCCAAAGTGCCGATTCGTATTTCGAGCACATCAGCCCAAAGAGAATTCCCGAACCGGGAGATGGCCCCGAGAATTACACTGGGGACAGAGTCTCAACTGAGCTGGCGGAATCCTATTCGCTTCCTCCCCCGCTCAACTACACCCTACGCGATAAGAAATTGCGCATAGCTATATTCTGGTGCTTTATTGTGTTGGACTGCGCCGTCATGCCGCTTACACTTTACTTTGTACTGTGGTACGACGTTGGGCCAGGAAGCGAGGACAAGCATGCGCTGAGCGCCAGCACCGTCCTAAGTATCGTTACAGCAACGATAGGTGGAAGCAGTATTCTCGAGTACTTGCTCAGGGCTTGGAAGTTATGGAAGAAATCAAGTGATTGCCGGGTAGGTTGGCGGGTTGATTCCCCGGTCTCGATTCCCCGGTCCCGCCTCGACGAAATGAGCTCACTGACATCCGGAAACAGGTCATTTCTGCTCAGAACCGATGGTATTTTGACTGGTTCCACTGGTGGTTTGGGTTGTGCTTGCTCGTAGTCGCAGCAGAGCTTGTCATGTGAGTCGTAACCTTCTCCGTACACAGGTGACATGTTATTAATTCGGAGCAGGGGGACCGCATTGGAAGAACCTGACATAAGGCTGCTCTCCTTGCCATTGTCGTCTGTTCAGGCTGTGTTTGGGACGGTGCTGCTGCTTACAGATCTTCTTCATTTGTTCACAGCACCGGCACCTGTGCGCATCTCGTCAGTGCCGAGAGCCACAGAAACTCGTCCTGGCATTTATCCACTTATTGAGGATATTTGTGCGGTAGACGGCGGGGGAACAACGGAGTTCCGGAAGTCTTTGGAGCGCCGATATAAAGCAAGCCAGACGTTCCGCACCATGCTCCGAAATTTGAGTCTCTTCTGGTCCCTGGGGGCCCTAGCATGTGCGGCCGGGACCATATACTTAGTCTTTGACCTCGAAAATACTGATGTAGGGTACACCATCGGTTGGACAGTGCCGTTTGTCTGGGCGGGCACCTGGTTGCTTATAACAATACGTTACGTGCAGTATATGTTGGCAAAGGAGCTCCGGCAGTGGGTTGGAGAGACGATCGTACTCAACGCGATCACATAACAATCATATCAATGTATCTACTTCTGTAAGACACAGAGCAGTCGAAAGACTGGCTGCCTATATCCCATATACAGTCGAATGATATGGCATATTGACCCCTTACAATATAGAGGAGCGAAGGTGCTGAGTGAACCCGAATTCGGGGGCCATAGCCAATTTGACTAGCCACTTTCTTGAGGACGAGAAGATAATCTACCAATCTCACTTACTTCATTCTGTGCATCTTGGTTCAGGCTGTAGGCAGCCAAACAAGAGACCTGAATGGTTGGATTTCCAGCTTCATCAAACCTTGCTGCTGCAAATGATAACAGATCTGTCTAAAAGCATTCGGTCTGTAGCATTCTAATTTGTATCGTCCCAGTACGACGCTCTAATGAAATCTGCTGTTTGAGATGCAGTGATTACGAGATTCGTAATATTGCCAGGCTAACCTGTTTACGTGATGAGGAGATGGATAGTAGATACATGGATCGGCAGTATAATAAGCATAACTGTTTTTTTTTAAAAAGAATATATATATATATAACCTTTTCTTCTCTCTGTCACATGAGTAATTATCCCCTTTTGATTAGGACACTAAATATTATGTTAAACTAAGAGAGGTACCTATTATAGTGAAAATTAGTCCTTTCTTTAACCGAGATTTGGCGTATTCTGTTTAGATGTCCGCTCGAAATGACAGGGGATCTCGAAACCTTTCCATTGAGCACTATTTCCACAAAACTAACATTGAAATCAAAGATAAGAGCCAGACGTTGGCCGAAGACTGTCCGGCCTAACTTTATAACGCGGAGCCGATATCTGGCCGCGGGACTCCGGAAATCGAGTCGAGTAAATTCCTCAGCAGACTTCGATCTCCCCTGGGAGGCACAGCCAATATGCCCACGATTTGTAGGCTTGTATAAAAATAACTCACGGTCGCACATGACGTCGAGTTGCTACTAAGCAGGCGGGGTTTAGCCGAGCCTCCCGATCGTCTTACTCAGAGCACTTGGTGCAATCCTTCCGTCAGCCATGACTGCCAGGCTCCAGAATTAAATAAGTATTTGAAAACAGATATATAAATTTAAAGAAAACGACGGAACTAAAGTCAGAGTCTTTATAGTCATTATACGTCATTGAATTATTGTTACGACAAACAACAACATCACAAACGACTCAAAATGAGCGGCCCAATGTCCTATGCCACAGGCGCTCTTCTGCTTCTAGCCCAGTCTCTGGCCGCAATGGCCGCTACTGACGGGACCTTTCGTGGGCTGAACATCTCTTTTGTGTCCGCCGACGCTTCTTGTACACAGGATGGCAACACCATGTCGAGCCTGCCCACCTTTCACACACAGGCCGACCTGACGGGCGCCACAACTCCATTGTGCCTGAACATAGACGACCTGTTCGCACACCCGAATCGTACCAACATAACGCTGAACGGGATCAATCTTGACTATTCGCTTTCGAACATGGACTCATACGACAACACGACATCGTACTCAGGAGTGTACTATGCCAACGAGCCCCTGCTCGGTGGCCAAGATTACGACGACAGCAACGGCGCATACTGGGTGACACTATACAATGGCCGTGACTGCCTGCAGGAGACGCAGCCTTATCCGAGCCTCTCGTGTGCGGATGAGGGAGCGTGCTACAGGTACAACTTTACTCTTGCGAGCTTCCTGTTACATGATTTCCAGGATAACGGAAACGGCGAGTGTGATGACAATGTGTTGATGGGAGACCCAAATGGAACAGGTTCTGCTGGGATGAAGGCCGGTGGTACGGGTGCTGCTGGGAGGATGGCGTTGGCCGTAGCTGTCCTAGCTGGCATCTTGTTGTTTTGATTTTCGGATGGACGGAAGGCGAGTAGTCAGAAAAGCATCTAAACGCCATCGACCATTGCTTCGTTCTCTCTGGCCATTGTAAGCTTCCTGGGGTATGCCCTTTTCATAGGACAATTGACGGGCGTTCAAAAACTTTGCGTAATAATTTCGGGTCTCTCGTAGGTATGCTTTTGATCCGTAGACAGAGTCGAGCTCAAAATTACGTTTTGAGCCTAAGGAGTGGCATTGGCCTCCTTGTCTTTTTCCTTTTCCTTTTCTTGCCGCTTCTAATTTACACAGCTACCTCCTGCCTGTGGGCTACTTCTTGCTTCTGTGAGAGTGTCGTTAGCCTCTGTCTGTAACATCCTTCGGGGGAGAGGAGACTTACATCGTAGCACCTGACTCGTCAGAGCATACGGCCTTGCCAGAAACTGCCACACACTGGCCCTGACCGTTACTAAGCAGCCTTGTGCCGTTCTCAAGGTTGGGGTCGACATCCGTGCCTGCCAGATCCTCAAGAGCTTGCTCATCGGCTGCGATCGAGGCCTTGGATGGGGTATTCCTTGCTGGGGCGGCAGAGCTGAGCGTCACCAAGGCGGTAACTGCGAGGGCGATGGAGACGAACTTCATTTTGAGGTCTTACGGTGGAGAATGTACGAATTAATCGTGAGTGGCACAGCCAAGCTTTTGAACAAGAGTTAGAATGAAAGCAAGTATGGTGATTCGCAGAACCAGTCTGATGACGCTAGAAATCCATCCGCAACAACGTCGTTCGGATGGCATCTGTCACTGCTTTTGTACTCGTGTTCGGTCGACCTCAATCCCAGGTCATCCAATCGCAGAATAAAGTTCGAAGAGTTCAGATGAGGCCAGACACCTATTGAAACCTGGCGTGGATATGCCATTCGGTCATGCCACCGCACTTCTATGACACAAATCGTGCTATTCCAATCACTAAGCCACTGTATTGGCGACAGGCAACTTTTCAGGCAGATTTTGCTGTCTTTCTACATGCTCTCGCCCTTGTCACGCGTCTCGGTTGTGAAACTCGTGTCAGCAGGCTTGGCTATCTTGACGTGTCATGTACGTGGGTGACCCCTGAAGGAACAACCCGTGTAAGCTTAAATCTTGAGGCTGACTTGACTTGGATTGACACACAGTGGGATTGGCGCGCCAAACCCTGCCGTTTGAAAGTCGGCCGAGATGGTGAAGATCCTGGGGAAACTTATACGAATCCGAACTTGATTAAAATCGGTTCTCGCTTCCAGGGGTACGTTAGGATGTAAGGGGAATACCGCGATGAGCGCCTCTGACTGAGTGATGTGCAAATTCCTCCATAATTCAGTTCTTCTTCAGGCTTGTTACACTCACGCAGACTTCTCTATGTCACTTGCGTCCTTATTCGGAGGTTTACAGCTGCAAATCACCCATGCATATCTTCTCGGGAACATATCAGGAAGCTGAGCGATCATATTCAAAAATCAAATACAGTAGTAAGCCGGATTACAGCCACCACTAGCTAGTGTCTAGAGACTATCAAGGACTGGCTGCGTTCGATGATCCCAGATCCATGGCTTAATTCTAGGACATCATACTAAACTTTGAATTGGTGGTACGGCGGACCTCGGACATGCTTCTCCTCGATGCCCTTCTTCTCGACTAAAGGCAACTCTGGAAGCCAGTGAGACTTGGTCTCGAGATATTGCTCTGCGACGACGGGAGTGAGTATGGAAGTGGTCAAGCGTGGTGAAAAGGAGCAGCTTCCACATGAGACTGCTCACCTTTATTTGGCTTCCACCATGTATCCGCTTGATCAAGTGATCCGCTGAACAGGACCAGAAGCTCCTCGATCAGGGGCGTGGTCGCGAACAGATTGCTCCCACAGTCTCCACAGAAATGCCGGCCCAGTGTCGTGCCAGAGTCAGTTTTCTTGTCATAATAAGTCTTAGGAGTCCCAGAAGTGAGTGTGAGTTGCTGTATTGAAGCAATCAGATCAGCATGTTTCCTCCGAGTTCACGAATTGCGCACAAGACTCTTACGGGTTTCAAGAACATGCTGCAATTTACCATGTGAGTTCCACTAGATTTTTTACAGTTCCGGCAGTGGCAAATGACGCTGTAGAGCGGCTCCGCGTCGGCGTCGAGGGAGTAGCGCACCGCTCCGCAGAGACAGCCGCCGTTCAGCGTTTCTGTCATAGTTTCTTTTCGAATACTTTGCAGTTTCTCGTGAAAAGGCTCGAAGTCGCTAACGCACTGTTGAAGATCTTATGTGCTTGGCAATATTTGGGATTAGAAGACCAAGTGTCGATCTAGAACTGCCGGTACGTGCAGCATAGAGCAGCGCGGGGTCAGATGCGAATCTGACATGCGACTACTTAAGTAGGGTTCATACACGATCTTACCTATCAGGAGCTTACGATAGAGAATGTGAAGTTGGTCAACAGACCAGCTCCTCCAGAAAGTGCCTCACGATACCATTATTCAAATTGCTCGCTAGCGAGCTAGCGAGCAATCTGTGTCCAGAGACGGCCCTGCGTAGCTCAATGGCACTTGAGCATGAGGAATCCGAGTCCCTCACACCCTCTTGTTGTCCAGCAATCCATTTTCGTTTACTGTTCCTACATATTTCGGTTCTCCAAAGCTCTTGTTGTTATCCTCTGCCCATCCTTCTGAACACTTAAATAAAAATATTCATAGTCTTAAGCTACCCACAGCATCTCTTGTAAGTAGTGACTGGGGTCTAGGCAATGCCTGCCTTTGGAGAAACAGTCCAGATAAAGGTCGAAATTCCCGGCATAGCATACTAGGCAATGGTATACCTTCTCCGTATATATATTGGAACAAAGTTTATTTTTATTTGCGGTGTCATGGCCTCTCGTTTACGACTTTGCCACTTCCATCCTACGGAGCATAAGTCTACCTACTAGAAAATAATTCTTGGTCAGATCCTCCCCAGGCGTGCACCTCCCTTTCTTTCGACTTGTTACTACTTCTGGGCCTTGATCAGCACCTTGAGACCGGGCGCATGAGATGCAATGCCCCCAGTTACAACCCACTTTCCCTCCTCTAGCACTTCTAGGTCAAATCGACGGATGATCTCAGGTACCAACTTATGCATCTCCATCAGAGCGATCTCCTTGCCCAAGCAGACCCTCGCACCCATGCCGAAAACATACATGGCAGCATCCATCTTGGCAACCTGATCCTCAGGGCCTAGCCATCGCTCGGGGCGGAACTCATGCACATCGGCACCGAACACGTCCGCGTCCCTCTGTACGACATACGCCTGGCTCGTCATCTCGGTGCCTTCTGGGATCAAGTTCCCATCGATGACTATGCCGCCCCGCGGCGCAAGGCGCGGGAATATATTTGGGATCGGAGGATTCACACGCAGCGACTCCCGGATACACGCACTCATGTACGGCAGATGCGCCCGCGTCTCATCGTACTGCACGACTGGGCTCAACAGCCCCTTCGCATCTGCTTCCGCGATCTCGGCCCGCACCCGCTCCAGAACGGCAGGATGCAGGAGCAGCAGCCGCAGCGTGGCGCCTAGCCCACTACCCGTCGTGTCGACGCCCGCCTGGATCAGGAGCGTCATGTGCGCCGTCTTCTGGATCGCGGTCAGCGGCCGCGCCGAGCCGTAGTCCTCGCCGCTGCCGCCGACCGTGGCCTCGAGCGTCAGCTGCAGCATGTCCGGTGGGTCCGGCCGGGGCTCCCCCATTTCCATACGGCGCTCGCGCTCGGCGATCTCGCGATTGGCCTGCGTGACGAGCCAGCCGTTGCCAGTCTCGTCCGACTCGCGGGGCAGCACGTGGGGCCCCAGCGGCGAGGGCAGTATCACCTCGCGGAGGAAGCGCCAGCGCTGCGAGAGGCCGAAGAGGGCGAGCCCGTCCCGCCAGGCGCGGATGAGGCCGCGCTCGTCGCGGTCGTTGGCGAGGAAGCCCCAGGGCTCGGTGAAGACGATGGTGGTGAGCACGTCGGCGGCGAACTCGGCGACCTTGTCGCTCAGGATGACCGGTTCGCCAGTCTCGATGGGCTTTTTCTGGTTGGATAGGAACATGCGGATGAGATTGTCCACCTTCGACTCCCAGTTCTTCTTGATCAAGCCGACACCCCATGGCGCGCCGCCGACGGCCTTGCGTAGCTCTTTGTGCTCCTGGCTGTCTGTGACTTGGAAGATTGCTCTGGGGCCCAGGGCATCGTGGCCATACATGGACGATTTGGTGTTACACTTGGGACTCCAGTAGATCTCATTGAGCGTCGAGGCCTTATAGAAGAACAAGAGAGTGGGTGTAATGCGGATTGGCCTGCCGTCCTCTGGTTTGGGGCAGTCCCGTGTCAGTGACGATGCGTCCAGAGAGGGCGGTCTTAATTTTCTTCACGGTTCACGCCAACATCAAGGGGCTTCCTAACGTACTGCCGTATTTGCGCACAAGCGACATAAGCCACTCGGGCTCCTTCGACGTGATCGAGGCCAGGCCCAACGGCAGAGACGAGCATGCGGCATACCATGGGCCTGGGAAATGACGCAGTGGGTGCAAGAACAAGCAGTTGACCATACGCCAGCCAACAATCAACAGAGCAACAAATCCGAATGCCAGCACGGCCTTGGGGAGTGCTGACTGGATAGCAGAAGAGTTCAACAAGAGGATCGCCATGTTGGTAATTTCTTGATTTTCGAATTGCAATGAAACGGTTTTTCGCAATTCTAGAAAGCCATCTGGCATGGTGGCTGTTTCAACAGTCATATTTATCTACGATCATTCTGCTTCGGTCCTAGTCACGGGAATACCAGATCCGGAACTGGGCATCTGCAGTCAGCGTCACTATTGCCAGGTCAGTCGCGGCACCTGCTTGTCGAATGAGGTGGCCTGGGTCTGGTTACACATCTGCGGGGGCACAGAGCTAGAAAATGCGAGTACGACCTCATCACTTTACTTGGCGCTTATGTTGATCGGGAGGAGATTTGTCATTACATTATCCGAGGGCAAGTTTAATGCGAGTCTTGTGGAGTGAGAAAGCTTCCCCATGAACCGCACTCCCCTCAGGTGCTGAAATGCGTTCGTAAAGACCATCGCGATTGATATTGTAAGTTTACCTTGAGTTGACCGCTCGGGTAGTTGAAGCAAGATTACTTTTGGCCTTTTATTTTTAAGTGAGCAAATCACGGGAGAGCAAGCTAGGAGTGATCGCTAGAAACACGCCTAGACGATGGGAGCAAGATGATTCAGAAGTCTGCGCCATCTTCCGAAACAAGAAGATCGACGAGGTAGATCATGAACTCAGATCCACAAAATGCTTCCTGAGGCTTGCAGGCAGGGAGGGGGGTGGTGAAACTAAAGACATTTGCCTATCGTGTGAGCTTCGAGACTACTATATGGCTTAAGACAAACATTAGCGTGAAGTTCCGGGGGGCGCTCTAGGAGTGACTATGAGGGATCGTTCAGGCCATAATATGATCATATCCATCATCCTACAAACAGGCATTAAATAAGAAATCGGATATTTGCACCCACAAAAACGGATAGTACACCCATACATAGCTTGCTCGTTATTATAGTTTTCACACACACACACACACACACACATACACACATACACCACAAATACTTAGCTAATAAATATACCTACCTAGGTTTTCTAAGTTAAGGTCTAGGTATGTTCTAAGTATATTAGGTCTAGGTATATTAGATCTGAGTATATAGGTATATTAGGTCTGGGTGTATTAGGTTTGGATGTGTAGGTGTGTTAGGTCTGGGTGTATTAGGTTTGAATATATGGGTATGTTAGGTCTGGGTATATTAGGTCTGGGTATATTAGGTCTGGGTGTATTAGGTCTAGGTATGTTAGGTCTGGGTAGGTATAAGTACTTATGTATGTGTGGTAGGTATATGAATTGGCTGTGGGTAAGCAAGTAATGTACGGGTATACCATCCGTTTTTATGGGTGCGAATATCTGATTTCTTGAATAAATGAGATTCAATCTAGAAAAGGATTCAGGTGATGATGTTGATGAATTAACCTGGTAAGTAAACATAACCCCGATCAAAAATATTGTTAACTGTCGTGATTCGGGAAGCCCGCACGGGCACAATCCCCCATCTTGTGTGAACAAATAGAGTGGGCCCCTCACTCTCGGGCTGAGGCCGCGGTTCGGGATTGCGGCTGGTCCCAAGAAATCTTGTTGCCAGCGTGGGATAGTCCTGCTGCTGTGCGAGCTCTACATTGAGCAGTACTGGTGGACCAAGACGCAGGACGTGCTGTCCCTTTTTCTTCACCTTGTAACATCGTCATCCGCATCGTCGGCCTGGGCTGGATGCAGTTCTGCAAGACTTCCTGGGACGTATGATCACTCGCCCGCTTTACCGCGTCGGCTCTCTTCTCGATAAATGTCCATCGACACAAAATTCCAGCTTCAGGAGGCCTTGTTGGTGGCCATCATCCTGCTGCTCACATGCACCTGCCGCAACCATCCATGGATGGCATGCCCTTGACCAGCTGTCCAAGACACCCACTGTCTCCTTCACAACCATTGAAAACCTGTCGGCAATGTGGCTCGTATTCTCCCCTGTCTTTGCCATTGCCTTGACGCTGAGTTTCAGACTCACAAGATTTGGTTTGCCGGCTCAGCCCTCATTAAAACAACACCACACTCTATGAACAATCCTCAATCGCCAATTCGTCGGCCGCCACCGCCCCCTCGGTGACGACAAATCCGACGCCGCCGCTCTCGTAGGCGTCGTCATCATCCGCCGTGGAAAGCCGGGCCACAACGTCCGCCGTCCCAGCGTGAACAACCTCGCCCGTCAAGACCAGACCGCAACATACCACACGCACGTCGTATGGGGTATCGACCGCCCAGTCCATGGGTAAGTTTTCCAACACCGTCCTCTCTCCGTCTCGGGCCTTGACCAGTGCCACCCCTCTTCCCTTGCCAGACTCGCTCTCCACGAATATCAGCCCGTACCACCTCCGCAGGCCCTGCACTCGCGCAATAACACCGCATGGCCCGCCCGCCAAGACGCGAAACCCGCGCACTTTGGCAGTATAGTGCGCCCACTCGCGCGTCCCGACGGTCAACACCCCCTCGCCGCGGTCCTGCGCCAGCCGGAAGGTCGGCCCCGTATTCACGTGGAAATTATCCACGGACCGGACCAACATGCGCTGGAAGTATGTCAGCGGCTCCTCGGTGTGCCGTGGCAGCTTCAGAGTCAGCTGCGGCCTGCCCTCCCAGGATAGTTGGTCAAGCCTGACTTTCCCAGCGGCGGCTGTGCTGGGCGCGTTGTCGGCGCCCACCACGATTGGCGCCAGGGCCACACCCACGGCGAAGATGGGCCGGGTGCCGTCGAGCAGTCCGGAGGTGGGGATGGTGTACTCGAGCATCACCGGCGTTTCTGAGTGCTCACCCATCCGCGCGGGGTGAAGATCCGAGGCGGGGCCTTTGAGAGTGAGTACGGTGTCGTCGTGGCCGTAGGCCTTGATGATGACCTGGCACGAGACAGGAAAGCCGCACTCTTCAGCGTCGGAGTATAGGACGGCTCTGACGGTCTGTCCTGGGTATAGGAGGGGCGTACAAGTGAGCGAATAGTTTTCGCCGGACGTGGGTAGGTATAGCGGATGGAACGTGTCGGTCATGACGGCTACGGGATCACTTGTTGGAGTGAGGCCCGTAAGCTTGATGGCCAGGCAGGGTCTGCCGATGCGGTCACGGCTGTGGGCGACAGTGGCAGCCTTAGCAGGGTGAGCAGTGAAGCCCTGGACGCTGCCTGGTAGGGTGAAGTGGTATTGTGCTCCGTTCTTCGGGGGAGTGTAGGGTTTGTGCCCTGCGAGGCTTCGCCCGAGATTCGCAATGTCATAGGCGAGACGGGCTGCATTGTTAATCGAATAGCCCCCGTTGGCGCTCGAGATCAGCGCTCGGTCAGCAAGGGGTCCTCGCCAGTCCGGTCCGCCCTCAAAGCATTCTAAGCCGTTCATGATGGCGACGAGACAGGCCAAGTTGCCAGAGTTGCAATCTGTATCCCAGCCGCATGTGTTGACGATGTGCATGGCCTCATGAAAGTCGTGGCCTGCGTAGAGCAGGGCCATGATCATGATGGCGTGGTTGGGAACGACGTGGACGATGCCGTCAAACTGGTCGTACCCGTATTTCTTGTCAATACGCTGTCTTGTCGTCGGCCAGTCCCTGTCGAGTGCCACCCATTTGCGCACGTCTTGAATCAGCACCTCGATAAGGCAGCCTGCACGTTCTTTGCGGATGATTTTCAGCCCAGTGTCAAGCAGATGGTCGACGTCCTTTGAGACGAATGCCTCGGATTCCATGGCGGCCCACATCATGGCAGCGAGGACGCTCTCGCCATCATGGCTGACCGAGCCCGCTGCCTTTGCGAACTTTGCCGCGAGCTCAGGTTGTCCCGGGCAGAGCATGGCCCAGCCATCGATAAAGATCTGGGCACCAATCTGCTCGGCCACCGTTTTGCCGTTTGTCTTAATACTGCCGCTATCGGGTGCTTTGATGCCCTTCTTCAGGTTGAGGAAGACGGTATGCTCGGTAGAGATTCCATTTCCTCCCCACCAAAAGACGGTCTCCTTCTCGATGACGTTGTTGAGCCAGGTGTTGCCAATCTGCTCGGAGGTGATGTCCTTGGTGATGCCATGCTCCGCGAGGGCCTGGATGAAGGTGAAGGTACCGGAGACATCATCGTCAGTGACGACGGGTGGTCGCTGGGCGAAGCCGGGGAAATGTGTGTGGACGTAGTGGCGAATGGGGCCCAGCTCAGCGAGGATGCCAGAGTGTGTCCAGCCCTCGAAAGGCCGGCCAAGGTAGACACCGATGAGCTTGCCGAGCACGCCAGCGTAAACGCGCTCTAGGTAGTCGGCGGGTAGGCTGGTGTAGGTCAGCATCTTGCGAGATGAGATTGTCGTCGAGAATGAGGGGTCCCTCGGTGAAGCACAAGTAAACAATCTCGCTCTCACAGACTTTTGGCACTCCAAGTGTCCAGTGCATGTGAGGTGTCATTCACCCCGCACATGGCCTGGGCATGTTCGTCGTGACTGCACGAAACCAGATATGGACTGCTCGTCTGCCACAGGATGTGAGATTTCCTGCCAGAATATTTAAAGGCAGTGCATATGCATAGGACCAAAAACTAGAAATTGGAGCATGAGCGCTGAGTTCGACATGTTGGAGCAGAACCAAGGTCACTAAGATGAGATATCGGAGTGACGTTGAAATCGACCGGGGGTCTCGCGAGCCCAGAAAGCTTGTCTTCCTCCAGACGTGGGCTTCGACCGTTTTGTCCCTGGCGCTAGACACGGCACGGTGCGCTAACGGAAGTTGGTCCGCTGCAACCGTGGTGGAAACGGAAGCGATCGCGAGCGCGACGATCGACCCCGCCTCGCCGCCATTTGTCAAGCTGCAAGACGGCAGATCGTCCAACTCTATGCTCCTCTCCTGTCGCAACAACATTGGAAGGCCAAGTATCTTCAGACAATTGCAGACGTTGGCAACTTGCCATTTAGCTGCCATTGAACTTGCGCAT
Source organism: Diaporthe sp. HANT25 (assembly GCA_013435955.1). Lineage (NCBI taxonomy): Eukaryota > Fungi > Ascomycota > Sordariomycetes > Diaporthales > Diaporthaceae > Diaporthe > Diaporthe sp. HANT25. Next base: position 460,847 of record JACBFG010000014.1, on the reverse strand, counting down.
ACGTCCTGCAGGGATAGCTTACTCCCTCCCTGCTTGGTGGGGGAACGATCCCGATTGCGAGATATAAGCTCTAGGGAATCCTTCTAGAAGGTCCCCACATGGTTTTCCCCTTGCTGGGGACTGGATTTCAACCTCGTGAATGACGAATACAGCCAGCATACCGGATTTTTATACCGATCTGTACACCAGCTGTGGAAGATACGGAGGCAGCCTGTTATGACCTTCGTCCAGTCGTGGTCTAGCTTTATGCACACATGCTCCTGCAGGAAAGATATTGGACAAGCCTCAGCACGTAAAGATGCAGGAGAGGCTGACTCTCGATGACAGCGGTGACGCGCGAAGGATTCAGTGTCGCGTCCTACTACCACGCTTTTGGGCGTGGTATACTGAAATTATGCATTAGCATCTCCATCCCCTCCTCAGTAATTCCATGGCCACACAGATATAAAGAGGATGGTCTGCCGCTCTTGCTGTGGGTGTGTCTTCTGGCACCCTCCCTCAGGTGCTCGCCTCCGTGGGCTATTGGCACTTTCTTCAGCTTCAACAGTTGGATCCCAGTTCCCACCATAGCCTGACAGCCAGGTTTCACACACTACCACATCATCCAACACTACACACCACCCAGGAGCCGCCATGAAACCGACTCGCGCTCTTGTATTGAGCGCTCAAGTCCTGGCTGCAGTACGTGCCCTCCTTTTTGTCCCGGCTGCAGTCTCCCTCAACGTCTCTCCTGGACTATTACTGACCCCGACTCTTTCCGGATAGGCGGCACAGAACAACGCCACAAACGAGACTACGCTGCCCCTGAGCTCTGATTCGGAATTCTCTTATATCCTGAGTGTGGTTCTGGCGCTTTCCAATAACCTCGGTTCAAACACCGGCGAGGTCCTCCGTGCAGCCTCGCAGATCACCCCAGGGGATTTTGAGAGCTGGTACACCCAATTCAGCTATCTCGCGGGACAGATCGAAGCCCAAGGCGACAGCACTACCTCTCCAATCGGTCAACTGGAGTCCTACTTCCACGCCGCATCATACTATCGAACCTCAGGCTTCTTCCTTGTTCACAACAGCACCGACCCTCGACTCTTCAGTTCCTGGGACAGCCAGCTCAAGAACTATGCCAAGGCCATTGATCTGCTCCCCTTCCCCGGCGAGAAACTCACCATCCCGGGCCCAGGCTTCACCATACCAGCTTACTTCTACCCTGCCGACACCTACTGCTCCCCATCTAAGAAGGCCAAACGCGCCTGCGTTGACTCAGCAAAGCGCCCAACCATCATCGCCGTGAGCGGCTACGACGGCAGCCAGGAGGACCTATACCACGGAATAGGGCGCCAAGCCACCTCCCGGGGTTACAACTTCGTCACGTACGAAGGGCCCGGCCAGCCCACCGTGCGCCGCGAGCAGGGTCTCGGCTTCATCCCGAACTGGGACGCCGTGGTAAGCCCCGTGGTCGACTACCTACAGACACGCGACGACGTCGACACGGACAAGCTGATCCTGCACGGCCACTCCTTCGGCGCCATCCTCGCCGTGCGCGCCGCCGCGGTGGACAAACGCTTTGCGGGCGTGACGCTCGTGGACGGGCTGTACAACCTGCAGCAGGTCCTCAAGGAGCTCTTTCCCGCGCAGTTGATCCAGCTGTACGAGGCGCGCAACGAGACTGCTTTTAATGCGTACACTCTGGCTATTTATAATAGTGGGCTTGCGCCGACCAGTTTCAAGTGGGTCGTTGACCAAGGCCTTTGGGCTTTCAACACAAAGTCGTATTTCAACTGGTTTGATCAGTTGGGCAACTACACTATTGATGGATATGCGCAGAACCTGACTGTTCCTGTCTTCGTGGCTGGCGCCGATCACGACACTGTCGGTCTGGAACAGGCGCCCACCGCGGCGAAGCTAATAGGGTCCGAGGCGACTTTCCACTTGTTTCAGTCAAATACTGGCGCTGGTGAACATTGTCAGATCGGTGCGGAAAGCCAGCTTGGGTTGACCATGTATGACTGGGTTGCTAAAGTGGTAGGCTAAATCGGAAATTGCGTCGAGTCCTCTAGTCTTGGTCTTGTAGGCGTGAAGTTTAACGTGCCATGTCTCTTCACTCGATTGTAGTGTAAGACCTCGACCTCATAATTACATGAGGCTTGCGCATTCTAAATAGTCAAACAAATATAGTCTGTACTAGATACAAGTATATTACCATACCTAGATACTTGCACCTGTTTTTTTGAAGCTACTGTTATCGATA